>OZ010576.1:61385282-61407782 GCA_963932145.1 Acanthosepion lycidas
GGTGGTCGGAGAAGCATTCTCTCGGGAGTCTGTTCCACAAACCCTTGGTGAGAATCTGTCTGATTCAAACTGCCTTCTTACCAAAAGAATACTAAAGGAATGAGGATGGTTCGCACCTGCGTACATATTATGGCCTTTGAGAGTCTTTGCTGTAAAGATCTCGAGTGATGGAACCAGGGTACGTTGCGCGTCAGAATATTTTCCGTGTAAATAGCGAGAGAAAGAAAAATCGTAAAAGAAAAAGATAACTAGAAAAAAAAGGTAGTATTTCCCTTTTCAAAAGTCAGTGAGACTAACACATGTTCAGTGGTAATGAGTTTGTTCACATGCACTCGAAACGTTGAAGATGAATGATAATGTCGGCCATTAACATTTGTTCATCAGATTCTTCGCCTATGCAACCGTAAAAATATAGAATCCCTTTAAAATAATTAAGAATAATTATTATAAGATAAGATAATTAAGAACACACAATCTTTCATAATTATATATATATATATATATATATATATATATATATATATATATATATATTATGAAAAATTGTGTGTTCTATATATAACGTCATTCACAGCTCATCAGATTGCCTCTAGCAAGGATCGAAACCCGACTGAATTGGTGTCAGTCGGAGATTCTACCACTAAGCAGTCGGCGCACGGCAGGGATGCAGGTGGATTTTTAGCGTATTTATTTTTAGAAACACGCCCAGTGTTTAGCGTATTTATTTTTAGAAACACGCCCAGTGACTCAATTCGCTATGCGAAGAGTCTCGCTATATTAGCTATAATAGTCACTGTTTTTACAAACCCATACCTACTCCCTAGAGAGCTCAACTGGAATTAATTTTTATTTCAGGAGCCAATATAACAGACTGTTTCGCTGTTTCACAGCTCATCAGTGTGGCTAGACATCCGGTTGCCTCTAGCTAGGATCGAAACCCGACTGAATTGGTGTCAGTCGGAGATTCTACCACTAAGCAGTCGGCGCACGGCAGGGATGTAGGTGGATTTTTAGCGTATTTATCTTTAGAAACACGCCCTGTGACTGACAGTAAAATTATGAAAATTTGTGTGTTCTTCTTAATTATCTTATATATATATATATATATATATATATATATATATATATATATATATATATATATATATATATATATATATATATATATGAAAAAGGACTTGATACCATAGAATATAAATACAGTTTTGAAAAAACATGAAAACATTTTACATTAAGGAATTCTTGCAGTCAACGCTTCATCAGAAGGAACACGTTCTTTTTTTTCCCCATTTTATACTCACTTAGAACAATTTTTTTTTATTTGTAAATCTTTTTTACCAATAAATATAGTCTAATCGTGTTCAACAATTTTATCCCCCCCCTGCTTTCTGTTGTGTGAAGTTTCCATATCTTTGTTTTCGTCATTAATTTTGGCAACATGTATCTTCTGACGAAAAGCTGTCCGAGTTGATTCCTTATGGTAAGATGCCCTCGTGTATTTTCGAAACTCTCTCTCCCTCTCTGTATATATATATATATATATATATATATATATATATATATATATATCTCGGTTGAAACAGCATAATTGTCCATCCACAAAATGTTTAATATCTAAAAAAAAAAAAATACTAAACTAATTAAGTTTGTTTTTTCCAGCTTTTCTGATAAGACATTTAGCCATCTTAATACCAGTTGTTGTAAGAATCACTGAAAAACCCTTTGAGTTATTCAGCTAGAAAGAGAACAGGTTAAAATCGTTTTGTGTCATCCTTACTGTCTTCTTAACTGAGCAATGATGAGAAGGAAATCCTTCAAGGTTTCAGTTATGGTACCAATATTTATCCCCTGGCTTCCATCTTTGAAGTCCATTCAAGAACCATCAAGAGAATGGTGAATAAGTTTAAAAAAAGGGAATAGTAGAGGCGAAGACTGGATCCCGAGGTCACAACAGGAAACGGGATAATCATTTGAGCTTAGAGCTAAAGAGATCAATTGGAAAAGGTCCAACTCAATCCATAAGACGTTTGGTACGTGAGAGAGGAGTTTCAGCTATGACAGCCCAAAGAGCAGTGAACAAGACTTGAAAATGAAATCGTACGTGAAACTTGTCACTTCAGGACAGAAAGTTAGAAGGTTAGAGAGGACGAAGATCATCTTGAATAAGTTTGAAAATGATCCCGAAATAATATATATATATATATATATATATATATATATATATATATATATATATTTGAACTTTATTTCAATCCTTAATGGGCTTCCTATCCTTAGCTATGATTAATTAATGATGAACATGTCATTTTCGTTTATGATCGATTTCATCATAATTCTTCTGTTAAGCTTGGAGAGTAATTATACATTCTTATTGCCCAAAGTAAAGTCCAGTAGTCCTCGGAGAATCCCAGTAAGATATCTTTAATCATTTGTCAGATACAACAATTTAAACTTAATCTAACAATTGGACAATTTTGCTGTTAAACCATTTTGACACTTTTTCTATTACATCGGAAATATATTAGATTATCTGAACTGTCAAAAAAGATGTAGTAATTTAAGTAATTTTTCACTTGTAATGTCCTTATAAATTAGCATTTTCTAGTTTATGTTCAATACTTATTTAATATTAAGATGAAAAATAAAGTTCTTTTTGTCCCTGAATATTCATCAAGTTTTATTTTGCAAATTTAACATGTCATAAAATTCTATTTTTATTACATCACCAGAAATGTCCACATATCGAAATAGGGCATTATGAGTAAGCTTTTTGAGGCCTTAATCAACAAGAAGGCCGTCGAGCACTTGTTGGATAAGAACAACCTCTTGTGCGACGAGTAGTATGGGTTTCGATCAGACTCTCAAGTGGATGTTTTTCCGATCACCAAAATCTTAACCTGTTCAAATCTAGAGTCAACCGTTATCTTCCCCTCCTGTCCATATAAACTACACCCTAACGTAACCAACTACACCGGGTGGCCGCCGGGTCTTGTACAGGGTGAACATTACTGTAAAAAAAAAAAAAAAAATTCACGTCACCAGATGAATCTACTACACGGAGGTTGCTGATTCAAACATCCCTATGTAATGGACTATTCTGGTGACGTAAAAAGCGTTAAAAAAAATCAACATCCGATGTACTAATAGGAAATATAAATATATTCGGAAACCAAAGCAAATATAGAATCTATCGTTATGTTTAATTTGATTTGTGTTAACTTTTTAGTTTGTTATTGGGTTCATCTCCCTCCCCACTCATTTTTTCATCATAGAATTTTATATATATTTTAGTATCATTAAATTTTTATGTCACAGGGCGCGTTTTGTAGGTCTCCCTAGAGAGAATGTGGTATTATGGTGTGTGGAGGATTGATTGGTGACGGACGAGTTCTTGTGGTGAATAGGGAAATTGTAATGTATGAATGGGTCGTGAATCGGATTAGCTAGGTGTAGGATAGTTAGTTAAGACCAGCCTCAACCGCTCCCCTTTTTCGGCCTTGTGCCACAATTGTATTTTTTTACAATAAATATCTAGAATCTATCGTATATGAAGCTAACCAATACCGAACTGGAAGCCTTTAGCTTTGGCTTAAAATTCTCTACTGGGATTCAAAAAGGAGATGTAGTTGATACAATAATTAAAATCATAGACAAAACGGACAAAATTCACCATCAATGAATAATTAATGCTACTCTAGAAACCAACAATGAAAGAACTTTACCAAAGAGACACTTAAATGCACTAAGGAACCTCGAAAAAATAAGGAAATTTATATTATTTCCTCGGACAAGGGAGGTGGGATTGTTATTATAAATAAAAAACATATGCAATGAAAAAGCTAATTTAATACTTAATGATACCGATACATTTGAAAAAAATAAATGAACAGAAAATAATTACTGAAACACAAAAAAATTAATAAGGTGATTAGAAAACTAATTAAAAATGAAAGGGAATTATGGCATAGACTAATAGAATATCACCCTAGAACACCCAAACTTTATGGTCTCCTTATAATAACGTTTGAAGTAAAAATAATGTCGTATTATATATATATATATATATATATATATATATATATATATATATATATATATATATATATATATATATATATATATATATATATATATATATATATATATATATATATATATATATATATATATATATATATATATATATATATATATGAAGTTGGTAATAAATGCCTCTTCAATTTTTTGACTTAGATATAAATTAGCTCTTTTTATTCGAAAAAAATTTTGGGGACCAATATTACATATATATATATATATATATATATATATATGTAGATAAAATATATTTATATACATATATATTTATATATATAAATATATATATATATTTATATATATTCCGTTTATACGTTATTTTTATAGATATACTTTATTTCAGTAAATGCCGTTTTTTGAATTAAACAGTATTAGTTAATTAGATTAATTAACTGTCAGACATAATCCATTTCATAATATGTTTACGTTAAGATATATTTCGTGAGCAGATACGATCGATTGAGAAAAATCATTGAAAGTGTATGATTATAAACAGTAATTAGGACTTTGCTAACCAGACTCTTCTTTGTGGCTAAATGGTTAACATCAAGATCAAATGATGTTTCCCATTGGGGTTGCAGGTTCGATTCTTGACGAAGAATCAGATATTTTCTACGGAATTTCTCGAACATTCAGTCCAGTAAATGTAATTAATACTGTTTAAAAAAAACATAAAAAACACCACACCAAAAAAAATAGTGCATTTACTTAGATAAATCGTATCTATAAAAATAACGTTTAAACAGAAATATATATTAAAATAATTGTCGAACTTAATCCAGTATATTATATATATATATATATATATATATATATATATATATATATATATATATATATATATATATATATAGAGAGAGAGAGAGAGAGAGAGAGAGAGAGAGAGAGAGGGGGGGTTTGAAAGAAAAGATATATGACAAATTGTGACACGTTTCATCCGTAAAGATTTGTGTTGTTGTGACTTGATCGGACTGTTTTTTTTTTGTTTTACGTGCGTATATGGAGTCATAACAGTGTGAACAAACGGAGTCAGATGAAGTCCTAACGAATAAAACGCGTCACAAAAAGTTTTCCAGTTTGTCATATATATATATATATATATATATATATATGTATGATGGACTCTCCCGTCGGTTTCGACGTATGAGGTTCCGACAACCTTGTTTATTTAACCCTGTGTGTGAGTCACAAGTGACATTTCAGTCCTGCTAGTGATTTGCAAAAAAAGTCCACAGATTGTGCAAGAGTGTGGATTGTTGGAGTATATGGCTGGAACAGCAGCATATATTTTATTTTATTTATTTTTATTTTATATATATATATATATATATATATATATATATATATATATATATATATATATATATATATATTGATACACGCTTCATTAGATATTATAGACAAGTATTGTCTATTTATTTTATGTAAAATGTTTTTGTAACATCTGATAAGTTTAATAACATTATCGTTGAACGAAGAAAGAAATTGATAATAGTGATCCATATATCTATATATATATATATATTATCGTTCAACGATAATGTTATTAAACTTATCAGATGTTACGAAAAAATTTTACATAAAATAAATGGACAACACTTGTCTATAATATTTAATGAAACGTGTAGCAATGAAAAGATGCTGCCTAAATACACACACACACAATATATATATATATATATATATATATATATATATATATATATATATATATGTATGTATGGGGTGCAAATGTAAATGGGTGCAAATTTAGGTTTATTTTTTATTTTATATACACACTTCATTATAGGAACCCATATACAGAAAGATACCTTATTTAATATTGACTTCTTACCTTGTATTAAACAAGATATCTTTCTCCATATATGATCCAATATTGAAGTGTCTATAAGAAAAATAATTTAAAAAATAACGTAAAATTTCGGCGTGACCGTTATAAATGAGGTCACGTTGAGCGTCTTGAAATTGATTACAGCAATCGAGAGAACGCCCGAATTAGCCAAAAACCACAATTTTAAGTTTATTGAAACAAAGCAATTACAGTTGACCCCTGATGACAATTCCAGAACAACGTAACAATAAACAATTTGTTCTAACCTCTGCCAGCCGCAACCATGGCCAGTGAGACAAGCTGCAAGAACCACTCCGTTTCGCGAGGCTCGTCCCTTAATCGAGAGGCAATCGCACCAATCCTCCGAAGGAATGCCATCGAACGAGGGCCAATAACCCCTGAAGTCTCCACTGCCACAGGAGTAAAAAAAAAAATCTATCAGCAAGAGAAGAATATTTAACTATTTTTTTTTTATCTCTGCGTCCCGGGCGACGGATCCTGGCTCAACCGCGGAACTGATCAAATTACCGACCGAAAATGTATCCGCACAGGTCGTATCCCAAATTAACAACTTCCCCATTTTAAAAGGGAAAATGGTAATGCCATCCGGTCGCTTTCCATCACCGCGGTCGATGCCTACGGGTTCGATTTGGGAAGGGAACCCAGCTGCATCCAAACCTCTTTTGATGATGTCGTTAATGGCTGCATGCCGTGGAAAGCGGTCGGCACTACGACGACAGGAGAGAGGATGTAAACCAAACTCATCAACGGAAGCTTCACATCTGCATCTGTGACGCTCACATAATTTGAGTCCAAGACGGATCCCGACTCCGACTGGAGTGCACTCATCATCTAGAAGGGTACCGGTAGAGGAAGAAGGCACTGCGTTGAGCCAGGTACCACTACTCGGTTATGAAGCAGATAGTAGACAGGCGAGGCGATGCTGATCCAAAGAGAGCCTCAAATTAGTAAAATTGGCCTCGCATTTTATTTTAGCCAAAAATAATAGCCAAAAACTATTACTTAAACACACGAAAAATGAAGTCCTTGAAAACGAAAGAAGCAACATTCGAAAATACTCTGGAAAAGAAACTAAAAAAAATGAACTTATTTAAACTTAGAAATTTTCGTATATGCGTATGTATAAGCCTAATTTATGTATAATGCGACCCATGAACGTTTCTTTTCGAAAACGATTTTTTTTATATAGTTTGTGCATAATGTGACCCCAGTTTCTGAGCAATATTGCAGTACTGGACATCACCCAGGAAATATTTTTATGGTCTTCATTCTTTTATGTACAAAGCAAACCCAAAACTGCGAGAAAGTTCACTTACCGTAAAATATCTAAACTGCAACCGTAAATTCTATGCTAACAGTTTCTTCTATCACACTTCTAGCTTGCGGAAATCCCTTCCGACTCGATGCTTTCCAGCCAACTTTAATCTTCATAAATTTAAATGCAATATTACTGTTCAACTGATTACTCTTTTTTTTCTGCTCATCATTAATGTTTCTGTTCCTAATTCTCCAACATTCTTTTATTTTAGTGGCATTACTGCCTTGCTTGGGGTAATTCCGATTAATACACACACACACACACACACACACACACACATATATATATATATATATATATATATATATATATATATATATATATATATACGTCTTTCTATCTGGTTCATGTGTGAATTTTAAATATTTTTACGTTAAAAGTGAAATGATATGCATTTTCGTCGTTCGAGGCTCTTTTATTACTGGAATGTAGAAAATACTGTAAAAACAACAAAAAATATATGTGCCGTTTATAGAGATGGTGCCATGACTGTTCGTATGTGTCTCACTCGGTGTAGCTGGTATATACCCAAAAAAGGTGATGCAGTGTATCTGGTGGGTTTCGGTGAGTATTGTGTATACGAGCTACTTCCGCAAAAAAAAAAGACGTTGAATTGAGACAAATCGCGTTGTAGAGGATGGGCGGTGTGGTGATATGGAATGAGAAATCCTAGAGCCGAATTCAAATTCCAGTCGGTTTCATTACATTCACGTACCCGTGGGAAAGGCATGAAGACATCTCTCCTTCCCGCAGCTATGGGTAAAATAGTAGGACAGACTGGTTCCTATAGACTTGGCTAGCAACCAGTCTATTGCAGAAAGAAATGACAACCCAATTCTTCTGTGTAGTTAGCCAGGAATCGACAGAGGCATGATTACCGAAGTATGTATCGCGTATGGCATTTAACTGACCGACTGACTGTTTCCCAGATTGACTGACTATAGGAAGCAATCTAAGAAAAAGCATCTGGACTTGGCCAATTGGAATGGTGTTGTTTTCTATTAGAACAATGCCAAACCTCACATCTCTTTGCAGTTCCTACAGAAAGTGGTAAAGCTTAGTTGGCGTGTCTTAATACAACCGCTGTACTTAGATGACCATTAATCTTTGGATTACCACATATTTCGATTCCTACAAAATTCTCTTAATGGGAAAAACTTTAACTCTCTGGAAGCCCGTAAAATCCACTTAAACCATTTCATCACCCAGGGAGATGCCAAGTTCTGGGAGGATAGAATCATGAAGCTGTCTTAAAGATGGCGAAAATTAATTGAACAAAATGACTCATGGTGTTGAATAGACCTTTGTCCTAATATCTCTAATATTGGCCTTCAAACTCATTTAAGAAAAGCCTCGAACTTTTTAAAAAAAACAATAAAATCAGTAAGATTGATTGATTGATCTATTTTTTATGGCTTATCAACCTTTTGCGGGTTATTTTGAGCTAGAAAATATTTTTAGATAGTAAGAATTTTTTGGAGATGATTTATTAAGTCTTACTAATTAACCCATAGGTGGGGGGAGAAGAGGGGGATTAATACTTTTCCCAAATGAATATAACGAACTCAACTGGAATTGGAACTCATCTCTCTGATCAACAATTCTGAGTCGTTATCAATTACACAATTCACACATCAAAACTTTCAGCATGTGGTATTCCCATGCGGTCACCTATCTATACCGACCAGGCTCGACGTTGCTTAACTTGGGTGATTTTACAAAAACCGGTGTTTCACCGTGAAGTCTAAAATCAGTAAGAATACCTTTGTTAGTCTTATAGCATTTATTAGACTTTCCGTACAAATATCGAGCCGATACGATTGATTGATTGATTTGTTTGTTTAACGGCACATCAACGCCTTATGGGTCATTTAATGCCAACATTTAATTTTCTTGGGTGGTTTGAAGTAATAAAAATATGATATACTTTATTCTGCTTTCGCAGTTGACTACATGGTAGATGATACTCAGCTTTTGTGTGGACATAATTATTGGAGGCGGTGATATGTGTGTTTTATGTTGTAGATTTGTTGAAGATATATTTTGGAATACAGTTTGAGTTCTTTAAGAAGGTTTAGGATATTATATGGATTAATGTCATGAAAGAGTTTTTTCATCTCGGTTGGTTGATTCTGTTTGGCGGCATAACAACCTCTATGGGTTATTTAATGCCGAAATCTAAATATTTTGTATACATTTTTATGAAATTTCGTATATAATTTTATACTTTCAGAGTAAAGGTGTCTTTTTAGATATATAGTTTGTAGACCATAATATGTATTATTGGTAATTTGACTAGATAGTTTTTAGTGTTGCATTTCGTGTCATTTTGCTATACAAATCTATTGTTGCTCAATTGATTCTAAAACTACACTGTTGGTTTTTGTTTGGGGGTTCACTATTTGCCTTTAGTTGTGACCCTAACAGGTGCTACCCGCCTAGATCAGGGTGTACCTGGGAACAACACCAATTAAGAGGTGGCTTCACCTTCCTCAAAACCTGCAATCTTCCGATCCGAGGTCTTGCTGCCGGATGTAGCTTATCGTTATACCCAGGACGAAAACCGATACAAATTGTGAGATTATGAGTATATATGTGAATGGTAATAATAGTAATCAATTTTGACAGCATTCTTAAAATTTTCAAGAGACCCGAGGAAGGTTTTTCATTATTGACCAAACTTGCCCTTGCTGCATTCCGAAAGAGACGTTCAAGTAATTACATTATGAAAACCCAAAGAAAGCTAAAATAGATAAATATAAATAATGATGATATCGATGAAGTTAATGCACTATATGACAAAGAAATATTTCATTCGATCAGGATTCTCCATAGCTTATTTTTAATTATTTTTTAATCATTTCACCCCAAGCACGGAAATAAAGCCACTAAGACGCAAGGGGGTTACTGAGTGGTACAGAATATGAGAAAAAGCATTATTAAGGAGCGAGGAAAAATAAAAGAAAAGGGATTAAGAAGACAGAAGATAACGATTGTTATTGCATTTAAAGTTTTGAAGATTAATGTTGACTGGGAAGCAAGAAGCCGGAAAAGATTTCCGTAAGCGAGAAGCGCGCGAAAAGAAACTGTTAGCATAGAACTTACGGTTATATCTAGCCAATTTAACTTTAAAATGATGAGACCTTACCGTCAATCTAGTACTGCGTTCAAATACATAAAGTCTAGGTACTATAGAGGAAAGTTCATCAGAACAATTACTATGAAATTATTTGCAGAAAAGGCACAGGGTGACTAAGTTACTGCTGTCGGAAAATGGCTTATCAAACTCAATGGGTTATTTAATGCCGACAAGATATTTAGGAGTGTTTCGTATGAATAGAATATGTATTCCTTGTAAAAAAAAAAAAACAGTTTGTAGATCAGGTTTCATTGACATATTTTTGTAATGGGGGTTTCTGTCGAGAGTCAAATGTATTGCAGGTAATATTATTATAAAAATCTATTTTTATGCTTTCATAGTGTTTCGACCCTAATTTAGGTGTTAACTATTTGCACACGCTGGGACCCTTAACAGGTGCTACCACCCAGGGTCAGGTTGAACCTTGGAACAACAGCAATTAAGAGCTGGTTCCACGTTACGGAAAACTTCCCGATCAGAGGCCTTGCTGCCGGATGTAGTTTATCGTCATACCCAGGACTCATTTCGAGTCATGATTGACATAGCAAGCAATTCCCGTAAAAGGCTGCTGTTACTTTCAACAGTAAACTGTTGCCAATCAAGGCAACTGAATCCATTTTACCCTGCTATTTAACCCTGGGGTAGGAGTGATGGAATCGTTCCTTTCCCGCGTGTATTTGCCCTTAAACTTGGCTGGAATACAAAAAGAAAGAAAGAAAGAAAGAAAGAAAAAAACTTTCGGCACATTATCCAGCACACTACCTACACATCCAAGCTTACAGCATCTGATATTCTCAAGCGGTCGCCCCCCCCCATGTTGATACTGACCAAGCTCAACGTTATATAACTTCGGTGATCGAACAAGTAGCTGTGATTCAATGTGATTCTAGTACTATAGTACTTAAAGCATTCTTATTTAGCACATATCCTGTCCATGTTAATCTTAGCATTCTTCACCAGGAAGCCACCTTTCTTGCTTTAAGTATATTTCTTCATCTGTGACTAAGCTATTCCACATTCATAGCCATGAAGGAAGATATTACATAGGAAATCACGGGTCTTAACATATTCTACTGTTAGCCATTTTAAGTTTGTGCGTTGGCGTGAACGCCCGGTTCGTTCATGGCGACCTTTTTTTTTTTAAATGTTCTTTCTTGTCATTTAATGCTGTTTCCCCCACTTTCCTTTCTTATTGTCTTACTTTCCCCTTTCATTTTTTTTTGTCAAGCAATGGAAGTCGCCATTTTCCCAGTAATCTTCTGACCTTTAGTCTTGTGTAGAACCACTTGCATTTCAATATCAAGTTAATTTCGCGTGACAACTCTATGAACGCAACAATGCTCGTTCTTTTTCTGTACTTTTCTTTGTTCCCTAACACGTAGATGAGCACACACACACACACACACACACAAAAAAACAAACAAACACACGCGCGTGCGCACGAACGCGCGTGCGCACGAACGCGCGTAGAATAAGGGAGAGAGAGAAATGGGTGGAGGCGAGATTGTGATCGAAGTATGCGTAAAATATTGGGGCCTTTACCGTGACAGAGACAAGTGCGTATTTAGCACGGATATCAGTTGTCGATGTTCAAGCCTTTGTAAAAGCTATGAGTTTTATTTTAAAACCGTATCATAGTGTTTTCTTTCCGTCTTTTTTTCTGAAATCACTTTTGTTTTTCTTTTCTCATAATTCTTAGATTATCTTTGAACGTGAAGCCACCTCTTAATTGGTGTTGTTCCCAGGTCCACCTTGACCCTGGGTGGTAGCACCTGTTAGGGTCCCAACTATAGACAAATAGTAAACCCCCAAACAAAATTTTTCCCTTTTCTTTCTTCTGTTCTATTCACTTTCCTTTTATTTCATTTGTCTCTTTCTTTTGTTCCTTGTTCCTATCATATTTTCTTTCTTTCTTTCTTTCTTTCTTTCTTTCTTTCTTCCTTTCTTTCTTTCTTTCTTTCTTTCTTTCTTTCTTTCTTTCTCGTAATCTATCCTTTCTTCTTTTCCACTTATTTGTAGTTTCTTGTCTTTTTTGCTGAACGGACTTTCTTTCTTTCTTTCTTTCTTTCTTTCTTTCTTTCTTTCTTACAGCTAAGACCTGCTATGCAACGCACATTGAGGCGAACTACCCTAATTTCCTTTGTATTCCATTAGTAAAATGTAAGTTCAACTGGAGCAGCTTCTTCCGTCAATACAATATTCATCTAAGTCTAGGGTTAATAGATATCTTCCCACATATTTGTTTAAGCAATTCACCCCAAGCAAGGCGGCAGTGACATTAGCACGCAAGTGGGTTACAGAGGATTGAGAACAAGAGTAAAGAGGCGTGTTTTGGGAGAGGATAAAGAGAAGGACGGGGGACAAGATCAAGGTATCAAGAGATGTCGATTGACATTACACTTGAATAGTTGAAGATTATAGTTATCAGGGTAAGTAAGAGGAAGAGAATTCCACAGACAGGAAGTGCGAGAGAAGAAGCTGTTTGAGTAGAACAGACGGTTACATTTAACCGTTTCGATAGTAAAAGGGTCGGATCGAGATTCATGCCTAGTAACTCGCTTAAATTCATGCAGTCTGAGAACCAGAGAAAGCAACACGTCGGAACAGTTGCCGTAAAAATACTTATAGAAAAAACAGAGGGAAGCCACGGCAGGTCTGTGAGAAAGCGACTGTAGACTAGATGCCAAATCACCATAAACTGTACCTCTTACTCTATAAGCCTCTACCTCGAATGGCTCTTGGGTCTTGTACAGCATAAAAATCATTGTGAAAATAAAAGATTTTTATCTTTTTTCTTTCTTACCTCTACATTTTCTCATACCATTCGGACAGGACTCACCATTTGTTACTCAGTGCGAATCAACTTTTTCCTTAGACCAGTTGGTAGTTAATTAAGATCAATAATCTACTTGACTAGACGAATTTCTCTGCCTTTGTCAAACGAACGAAGGAAGTGAATGAGGTTTCTGAATGGAGTAGCTAGTGTACTTTGTAGAGGATGGAAACTTTGTAAATATAGATGGTGGACAACGAGATTGTTGAGTATTGAATGTGGTGGGGGTATTTGCCGGATCAGACTGGAATGTCTATGGCTGGACTGCATTCCTTACAACAACATACTACTAACACTATTACTACTTCAACTACAAAGATGACAATGACACTAGTTGTTGTTGGTACTATTTCTTCTTTTTTCCTACTTTGCACAAACGTGTTGAAATTAGAGTTATCATTTTCTGATTTGAAAAAAGTCTCTCAACAAGAAAAATAGTCAAGAATGAAATAATAAAAGTAACAAAAAAAAAATTTAACTGATCTGAAAAATAATAACAGTCACAAATTAGTAATAAAACTCAGAAAAACGAATAGTAGATTATAAATCCCAAAAGGAGAATGGTTGCGCAGAAGACATTTAAAAAGAAAAACTGGACGGTTTTCATATTAAATGGACAACAAAGAACATTCTGCAGTAAAGAGATTGAAAAAAATGACGGTTTCGAGAAGAATTAACATTCCAAAACAGAACAGTCGAATAAAATACTGAGGCAAGTGCTGGAAAATAGCGATTTTTTTATAATTTAGTTTCCAGAAAAAAAACACCATTAAGCATATCGGTGTGAGTTAATGGTTATAATGCTAGTGTTGTTGACTATTACTGTCAGGTAGTGAGTAGGATCTTTGTCCGGTAACCCATACTTTGGGCTTTGTATCTAACTAAGCCAAGATAAATAAAAGCCGACAGTCATTTTAAGAAGTATACAAATGCAAGAAGAAGAAGAAGAAGAAGAAGAAAATGGACATAAATATGGCATCAAGTACCTACAAAAAAGTCCTCACTGTCATTCATGCTACAGTAGGCGCTGACACACTAACTTGATATCAACACTGAAAAAGTGAGCAGCTGAATTTAGGAGGGGGTAAAAGATGGTATTTATCAATCCACCCACGAGGATTGAATGTGGCACAAGGCCTTTTTAATGTAGGTATCTCCGAGCCCGTAGGCTCAGCCAAAAATAAATAACCATCCAAACCCCCCGAGGGGGACCAGTTCCGTCAACCTCCCCCAACGAAACCCTACCCTTCGGCGGAGCTTCGTCAGGGTTCCTCCCTGCAAGCAGAGAGTTCGACAGACACCCGACCCGGCAGCTCACAAAGCACAGATACTACACTTTGATCCTAGCCACCGGGCCGAGCGGGTAGTATTTATCAATCCCCCCACGAGGATTAAATGTGGCACAAGGCCGGTTTAATGTGGGTATTTCCAAGCCCGTAGGCTCGGCCAAAAATATGACCTTTGAACCCGCCTAGACGGGTTCAGGTCCTGTCTACCTCCCCGAAGGAAACCTTGCCCTTCGGCAAAGCTTCCTCCGAGTTCCTCTCTGCAGTAGAGAGTTCGACAGACACCCGACCCGGCAGCTCACAAAGCACAGATACTACACTTTGATCCTAGCCACCGGGCCGAGCGGGTATGATTTTTTCAGGAGGGGTAAAAGATGAGTCTTGAAGATGTCCCAATGACTGGACGTCTTGAAGCTACCATTAACGAGGAATACATTTATAGTGTTCACCACATGGCAACTGACTATAAATCAAGTAAATTCTATATACTTAACTTGGCATGAGGAAAAATTTTGCTCGGTGGGTACCACGTCATCTGATACCTGATCAAAAGCGCAACAAGAAACTGACATGGTGGGTGGAGATCCATCTGGTGTTCTTGAACGTTTTCTAAACCAGGATGAGTGTTGGGTTCATTACTCTGAGTCAGAGAGAAACAGATTATTCATGCATTGGAAACATCCCCCACATCTGCATGGAAGTTGATGTCATCAATTTTTGGGGGATGCAAAAGGCATTGTGTTTATTGACATGTCTTCAAAATGGCCTCACCCATCAATGGAGATTACCATGCCAGCTTGCTGAGGCAGGTATGAAAGGATATCAAGACCAAATGCCCAGGAAAACTGATGTCATGTTTTCCCAGAACAATGCTCTAGCACACAAGTCCTTGATTTCAATGGTTGCTGTGTGTGACTGTAGCTCTGAATTGGTTGGTCACACCCCCTATTCTCCTGATTTGGCTCCATCTGACTATCATCTCTTCCCCAACATGAAAAAACACTTGACTGGGAACCAGTATCGCAGTGATGATGACGTCATATCTGATATTGCTGACTTTTTTTTTTACCAACAGTATGCAATAACTGCAACACCAATGGAAGAAGTGTGTGAACCGCAAGGAGGATTTTGTTGAAAAATAACCCTCATTTAGTCACATTCGATGAGAGTATCTCGGTCAGCATATGAACATTTCAGCCGACCCTCATATATTTTAATGGATATGACTCTTGATTCTAAAGGCCGGTAGATGTTATTCACAATGTTTAAACAAAAAACAGGGATGTCTCGAATATGTGTATAAACTTAAATATAACGTTTAAAGTTGAAATAATGTCGTATTAAAAAATAAAATCCATTAATTCCTTCAGTTTTTATGGAGTCCAAATTGTTTCCGCGTCCTTGTGGGTGATGAATTATTTTCCACCCTACAATCCCTTTCCTAAAGACGAAATGTCGCAATCTTCTCGCTACTCTATCGCTATTTCCATGGAAAGTGTCCAGATGAACTACACTCCTTAGTTTCACCAGTCCTAGCCTTCACGCCTAAGACCCGTCATGCCACAAACATTGTAGCAAACCCCGCACATTTCCCCCGTATTAACCCCAGTGAGATGTAAGTTCCACTTAATCAGATTCTTACCTACTTTGTGGAACTGACTCCCAAGACGACGCTTCCCCGTTCACTTCAATCGTAATGTGCTCAATCTAAGATCGATATCTTCCCACATATCCCCATAAAATGCCTCTTTTATAGAGTGAACATCATTGTACAAAAAATACTTTGCTTATATTTCGGACACGAAAATATAGTTAGCACATATGAACTTTCGATTTTTTTAAAAAATCTTTTAACGAGATGAGCATTCTTTAAAAAGGGAGAATTTAAACATGCTATGCTTTGAAGATATCTGTATCCAAGCGGTTTAAACTACGTCGAATCTGACGATGGTTCCCCCTACCCCATAAAAGAGAGACACAGGTTCGAGATCTGACAGAAAGCACATTTTCTTTAGTAAGACTATCGAATGCACAGTACAGTAGACGCAATTCACATTAAAAACACACACACAAAAAAAAAACAGTGATGTCTGCCCAAATATGTATCTAAAATACAAAGTTTAAAGAAAGCGAAAATGGCGTCGGCTTAAAGTATGAGAGTCGTTTCCACAGTATTGCTTCTCACCGTTTTATTCGGTTGCCATCGCTTTATTCCGACGTAACGATTTCTGTTCGTTGATCATTCTTTTTATTTAGAAAATTTAGATTAGTCTATTATGAAGCACCCGGTATGGACCAAACTCATTATATTTGTAATGCGTCGTAAGACTGACGCTCTAACGTTCCATGGTGAGTGTTGCTTAAACTCAACCTGTATCACTTTGAAAAATTTCTATGTGTCGTCCCACCAAAGACAACAAAACAATCGACTTCACCCCTATATCGGCCTTAAACATCACTCTTCTCTCTCTCTCACTCATTCTCTTGCTCGCGCGCGCTCTCTCTCTCTCTCTACACTCACCCCCACACACCCACTCACAAAAACACGAACAGAAAAAAACAAAACAAAAAAAAAACAAACATTTTTTCTTTTTATTTACTGTCCTTAACACTCTGATTATTTTAGGCCGGGCGAAAGCGCTAGAGGAGTCAGGGTTAAGCTATTTAACCTCTGCTGAGGGCCGTGGGAGAGATTCACAGAATTTGAGAGGTGGTGCGTAATAGCATTTATGAGATGGTGTTGATCTCCGAACAAGAAATAAGTACTCGCTGAAGTGTTTATAAGATCATCATCTAATTATTTTGTAGGCATTTACTACTACTACTACTACTGCTGTTGCTGCTGCTCTTACTGTTACTACTACTAATAATGATACGACTACTACTACTAATAATAATGGCTGTTCTTGCAGATTCTAATGTATCTTTGAAGATCTTTAAAAATATTATCAACAGAAATCTCAAAAATGTGGCAAATGAGGGCATCAATAATTCCATTTGTAGTTGGAGCCCTCGGATTGAATGGAAAAAAAAGTCCCGATAGGCTATTTGAAGGGATTCCTGGTAGCCCATGCATTAAAGAAATACAAAAAAATTGTTCTCCCAAATACAGCTCACACATTAGGAAAAGCATTATCTATGTAAAATGTAAGTAATCTTTTTTTTCTTTTTTTTTTTTTTTTTTTTTTACAAAAATGATCAGTGGAAAATATCATAAAGCTAATTCTGAACTGAGATCTCTGATTGGTACCCGGAAGGAAATGAGCATACAATAGAAATTAAAAGAAATAATAATAATAATAATAATAATAATTCTGCCACTATTATTATCTGCGTGTAGTGTAACGGTTATCAGCGCCGCAAGTGGAATCGGCGAACCGAGTTCAAATTTAGGCCTCGTCTCCTAAGTTCACTTTAGCAATAATGCTCTTAGGAAAGGCATAAACCTTCCTCCACCCTATAGGCTAAATAACTGATTAGTACTAGGTTCATTAGCCTTGTCTGACAGCCACTTTAGGAATGCGTCACTGAATTTCAAACCGTGGAAAGAAATGGCAATTAATTCTGATGAGCTTCTTTTTTTTTATTATTTATCCCTGGTGTCCCTAGTATATGAATTCAAGCGTGCCACAAGATTAGCCACTAGATCTCACCATTTTACTATTGAAGTAGTTAGATACAACTGCCTTTTCTTCTCTAGCAGTTTCTTTTCTAGCTCCTTCCGTCTAGAACTTCCTTCCTAATTCTTGCTTCTCAGATAACTACAATCTATAAGTGCAGCGTCAATCGACATCTTCCGTTTTCTTGAACCCTGTTCCTTTTTGTCCTTTCCTCAATCCTCCCAATTCTCTTTCACTTTCATATGGGATGTCCCTAATAGGGCGATCTTCTAGGAAAACTGCATGTTGATGTTACCTGGGACACTTAGTAAAATTTTCCATTCCTTCTCTCACGTGGCCCACAGCTCCGATTACTGTTGGCACAGTCTCAGTCTTCATTCCGCACATCCTGTTAATCTCAATCTCTTTGGACAATTTCTCGATAATTTTCAAGGAGGTGTTTCTCTCAGATGTTACTGCTATGTCAATAAGCATACACTCCCTGAATTTCTTGTCATTAATGATAATACCAGGTCTGTTGGCTTTTATTTCCATGTCAGTTTGAATTGGCATGTCCCAGAGGATAGTTACATCATTATTTTGGGTAAGTGTGTCTGGTTGATGCTCATAACATATCTCAGTGATTTCGATTTCGTGGTTCTTGCATATCTTCCGGTGCACATGGTGCTATGTCTTTGGGTTTATTAATTTTTTGCTACAATTTCTTGGTGTCATTTTTTTGCAATAATTCAGCCACTGATGTGTTTTCTGTTGCTCCTCATCTGCTTCTTTCGTTCTTTTTATGTATTTGCAATGCAACGACTTGTCCTCCCAGATTTTTTGTAATTTCATTTTGGACAAGTTGTTTTGCGTTCTGTTTTATTCGTTTGGTATTCGCTTCGTTTTTTGTTGGTAGGGTTTCAGGTATATTAAGAATGTATTTGTTGATGGAGTCGATTTGGTGTTTTACTATTTGTAGGAGAAGGTCATTGGTTTTTGTGAGGTATACTCACAAATCTGATTGTTGGAGTTTTTAGAATTAGTTTAAGTTGGATTAGACCTCGGCCTCCTAAAGATCTTGGCACATACAGTCTATCAATATTTGATTTCGGGTGGTGCATTCTCATTTGGGTAAGGATTTTATTGGTCTTGGCGTCAAATCTTTTAATGTCATTCAACTTCCATTTAATAATGTTGAAGCTGTATATTGCTACGAGTATATCTAAGTTGTTGATAGCCTTCATTTTATTGGCGCCTTCATTTTATTATTATTATTTTTTTTTCTTTGATTTCTGGCGTTTACACATTTCTTTCCGGGTCCCGCCCAGGACCTAAGGTTAAAAATGGCATCATGACATTTTCCACTGACAAAAAAAAAAAAAAAAATTACATAGATAAAGCCCTTCGTAAAGAGTGGGCTGTACTTGTCAGAACAATTTTTTGTATCTCCTTGAGCCATGGACTTCCAGGAATCCCTTCAATTAGTCTACTGCAATCTTTTCCAACCAATAATAATAATAATAATAATAATAATAATAATAATAACAATAATTTTGTTTATTATTATTATTATTAATATTATTCAAGTATTTGCGAGTTCGTACTTGATGTTTGATAATAATCTTTGAAAACTGAGTGACAGTAAGTCTCCACAGCTCTCCAGCACCTTCCTCAATATTCTCGCAGATCCCAGGAAACATGTCTTCAGTGATGTTATGAAAATAATTGTTGCCTTTGTTTTCATTATTTTTCATGCAACACTTCTTCGAATCTACAATTGCTTCAGTATCTTCTCTTGTGGTACAAAGTGTATCCTGATCCTAATGTTTCATAGCGACTTTTTTTTTTATCTCGATTGAGGTCCTGATAGGTTTCTTATAACTTTTAACTGTTACTGTCACAGATATATACAAAATTTGGCAAACATTGCATTTATATTTCACAAAGTTCTTATTGCTTATATGTGGTGAGTGGATCTCAAAATCACGCCGTGTACTTTTTTTTAATCAATTCACCCCAAGCAAGGCGATAATGCCACAAAGACACAGGGAGCTATTGGGAGTGAAAGAAAAATAAGTTGATTTTGTTTAGCAGTATATCAACCCATATGGTTTATTTAATTCCGAAATCTAAATATTTAATATATTTTGAACGCATTTTTATGGCTTCAATGAAATAGTCAGGGGAGGAGTGTGAACCGGGTGATAGGCGAACCTAAAAATTTTATATTCTACGAGATTTTTTTTTCTTCTTTGTAAGGGGATTTCGTTTTAGTATCCAGTGCTTCAGTAATAATCGACACTACTGTTTAATTCATATTTCATAAATCGTGGAAGAATTATTTGTATATTTTTCTTCTTGAATTTTCATACAAATAGTGTTTGTTGTCTATTAAAAAAATTATGTGAAGGATGCCAGTCTACTGGCATCCTTTACATATTTCTGTTGCAAATATATCTCTATTGCAAACGTCTGCTCAGGCAACACCAACACAGTCCACCTGTGATTTATACTGAGCGGACGTTAGTTACAGTTTCTGGGAGAGAGCGCGTTATCTAGCGTGATTAACAGTCTGAACAAGGTGAATGCGCTCAAACCCTCTACCCAATTTTATACACAAATTTCGGGTGAACTCGTATTTTTCAGGCACTTTCCAAAGATGCCGCACTCAGGGATCGCCTCCTCGAGACCGATAATATAAAGAAGTCCCGTCCTAACAAACTAACCATGGTGAGATTCGAACACGGGTTTCATGATCAGAATGCAAACGTTCTAATCACTCGGTCACGTGCCCATTATGTCGTCTATTAATGAAGATCAAAAGAAACCGCACTTAATCCAACACTCTCCTCAGTATTACTGCTGGTTTTAATAATGTTGTTGCCTGAAAAGTTTTATTTCGAATTTTTCAATTCTTTCTATTTTTCGATCGAGGAGACGGTTCCAAGCTTTCGAAACTAATTCCAAGCTCTCCAATGGTGAAGATAATGGTGACTACCTTCCCATACAATATTTATTTTTACAGGAGTATGTATTAGGTTGGTGCAAAAATAATATCGGTTTTGCCGTCAAAAACCGACATTATTTTTGAACCAACCTAATACAATGTACACGTTGTGTAGCGGAAATCACGGAAGATGGAATCAGCGAACCAAGTTCAAATTCAAGGCTGGTCGGTTGCGTTCACTTTCGTGCAAATGTTCTTGGCGAAAGTAGGGGTCCGTCTCTTTTCCTGCTCCCAGATATGGGTTAATTACTAGAGCAGTCTGTGCTCGCTAGTCTTCCGGTAAACTTTCTGAGAAGAGAAAAACTCTGAACTCCAATCCGTGGAGAAGACAACAGAAAAACCACTCTGTCATTTTTCCAATTACAACACAGTATTTCACAGCTAATAATGAAGATGTGGAGAGCTATGAACACCAAAGCCCTTAAGCATTTTTAAATGCGTCGTGGTATTTAAAAAATATTTATGCGTGTAAGTCGGCCCGTCTGTCTGTCTGTCTGATTACTGGAATATTAAGGATTAAAACGAAATGTAGTTACATCAATGTAAACGTCACTTTAGTTTGATAAAGTCCTAAAGATCGAAATGCGTCACACGAAAAATGTTTCCACTGTGTCATTATTTTTTCTAACATTTTCGGGTAAAAAAAATAAAAATTGATATATCATTTCTCTTTCTTTCTTTCTTGCTCTCTCTCTCACACACATATCATTTTCACGTTATTTTTAGTGGATGTCCATATTTGAGTAGACGCTCCGTTTATTGCTTAAACAGTATATTCATTTTAGTCTATCAGTCTGAATATTCTAGAAACCTTATTAATGAAAAATGAGCCCACTGGCAGGATTCGAACGTTTGTCCCATTTACAGAAGAAATCGTCATTAGAGCGGACGTGCTTTTAAGGAAGGCCATCGCCGATCAATTGGGGAGCAGGTTCAAATCCAGCCGGAGGGCGCAATAGGGTTTTACGAGTTTTTAAGCCAATAGACGATCATAAATATACTGTTAAAAAAAGAGATGCCTCCGCAAACATGAGAATCCACTGGAAATAACATTATAAAGTGATAAAAATCTGTCGAATTAAGAAATAAATATCAAGAAATACTTTAGAAATATATATATATATATATATATATATATATATATATATATATGTGTGTGTGTGTGTGTGTGAAAATATATAGAAAATAGGAAAGAACTGGTTAGGTAAATAATCCAAAGTTCTTTAGTATTTTTGTTATTATTTTTAAAAAATAGTGCTCAATACAAAAGTAGAGCATAAATATAATTATTTATTTAAAAATTCCAACACGCTACATAAGAGGTCTCATGTTTCAAAACAAGAGCCGAAAACTTCAATATAATTATTTGAATTAAATTGAGTTAAAGTA
>OZ010576.1:61415282-61425282 GCA_963932145.1 Acanthosepion lycidas
TCAAAAGTAAAATTTTGTAAATGAAAGGTAATTATTTTAGAAGTAAAAAATAAAGTGTTTCGATTATTAATTTATTTTACACAATTTTTACCACTTTAAACGTTATTTTTAGCAGTTACTCATATTTGTCTAAACGTTCCTTTTATTTATTATTTATCTAGTTTCGTCTACCGGCCTGAATAGATAAATATAGTTTTTAACAAATAAACTGAGTATCCACTCAAATACAAGTATCCACTCAAATACGAGTATCCACTAAAAATTACGTTTAAAATGATAAATTCTGTCGGATTAGAAAAAAAAATCTATTACTTCCTTTGAAAATTGCTTTATAAAGTTTGTAAATAATAATGCCTGTTATGTAAATATACATTTGTATATTTATATATATATATATATATATATATTTATTACTTTAACGTTATTTTTAATGCACTCTCGTATTTGTGTACACGCTCCTTTTATTTATTGCAAACTATATTTATTTATTTTTGTCTGCCGGCCTGAATAGTCGAGAAATCATAGAGAAAAATGGGCGCTCTCCGGCAGGCTTCGACACTGCGTTCCCTTAGGGGAAACCGTCATTAGATCTGACGTGATTTGACTTCTCACCTGTGCGTCGATGCACAAGCAAAGATGAATAGATATTTCAAACACAGATTTTTCTCTGACTCGTGAACTAGATATATTTGCTCAGTTTCGTATACTAACGTAAACAAAGCAATTTGTAAAGAAAGGGATGGATTTCTTTATTTATTAACCTGACAGATTTTTATTACTTAAAAGTTATTTTCAGTGGATATGCCCCGTTTATTGATTAAACAGTATATGTGTTTTTTTTCCGCTGAATATTCGAGAAATCTTAAAGTAAAATACGCACTCTCAGGATTTCTCGAATATTCAGGACAGTAGACGCAAATAAATAAATAAAATGATAAATAAACATTTAGGATTAGGTTTCCGTTTCCATCTAAAGTCTATTAATAGTCTTTGACTCCCAGTAGCTTCTTGCGTCTTAGTGGTATCATCGCCATGCTTGAATTGAAATGATTAATATATATATATGTACCCAGAGACGAGTGAACGGTGTAATTCCAGGAGGGTCCGTCTACGAAAATCTGGAGTCGGGATGCTCTAGGTAACCTCAGTCAGCTATATACATGCATATAATAAGCTGGTCATTACTGGGTTATCTAGTGACAAAAGCAAACAGCGTTTAGTAAATAATGCTACACATACGGTTGTCCTTACGAATATACACACTCACACACACACATATATGTATATATATATATAAGAAAAGATAAGCCTAAGAATATATATATATATATATATATATATATATATATATATATATATATATATATATATATATATATATATATATATATATATATAACTTTACTTTATTTACTTTTTGTATGAATGGTTCATTGTAATATAAATTGAACTGCACAACATATTTGATTTAAAAGAACTGATCCGACGTGCAAATTTTCGGGATAACAACTGAGACATTACACTATTTATTGAACTATTTAGTTTATGTCACACTGACTGATAAACTCCTACAACAAAAATAATTCTCAAATTACGAAATTAGTAAAAAATGCAGTATCTTAAATTAAAAAAAAATCAACCTTAGCGTTGCGACTGCACGCTCTAAAAGTTTGTATCCATTATCAATAACACATAAAAAAAAAACGATTTCGAGTCGCATTATATATTTTCGTTTCGGATGCTACCTGAATTTTACCAAAAGCAAAATAATTTCCATGCCTGAAGGTGAGTGAATGTACAGTCGAAAGTACTTGCGTACTTAGGGAATACCTAATACAGGATATAATTTAAAAAAACAGAAAACAAGGAGATATATATATATATATATATATATATATATATATATATATATATATATATATATATAAGAAATGATAAGCCTAAGAATAATCAGCACCCACTGATTCTTCATTTATTACGTACTTTTCTGGGATCTTATATATTTGTTCTGTATATACATATATATATATATATATATATATATATATATATATATATATATAGGGAGAGAGAGTGATATTATTCAATTATAGATAATATTTTGCTCTATTCTGTATTGAGCCCCCTTTTATTTTAAATGTCACGAACGTTGGAATTATTCTCTCTCTCTCTCTCTCAATATATATATATATATATATATATATATATATATATATATATATATATATAGATAGATAGATAGATAGATAGGTTGTTTCGTTTCCCCCGAAAAAAAAGCTTGTCATTTCTTACGTACTTTTTATGGGATTTTATATATTTGTTCAAATATATATATATATATATATATATATATATATATATATATATATATATATATATATATATATATATATATACATATATATATATATATATATATATATATATATATATACATATATATATATATATATATATATATATATATATATATATATAGATAGATAGATAGATAGATAGATTGTTTCATTTCCCCCCGAAAAAAAAAGATCAATTCCTGTATTATTACAAGAGGATTAATACATTCAGCCTTTGTGTATGCGTGTATGTGTGTATGTTTGCGTGTGTGTGTGTGTATTTATGATTGCGCGCGCATGTAGGTGTAACTTATACTTAATCTGAAAAACAACAATAAAATATACTTTACCGAAATTCAGAGAATAGCTGTCTGTTTAATTTTGCAATGACATCTTCCTCAACTTGCTTCCATCTGGAACAACATTATCAAGTGACTGTCCAAGATGCATAACATTTCCTTGTGAGTAAGATAAACCATCTTTTGCCGTTTACAAGAACGCTAATATTATCAGTTACAACAGATATTAATTTCGTTCTAGTATTTAAAAAGAAAAGCGAATCTTAATTTAAACGTACATGCTTTGAATTCATAATGAAAACGGGTAGGTTCCACCAGGTCTATTTGGTATAGGCATACTATGAGACTGATGATGATGATGTGTCGAATGCAAGTGAGGTCATTGTTGAACGTTTTCTAAGTCTTTGTAAGAGATATACATTCTAATATAAAAAAAAATAGTCCATTAGAAGTCATAAAATCTGACAGCGCTAAAGGCCAAGATATTTACTTATTTAAAACTTTAAGCACATTTTAAAATGCAATTCGCTAAGGTCAAAAATGCTGCGATTAATATGGGTTCTTTTTTTACATAATAATAGCTTAAATTATTTTAACTCTGTAATTTATACGGTATATTCTGGAGGCATGGATAGCGGCTCGGATTGAGGAATCGAAGAGTCGAGTTCGAATTCCAGTCGAATCTATTATATTCATCTACATGCACATAAATGTAAAAGGTATGAATCCTCTTCTCCTCCTACCAGCTATAGATAAGTAGCATGACAGACCGGTTTCCATAGCCTTGGATAGCAACTGATCCACAGCAGAAAAAATATCAACCTACTGCGGGAAAAAAATCTGCCTCGTCAATCATGTATCACGCATGGCACCTGACTTTTGAGTAAAGTAATAATAATTGTCATATATAATAGTTATTGACTGAGTAAAATAATAATAATTGTCATATATACTAGTTATTGACTGAGTAAAATAATAATAATTGTCATATATACTAGTTATTGACTGAGTAAAATAATAATAATTGTCATATATACTAGTTATTGACTGAGTAAAATAATAATAATTGTCATATATACTAGTTATTGACTGAGTAAAATAATAATAATTGTCATATATACTAGTTATTGACTGAGTAAAATAATAATAATTGTCATATATAATAGTTATTGACTGAGTAAAATAATAATAATTGTCATATATACTAGTTATTGACTGAGTAAAATAATAATAATTGTCATATATACTAGTTATTGACTGAGTAAAATAATAATAATTGTCATATATACTAGTTATTGACTGAGTAAAATAATAATAATTGTCATATATGCTAGTTATTGACTGAGTAAAATAATAATAATTGTCATATATGCTAGTTATTGACTGAGTAAAATAATAATAATTGTCATATATAATAGTTATTGACTGAGTAAAATAATAATAATTGTCATATATACTAGTTATTGACTGAGTAAAGTAATAATAATTGTCATATATACTAGTTATTGACTGAGTATTAGGTTGGTGCAAAAATAATGTCGTTTTCTCACATAGTAACATATGTGAGAAAACGACATTATTTTTGCATCAGCCTAAGAAAATAATAATAATTGTCATATATACTAGTTATTGACTGAGTAAAGTAATAATAATTGTCATATATACTAGTTATTGACTAAATTAACTTTAATGTTATATTATGTTCATGAATTGCTACATGTTTTGTCACAAGATAGTGTGGTGTCTGTGTGACCAATTTAAGAATTGTATTATTATTTTATTTCTTTTGGTTTCTGGTGTATACTCATTTCTTTCAGAGACCTAAGGTAAGAAATGTCATCATGACATTTTCCACTGAGCAGTTTTAAAAAATCGCACATATTTTACATAGATAAAGCCCTTCGTAAGGAGTGGACAATGTTTTTGTATTTCTCTAATGCATGAGCTATCATGAGTCTATTAGAATCTTTTCCAATAAACCCGAGTACTCCAACTACAACTGGAACTGTTAATGTCCTCATGCGCCATATTTTTGAGATTTCGACTTCAAAGTTCTTGTATTTTGATAGATTTTTGAAGATCTTCAACGATACATTACAGTCTGCAGGGACCGCCATGTCAATAAAGAGCCACATTTTGTCTTTGCGGTCTCTAATCACGATGTCAGGAAGATTTGCTTTGATTGTTCTGTCTGTGTGTATTGTAAAGTCCCATAAAATTGTCCTATCTCCGTAACAGGATCTAGGTGGTGTTCATACCAATTACTTGCAGTTTCCTTTCCGTAAGCGTTGCAGATTTTCCAGTGCAGATATTCGCCCAATTCTGTCGTGCCGTGTTCTACATTCCCTGGGTGCCAATACCGCGCAACCCGATACAAGATGGTGATGTGTTTCTGGATATTTATCACAGAATCTGCATTTTGGACTAATACAATTTTTCTGTATGTATACTTGGTAATTTCTAGTTAGCAAGCATTGGTCCTGTGCAGCAAGAATAAAACCTTCAATTTCAGCTTTTAAACCTGCATTAGGTAGCCTCTGATCATATTTGCTAAGGGGGAGAGTATTGACCGTGAAACGGTTTTTCTTGCCATCGTTTCTGTATCTGGTCGGTTGCATTTGTCTTTGCTTTCTTTTTAAGTATTTTGCAGTTGCAGTCGGAGTATTATGCTTTACTTGTATTTCTTCACCCATTTGAAACTCTATTTTGAACTTTTATTATTATTTCAGGTGGTAGTAATAGTTTTCCACAGAGCAGAATAATTTCTGAATGTCTTGTTAATACACAATAGTAAATGATGATTATTTTCTTTTAAAATACCATATTCCTTCATGACGTAGGCGATCATAACACTCCACAGATTCCTTCAATCTGTTATCTATGAATTGCCGTGTATCGCTAGGGAAAGATGGGGAAGTGATTTCCCGTTGCTTTCTCAAAGGTTTGATTTTAGAATTATCCTTCTCTTAGATATTTAACTGGGGGAGTACAGATTCATGCATTTACCATTAGTGCGAAAATTAATGCAGTTTGGAATTTGAACTCAGCTGTCAAATTTTATTACTTGCATGTCTAAAATGATTAATTTAGATTTTTAATTTTTTTCTTTTCACAATAAATGAAAAATCCTACGTATTTGTAACGGTCATAAAGCGATGTGTGTGGGCAAATTATATTCATTAATCTCTTTTTCGTCTTGTAGTTAGGATGAATCCGGTTACAAGAATAAAAAAGAGAGATGTTTTTATTTTTGCCTATATACGAATTGTTTGTTTTGTTTTGTTTTGTTTTAACTGAAATTATTTAAAGTTAATGGTTTGGGAAAGCGTTGGTTTCAGATTGCTCGGTTCTTTATAAAATAATAATGTTTATAAAAAAATAAATTAATTTAGTTTCATTGATATTTTTATAACAGCTATTTTATATCTATAAGGACATTTAATTTATTAAATAAGCAGATATAATTTTTTGCTGGTAAGCGGTTTGTTTCTTTTTTTTTTATCAGTGACTGTTAAAAAAGAAAGAAAAAGAAGAAAAGAAAACGAAGAACAATTGCAAGAAGACGAAAAATTAGAGTTTACTAAAACATTAAGGAAATAGTTTCTATCGTTAATGTAAAATTAACTATATAACAAGGTCTTCTTCACAGGCTTGTTTAAATTTCTTTCTTTTTTTATTTCGTCTAGGTCTTTCGTTAATATGAATATGCCCTCAATCTGTCAATCGTAGGTACCTCCAAAGATTCACTAAAAATGAGTATACATGATGCAAAAATGCACAAAAAGTTTTATTGTCGAAATCTTTATTATTAGATTGGTTCAAAAATAATGACGTAATAATGTCGTTTTTTTACGTTAAAAAATACGTCAAAAACGACATTATTACGTCATTATTTTTGCACCAACCTAATATTAAGAGGAAAGATTAAAGGATTTTTTTTTTATTATTAAATTATATTTTTTAATCCTTTTTAGAACATTCAATATTTTAGTTAATAATTTTGTTTTTCTTGCGTCAAAGTGGGACCATAATATGGGAAATTTGAGTATCTTTTTTTCTGGGAAAAATACTCTGATTTGGAAATTCTTGAAAAAATCAGATAATTGTTGGGTTTTAATGAAGCTTTAAGGATTTATTAAAAAAATGAATGAAATTATTTTAGAAAAGTTCATTTTTGAAAATCTAGGTAAAAATGTATTTTTTTTATATGACTTAAAATTTATAAGTAGACATCCTTGGCGAATTTAAAATATCAAATTACTTTAGTCAAGCATCCCACCCTCCAATTACACAAAATATTCTTTGAATCGTAAAATAAAAAATGCAGTAAAACTAAGAGAGCGTTTGTAGTATCGTATGCAAATTAGATAGACAAGTATAAATAGAGAACAACTGGCGAATATAGGGGGATTGGCTATGCCTAGAAAACCCGGTTGATATTCAGGACACGGAGAACTGTACTAAGACTACTATTACGCAGAGAGATATGTATAGCATAACAGTATTTAATTAGAAAAAGCCTTTAATTATTTTTATGAATAAGATATGTTATGGGCATTATTGTCTTAAGAACTTTTTTCGATGAATAATGCATTTTTACAAGAATGGTTTTTAATTTTTTTTTACATTTTAATTATAATAATTTATAAAATTTTAAATGTTTTAATTTCTATTATTAATTTCTATTAATTTGTAGCGATTAGGTAACATAGTTATTAAGTAAAATCTATATTTATTAATCGTAAAGGCAAAAGCTGATTACAATTCAGTGACTCCGGTATTTTAAAATAATTTTGATTTTTTTTGTGTGTGTGTGTATAAACGTGCCGATTTATGTAAATACGGAAGACCATACGCGACATTATTAAAAAGAATTGGTAACTATAATAAATTTAAAATTTATTGGGAATTTTCTAAAATTTCCTCAACAAGCTTTTTCGTAAGTAAGACTATAAAACTAAAGTACCTAAAATTCAATAAAATATTAGAATGTTTCAACTATTTTAAGTTTTTAAGATTATTTGTCATTAAAAATTATATAAAAAAGTAATATCATGTAATTATACTACAAGTATTTCAACCTTACCTAAATATTTCAATCTCCATGCTATCGATAAATGTGCCAACACCTCAAAAAACAATCACCTCCGTGTAAAATAAAATGTTTTTCTGCAATATTTTAAATTGAAAGTAATTTTTGTTTTAATTCAGATTAATTAAACTTTAAAGCAATTCATCTTCCTCAAATAAAGTTTCAGAAAAATATATTTTTTTAAAAGATTTTTATACAGAGAATTATACTGTGTTGGCAGATTTATCAGTATTGCCGATTTTAGCGATTGTTTAAAAATTACTCCAATCAATTTAAATACGGTTTGAAATACCGCAAAGTATTCTGCTTATTGGAAATATTAAATTCAATTTATTAGCTTGCAGTTAAAACTAAAATGAAAGCTTCAAGAAAGATTTTTCATTTTTGAAACACATTTTAACCCTTTGATGTCACTTATTTGGAGATACCTAATCAAATGTATATACCATTTTTCGTTCAATAGTAAATTTTTATCAACGATAAGTAAAAGCACTGATGAAGTTTTTAGAAAATGTAATTATTTTTCAAATCCAAAAATTATTCTTTTAAAATTAAAAGTAAATATTTCAATTTAAAAGTAAAATGCTTTTTCAAAATTAATATTTTAAAATTCATAGCACTTATATGAATTTTTAAAAATAAATATGTTTCTGATATTTTTACATGTTTGCGCTCCTTTATATATATATATATATATATATATATATATATATAAACAATTTTCGAACGCATTAAAAAATACGCACGAAATTGATGTTTGGTAAAAGTACATCAATTTCGAACGCGTCCACAATGCGCTGTTCCATGAATTTGAAATAAGTCAATCTCTCAACAACAGCACACATATAGAGATTTTCCAAGCGTGGGTTAGATGTGGCACAAGGCCGAAAGTTAGGGAGCACTCAGTGAGGATCAAACTCACTACTCAGTCGTAATTGTTCTAGCGAGCAAACTTGCAAACCATTACAGCACCTCGATGTGCCCAAAACACATATACATATATAGTACTATAAACGTTATTTTTAGTAGGTAAATGTGCTTGAGATGCTATAACGGCCTAGTGGTTATTATTAATTTTAATGGTTAAGAAAATTAAAAAAAAACAGGGTAGCAACCGAAACCCGTGTACTCATTAAAAATAACCTTTATAGTAATATATATATATATATATATATATATATATATATATATATATATATATATATATATATATATCAATGGACATTGAAGTCTACAGCTTCAGGCGACAGTCTGTTTCAGGCTAAACGTAATCGTCAGACACATGGCCAGACGATATTCACATTTATATGTACATACGCTCTATTCTATTCCTTATATCTTAAAATTATATTTTATCATATATATATATATATATATATATATATATATATATATATATATATATATATATGTATGTGTGTGTGTGTGTGTGTGTGTGTGTGTATGTGGGCAGCAAACCCTCTTTTATGCAAGTCTTATTAAAAACGACTCGCAAGGTACTGTGGTTAAGTTTTTGATTTTTTTTTTCAAAGAGTGTGAGTTCAGTACCTGGTTAAGGCGGTGAAGAACTTAGAGAGGGGAATTAACAGGAGATAACTGATAACTGTCATCTATTAAAAACATGGCACTTGGAACTGGAACAGTCTACCCCAGCGAGCGAAATAAAGGGTTCAGTTTGACATTCCAACCACCTGAAGAAGGCCGGGGCGTACAACGACCGAAATGTTGTGATAACTATGGCAACAAAGATGAGGATGATAGTTCGAGCAATGTAAATAGTGTACATAATACTTCATCTCAAAAATATTGACGGTTATTTTTTCTTGTATTCTTAATTTTTTTTTCTTTTCTGGACATCAATTATGTAAAAATTGTTCGAATGTTCTGGATGTCCGAGCGCTTTCGCGTGTGCATTTAACTATTATCAAGGATGATTTTATTTTTAATTTTAACTGAATGTATGGATCAATTTTGTTTTCGTTTTTTTTTTTTTTTTTTGACAAAAATATCATCTACATAGCGGACATATTTTGAGTTTAATAACTTTTTTCTACGTGCGCACGTACTTCAACTATTACTACACTTTAATTTTAAATGTTAAAATTTACTTTTCATTTGTATAAATTAACTTTTCACGTATAAAAATCTATCACCAAAAACTGCACTTGAATAACCTTGTTCTCGTACGATGACTGAAGTCAAGCAATATCGAGTTTGATCAGTACCTGGATGGGAAACCGTTTAAGAATATTAGGGGATATAAGCTTAGATGT
>OZ010576.1:61430282-61455282 GCA_963932145.1 Acanthosepion lycidas
TTGAACTGTTGCCAGATGTAAGGGGTGATGTCTGAGTTTTACTGCTTGTGTGACATAGTGCAGAGTCCTGTTTCCAGACGTAGGGTCTTCCAGCAACCACCCTCATGATCGAGGGCAGCATGACCTCCTTTAGATACTGGTGCAGGTTGCCATAATCTCTGAATTCAGTTCATTTTTGGTGTTACAAGGTGTTTTGTTGGTCTCCTTTCGCTCAATTGCGTCCCACGCATAATAATCAAGGAGGTTGAAGTTTGAGGAGTTCGGTGGCCAGATGTAAGGGGGGGATATGGTCTCAGAAATTGCCTGACATCCCTGACTGGGTTCTCCTCATAGTGTAGCATGTTGTAGAGTCCTGTTCCCAGACATAGGGTCTTCCAACAGCCATTCTCTTGTCCCAGGGCAGCATTACCTCTTCAAGGCCCCCACCAACAAATTCTGAAGCCCTCACCAACAAATTCGAGAGTTCTTTTCTTGTCAGAACAATTAGAGTGTGTTTTCCGAGCTGCCGTACCTTAGTAATCACCATTAGACTCATCGAACTCTTTCTGAATCTTTTGCACTCACCTCAGATCGACACACAGATATTCTGAAAAGTTCGTATTAGAGCTTCCGGTGTGAATGCCAAGCATTAAAGCATTAAAGCATTTCTAGCATGTTTACATAAAAAAGCAAATATAAAAATTAAGGAAAAGGAGTTTAAAATATTATAGATAAAGCAAAATATGAATATAAAATTAATACTATTATATAATTATTATATAAAAAATATGTGATTATTAAAAATTTTTAATAACCCATCATAAATTATTATATATTTATATCAAATTATAATTAGGAAAATTTATTATTAAGATAAATCTATACACCTACCAAATTGTAAATATTAATTTAATTACTTATTACTTAGTCTAATCTAATTTTTTCCCATTTGTACAAGAGTTAATGTTAAATTTAAGACTTTGTTCATTTTCAATCGTCATTTTCTGTCTAGACTTGTTCCGGTCATTCTCACTCTTACCACCTTTATATAAATATATATAAATCACATTTCCCTTATATGTTGTTTGTTCCTCTTCTTTCTTCTTTTTACTCCTTTTTCTTTCTTTCTTTCTTTCTTTCTTTCTTTCTTTTGTATTTTTTCAAATTTCTTAAAAAAATCACGCACACACGTTAGAATTCGTTCTTTAACAAATGTATTTGCATTGACAAATTCCAGGGAGAATCTTCCGGAACGAAATGGACATCTGAATGGTGTAATTTGGATTCCATTTTTGTACTTCACATATATGCTCTATAATAAATCTATTGAGCTCTCTTTTGTGGCTCAGTTTTAATATTTTATATTAATAGGATCTACTTGATTACTTACAAACGAATTTCTACCTATATATATATATATATATATATATATATATATATATATATATATTAGTTTGGTGCAAAAATAATGACGTAATAATGTCGTTTTTTGACGTTAAAAATACGTCAAAAAACGACATTATTACGTCATTATTTTTGCACCAACCTAATATTTAAAATTATTATTAGGAAAATTTATTATTAATAATAATATGTTTCGAACCCAGGGGAAAAATTTAGATTTTGTATATTCATTATCTAGGTAGAAAGTTACTCCCTAGCTTTAAAGATTATCTAAACGTTATCTTCTGCTATATTATCTTCTACTACATTAGTGTAGTTTAATGGCTAACGATCTTGCTTTGACGATGAGTAGCGAGTATGATGTTCTCTATGTACTCTCTATGTGAACCTTTGACATCCGGTCAAAACAAAGTTAAAACGTGGTAAACAACAACACAGCCAACAACAGCAACAATAATAATAATAAAAAAATACCCGAAAAAAATGGACACATAGCACAGTGGATAAAGGCGTTAGTTAGATCCAGTGACAGGACCCAAAGAGTGTGAGTTCAATACCTGGTTAAGGCAGTGGAGAACTTTCAGAGGGAAAATTAACAGGAGATAACTGATAACTGACATCCACCAAAACATGGCACATGGAACTAGAACAGTCTACTCCAGTGAGCGAAATAAAGGGTTCAGTTCGACATTCCAACCACGTGAAGAAGGCCGGAGCGTATAACGGCCGAAACGTTGTAATAAATATGCCGACAAATATGAGGACAATAGTCCGAATAATGTAAATAATGTACAAAATACCTCATCTCGGAAATATAGACAGATACTGAAAAAAATGTTCTTTTCAACTTAAAATGTCGGCTTAACAGTTATGTGCCTTGTGTGATACATGCTTAGGCGATCATGTATCTTTCGATACATGACTGATGAGGCAGATTTTTTTTCTCGCAGTAGGTTGTCATTTCTTTCTGCAGGAGACCAGTTGCCATTCAAGGCTATAGAACCCGGTCTGTCCTGCTATTTACCTATAGCTGGGTGGGGGGAGGAGAGGATTCATACCTTACCCAAGGGCAATGGATTCGACTGTAATATCGAATTCGGCTTACCGATTCCTCAATCCGAGCCGCTATCCATTACTCCACCGTGCCTCCTGTTGGCATAACACTTTCTCCATATTCGCTCTACTCTCATTTCGTGGGTACGTTATATATACTTACGCGCAGCTACATTTGGGAAAGGTATGAATCCATCTCTTGACCCTCAGCTATGGGTTAAATAATTGGACTTGTATCTGGAAAAATCATTGTTATGTAAAAAAAATTGTTAACAGTATTTACTCGCACAAAATTATCATTATTATTACAATCCAAAAATCTCTTTCGGCTTTAGATAATTCACAATGGGTTGATAAACCGTTAAACACAAATCAGTATCACGTGATAATGGTTAGTAAAGTCGTCTATTAGATTATTTTCATTGTGGTGAGTTTGATCCTCACGAGGTGGCCTATACTTGGGATCTTGTACTAATATTGTGCTTATCTGACTAAATATTGGGAAAAATCGTTTCTTTTCATATTATTGATGGTCGCAAATAGGTTAACAGACAAGCTAAAATGGTGAAAGAGGGAGATAAAATGAGAACAAAAAATGTGTACGCGAAATTGGATTTAAAAAAAAAAATGGAGGATACATAAAAAAATGGAGGTGAAATTGTATTTGTTGATCTATTGTACGCTTTTCAAAAATGGTTTTGGGTTGATTTTCTTCGTTTTTCAGGTCGACCCTTCCGAATTTTCTGGCGTTTTTTTTTTTTTTATTTTTTTTTTTTTGTTTTTTTTCCTATTCGGCGTGAAAAAAAAAAAGATTGATTGCAAAGAAGAAACGAAAAAGAGGAAAAAATGTGAAAAATAAATGATAGAAGTAGCAAAACATTTTCTTTTTAAAGTGAAGGAAATTCATGCTTGGAAGTCATCGCATTGAAATACTTCATAATCAAAACAGATAAAAAAAATACAGTTGTTGAGGTACGCTTGCATTTTCTCCATCATGAAAATATTCCCCATCTGAGTTCTTACGATAAACTTCATCCGGCAGCAAGGCCCTGATCAGGAGATTGGAGGTTTTGAGTAACGTGAAACCACCTTTTAATTGCGATTATTCTCAGGTCCACTTTGACTGAAAGTCATAGCACCTGTTAATGTCCCAACTATTGGCTACTAATGACCCCACCAAACAAAACTCTATGAATGTATAAAATTACATTTCTGCAGTAAAAATACTTATATATATATATATATATATATATATATATATATATATATATTAGGTTGGTGCAAAAATAATGACGTAATGATGTTTTTTGACGCTAAAAAATACGTCAAAAAATGACATTATTACGTCATGATTTTTGCACCAACCTAATATATATATATATATATATATATATATATATATATATATATATATATATATATATATATATAACTAAAAATATCTATTTACAGTAAAATGACCAACAATACATTTTATTTGTTGCTAAAGGCATGAAATTGTGTTCAAAATATATTCAGTCGAAACATGAAATCTGTGTTCAAATTATTTAGATTTTTGCATTAAATGGCTCATAGATGTTGATGTTCTGCTGAACAAGATCAACGAAACAAACAACCACTATAAAAGAACTTTTTTTACATTAATCCATATAATACCTACAATTTCTTAAAATAATCAAACTCTATTCCAAAATATAACTTCAACAAAACTACACCATAAAACACACATATCACCACTTCTAGGATTAGGTTGGTGCAAAAATAATGACGTAATAATGCCGTTTTTTGACGTATTTTTAACGTCAAAAAACGACATTATTACGTCATTATTTTTGCACCAACCTAATAATTATGGCCATGCAAACATGTATATGCACAAAAGCTGAGTATCATCTACCATGTATTCAACTGTGAAAGCAGAATAACATATATCATGTTTATTACTTCAAAACACCCAAGAAAATTAAATTTCGGCATTAAATGACCCATAAGGAGTTGATGGGCCGTTGAATAAACAAATTAAAAAATTATGAGCTCTTCTTTCCAAGAACTGCTAGTTTGTGAAACATCTTTCCGAGACGATGCATCTCTGATCCCTTTAGTTAACCGTTATCTATCCTCCATAACCTCATAAATTGCACTTAGTTACATATTTTCCTAATCTGTACTTCCATCCATACAACATTTTCATTCAATCATCCTCTATCTTGAGTGGCTCCTGGGTGAATATTTAGTGAAAACAACTTTTAAAAACTTACTTTTTCGACTGACAAGCCTTCCTTTCGTGAAAGACTGGCGCAACCTTATCTTCCTAAATAATTTTGCCTTCATTTTGTGCTACGAATTAATACTCAGTAATTATGAAAAATTAAAAGAACACCTATCACCAGAGAGTGATCAATCAATAAGCTCGTCTCACAGACAACTCTATCTGTCCTCATGAGATATATTGGATCAGAACAAAAATTCATAGCCTTTTTAAAGGAATTTCAAAAACAATACTTATTTATGACGTGGCTTCCCTCTGTCTTTTCTACAAATATTTTCATGACAACTGCTCTGACGAGCTGGTTCCCTGACTACATGAATTTAAGTGTGCTATTAGATTGGCATCTAGGTTTCACCCTTTTACTGTTGCATGAAGTAAGTAAGTATAACCGCCACTTCTACTTCCCGCCTGTGGAACTCCCTTCAGCTTTCTTGCTTCCCTGATAACTACAATCTTCAAAAGTTTAAATGCAACGTCAATCGCCATCTTCCATCTACTTGAATCCCGTACATCTTTTATCCTTTCCTCAATCCTCCCTATGCCCAATCTTTTCTCTCACGTTCACTCTCTGTAACTCTCTGCATACTAGTGGCGTTCTCGTCATTCTTGAAGTGAAATAAATTAAAAAAAAGAAGATTTCTTCAAACACACGAGTTATTTTGTTCTATAAACTTTTTCCGTCCTTGAGGCAGCACCATGATTGCATCATCCGTCCAGAACTTGGCATCTTTCTGGGTGATCAACTGGTTTAAGTGTTTTTTTTTTTTTTTTTTTTTTTTTTATAGGGGAATTTTAATTTTCACAAGTAAAAATGTTGAAAAAAAAATAAACATGGTATATGAATCTTTCATTATTTTTCAAAGCAACGTATCCTTCCAGGGAATTGAAGTTCTTCCTACAAAGAGAATTCCATAAAGATCTAAATAACTAGTAATCTTAAGGCGCAAAGTCAGGTGACAGCGGCTATTGTGGAAGGACATCTTAGCCTGGCTGTAACAATTCCTCTCCGCGAATAGATGTCAGTTCTGGCGTTGGCTCTCCCGGCCGCTTTTCATCGATTGCTCTCTTTAATCAGTCCAATTTGAGAAGGATTCTTGTTTGAATTCAACATCTGATTTTGTAGAAGAAGCTCTTAATAAATACATACATTCCAGCCCCACCAGATACGCAGCATCACCTTATTCGGACGCAGACCGAATTTTTATTGTGGTTGACGGAAGTTCAGTTCGTTTTCTTCAGCGTATCGCTCCACATTGTTGTAAGCAATCCATTTTTCATTACCTGTGATCATTCTTTTAAAAAATTGGTCGTTTTGTTGCGTTTCAGCAGAGAATCGCAGGTGGAGACACATTAAATTGTCTTGCTTATAATTCGTGAGGCACCCAAGTATTGTAGGGATTGATATGTTTTCAAATGCCTTACAACGCGTAATCTAAAATGTAAAGTATCACAGTGATGTCCCGCCTTGCTTGGGGTGAAATGATTAAAAAACAAAAAAAAAACAAAACCAAAACAGATTTATTCATACAGACGTGTTATTTTGTTTTATTAACTTTCACCGTCTTTGAGGCAGCATCATAATTCCATCCCTCTAGAATTTGTTATCTTTCTGGGTAATGAACTGGTTGAGTTTAATCATCGTTTCGATTTCTTTATCAACAACTACCAGAAACCTCTCGATTATTCGGATTAAAATTTTCATTTTAAACCAAGCGAAACACTTTCGAAAAGTGTTCTCAGCTATGGAACCATGTGCATAAACGGCAACGTTTTTGCTATTTATTTTATTTTATTTTTATTTTCACCGAAATAAAAGAGAGTCAAATGACGACATTTTTGCCTATTTTCGTTCATTTTAAATACGCAAAAATAATTAAAATTTACAATCCACACACGAAAGACACGTTGAAGTAGCACCATTCCAGATATGTATTTATGTAATTCATTTCAGTCACGTGTGAAACAAAATGTCCGCTATTGGAAAACGGTAGGAACTTTTGTTCCAACTTAATACTAAAGTTTATTTTAGCAGTCTTGGAAATTATATGGTATGAAGCAATAGTTAACGAGCTAGTCTCGCAGTTCCTTACGGCTGTAGAATATTAATTGTAGGCTGATAGTAGGATACTTGCAACCTTGTGTCAAACCAAACTGCGCTGAACATATACCAAAAATAGGAGAGAGAAAGGTAAAAACGTTGTGCCTGGTAAAGACAAAAAAAAGAGAAGGTAAAGATTAAGAAAGGAAATATAATAATGAAACTTACAAGGAACGATAGAAAAAGATCAAAAACAATAAGGAGAAAATAAAGAATACATTGTAAACAAAAGAGATAAACTTTATGAAGGATACAAAAAAAAAAAAAGAGGAAAAAAGAAAAGAAAATGATAACGGAAAAAAAAAATCTACAGGAAAGAACTAAAATTTTAGCTCAGTTTATAATTATTATTCTTTCAAGTGTTGACTGTAACATTTTTTTAAATTTTTCATATTAATTCCTTTCTAATATTTATCGAATGTAACGGGAACAATCGAATAAGCTGTCACAGCGCTGTCTTCGCTGAAAAAAAGAAGTGCCTCGCTGTCGATCGAAATATACTGTAGATATGACTAAGTAAAAACTTGGGGTTGACAGGTATAATAAAAAAAAAAATGTAAGTTCATGAATAACTAACAAATAGTGCATTTAAATTCCGGGAAAAATATTTTCATCACAAGCTGGACCTGTAGAAATTCCATGGGTGTTTGTCAAAATATAAAGTTAATAAATAATTAAGATAAAGAGTCGGTAAACAGAAACTTAATTAAATTAACCAATTAAAATATAATGGCTACATTATCAGTGCAGAAAGCTCCAAGATGGGAATAAGTAACTGTCATTGTTTGATCTTATTTCCAGTTACTTTGCTGACGCGTGTTGAAATGCTCACAGTATTTTTGAAGTTATCGGTAACATTTTTTTCGAGATTTACAAACTCTACGTTTCGTTCAAGTTCGTAAACCAGTCGATGAAATTGTGGGATCTTCCACAAAAAAACCAGCCTTACCTCTTTTTAGGAAATGCACTCTTCCTATCTGGTAAGTAACATCCTACTTTCATACAAATATAACCAGTATTCATTGGTCAATCACCTCCAATCTAGCTTGCTGATTGGCCAGTTCCGACCAATCAAACCGCTTGCACGCAACCAATCTGTTTTTCCGCTCATATACTGGGAGCCTCACGACCATTATAAAAACCCAACACGTGTAAACTTCCTCGAGTTTTTCTTTTCATTCATCTCTCTCGCACGTCTCATTTCCTTGCTACCAAGTGCCAACATGTAACCTTCAAGAACTCCCGTCTAGCCATTGCGGTGAGACGTTAAAGACAATTACCAACATTCACAAACTCTGAAATCACTTCTGAAATTTTACCAACATTAGAGCTCACAATTACAAGTTTAATATTACTTCTTCTTAATATGAACTCCGGTAGAACTAATACCTAATCAAAGGGACACGGCTCTGTCTTACCTTTTCAGTTCGCATACATGTACATCAAACATTAATAAATTTAATTGTTATGTTTTGAAATCATTCCGTTCAGTTTTGTATTTTATACTATGTGCTATTTACGTCAAATATAAATTGCATTGCGTTCACGCATTGTCCTTAATCTCACCTTTCCTAGCCAAAGTTAAATATTGATGACACAGTCACTACAATAATGATGACCGCGACGTTCGTCGTTCGACGTTCCCGACAACAATGGTAATATACCGCGACATATTTAGTGATCCCGTCGGAAATAAACCACAGTGGTAACCCCTATCGCTACAAAATTTAAATAAGATGATTTGTTTGGAAAATACTTTAACAAAACCTTACTTCACGGTTTAATACTGTCTTTAATTTAATTTTATACGACATCATGGTAAACAGTATTTTATAAGAATTTTTTTTTTTTTTTTGCTTTTTAACATAAAAGAATAAATTCTTAGCATTTCTTACTCTTGACTAAGCAACATACAACTGACCATGCGTAAATATTTCTTTCTGGAGCCAAATTCCAAATTTTTTAATCATTTCGATTTGTTTGTTTACAGTTCTCGTAAACGAAAGGCAAACTGGAAATTCGATTCTTGTATATATAAAAACTTAAAGATATGCAAAAAAACAGAAACAAAAAAAAACAAAAAACAATATTGCATTTTTATTAAATAAATATTTTTTCTTTTAATCATTAAAATGTTTTTAAAATAAGTGGCAGTATTCTGCATGATAAATAATAAAATATTTAATTTTTCAAAATAAAATAATGAAAATTTATTGTACTAGAAAAACCAACTGTACTTTGTACCCCATTATGTGTTTGTACTTCTCCACAAAATTTGGTTTCGATTGGTCAGTGTATGGCTATTTTAAAGGGTATGATAAACTTATGGACGGCCGGACTGACGGAACTTATAAAATTTTATATATAGATTGAATTCTTGATGAATTTGTCTTCAATTTCCATGCCATAACTGGTGAATGTTTCATCCAGGTTCTTCACCAAACTGACAAGTTTTTTCTTTGCTAGCTTGACCATAAAACGTTTTAATGTTGCAGCCTTTGACTGTGTCCTGGTGTTTCTCAAACGTATCACCAATTATGCATTTAAGAAAGCTGTTAAAAAGCGTAGGGGAAATGAAAACAGCAATTTATAAGTAGTACCATTCAATAGGTCCATTTTCCTATGAGAATAGACCCCTGGAACGCTACTGTGTTACTTGCGTGGATAGTATAGATCAACTTCTTCGGTCAGTCAGTTAAATTCCATAAGTGAGACACGCTTGGGCGATCATGTCTCTTTCGATCTATGACTGACTAGACAGAAGATTTTCCCGCAGTCGGTTACGATACCTTGCCAACTGAGACTATAGACCCCAGACTGTCGTGCTGGAAGAGATGGATTCATACCTTTCCTAAAGGGTATTTGTGCCTAAGTGAATGTAATAAACTCGACTGGAATTCCGATTTCCCATCCCGAGCCGATATTCATTACACCACAATGCAATGCTTCGTGTCTATATTTTCTTTTTTCTTTCTAGTCTATGAGAACGTGGTAAGAGGTTTTGATGGCGTTTTCAAGTATTTGCCACTCGGAGATTGAATATGTCTTCTGCGGTGTATTTTTCCACGTCGAAATCCAGCTAATATTTAAGTAAACATGTAGACATTATAAAAGGTCCTAACTAACAACTCCCGATATTGTATAGTTTTGAACGACAAGTCTAATATAGTATATGTAATCCGAGGATTGGCTGGAAAGTTCATAGGCTGACCAAAATCTGTCTATATTTCTGAGATGAGGTATTATGTACATTATTTACATTATTCGGAATATGGTCCTCACGCTTTGTCGCCATATTTATTACAACGTTTCGGCCGTTGTACGCTCCGGCCTTCTTCAGGTGGTTGGAATGTCAAACTGAACCCTTTATTTCGCTCACTGGAGTAGACTGTTCTAGTTCAACGGCCGAAACGTTGTAATAAATATGGCGACAAAGATGAGGACAATAGTCCGAATAATGTAAATAATGCTGACCAAGATATTAATATAAATAAACCCCCCAATTTGTAGACTAGAAGATAAGCAAGTGTAGCAGAATACAATAACTGACCGATCATAGAATAATTCAAAGTTAGAAATTTATTTGCTTGATAAATATGAAGTGTTATATTCTTCAGTGTGCAGTGTCATTTCAAGACATGGGCGGTTATGGCTCTCCAAAACTTCCTATAGTTTGTAGCTTTTCATCATCCAGTCTTTGTTCTGACATCCATTTACACAAGCTTGCTAAATAGGTTACTCTGTCCCACGTGCCATCAATATATATCGTGAGTGTCAACTTTAAACCGTTTTTCTTCACGTGACCTAGAAATGTCAATTATCACTTTCAGATTTTAAAGTTTCTATTTTGATTAATCTTCCTCGTTACTCACATTTTTATTCTACGGAATTCTCAGTATCCTTCTGTAGAACCACATTTCCGTTGCCTCAAGTCTCTTCTTAATCTGTGAGGCGACAGCCCAGCACTCACTGTCATACAGAATTGATATTACATATTAATTCAGCATTCTTTTCTTTGGTATTAACGAAATTTTCCTGTTTCTTAATACTTTGCTTAGCTATTGGAAGGCATCATTCGCCATTCCAATGCTTCTTCAGATTTCGCTGTCACGTTTTCCGTCGTCAGTTAAACAATTCCCAGATATTTATATTTATATTTATACTTGCTTGATTTTAGTGTCTACAACTCGTAGCTCGTGTCTTCGACTATTCTGCTTGCTGACAACCACATTTTCTGTTTTCTTAGAATCCATGTTTAGTCATTACTTCTCACTTTCCTTTACTACATTCTCTAAGAGTTCTTGCAATTTTCTTTCTGTGTTTGTTATCAACACTGTGTCATCTCTATATCTTATATTGTTTACAATAGGTTTATCAATAATAAATCCTGCTAGTATGTCTAAATTTCTTAGGGCCGGCTCACTGTTAAGGTTGAATAAGTTAGAAGACACGTCCTTGTATTACACTCCATTACTGAATTCATTTTCTATACGTATGCAGACAGTTTATTCTTTGTATAAGTCAAGCCTTTATTCCGGATAATATAACAATGAAAATGGAGGTAAGTTAAATTCATCTTAGCACCAGTATAGGGTAAGAGTAAATAATATTAGTGTAGCTTAAAAACTTCAGTTTCAATTAGCGCCAAAATTTAGAGCCAAAATTTAAAATATTGATCTCTGCTTTATAAGTAACTCGGGTGTAGTTTTCTTCTTTGATGTGCCGTATCCGCTTAAGTGATGGTTGGTATTCTCTCTCCATAGCTTCCTAGATCTCTGCAACGTTTGTCCGCTTACCATTTTACCTAAACCCTGCTCTGCAATCCATTTATATAAACACGTTAGGCAGCTTATTCGCTTTTTCCCTTTGCATCTCATGGCTTCAGTATGACCTGTGAGTTTTAAATTCTTCAAGCTCCCCTTCCTCACTATGTGCACTAGACATTTTAACCGTCTCATTTTGATTGTAAATATTAGTCTTTTTTGTTCTGATTTAAAACAAAAAACAACTTCTTGACCAAATGTTCCACCCATGACTTTTTTCCCAGCATTCTTCTGTGTTACCTTAAGTTTCCTTTTGGTCTGTTGTCTAGCATTCGATGTCACATAAGATGATAGATATTAGATAACTGTTCAGCATTCTTTTCTTTCTTTCCAACGAAAATTTCCTATCTCTCTAGACCGTGGTTTGCATTGAACCAGCACGGCACGGTAATGTCTCATTCCACCCTAGGATCTGGAGAAGGGACTAAGTCTAACAAAAGGCCTTCAGAGGCTGGGAAGAATGCAGCGTTTGTCTTTTGGAATGGTATCTTTCGTTATCTGAATGCGACTTTTGGATTTATTAGTCACATTTACTCAAGTAGTTAAACTTTTGTACGTGCCTAATTTTGATGTTTCTAATTCATAGCTCGCATTTTGAACTGTCTCGCCGACGACCATGCATTCTGTCATCTTACATGTAACAGTCCTTTCTTTTCTTCTTGCTTTCCCTTACTAACATGTCTCAAAGTTCTTGTATTTTCTCTTCTGCCAGCAACAGTGCCATCTACGGATATTGTGCGTTAAGTTTGTTTCCGCTGATAATAAATCTTTGTAGGTTTTCTAGCCCTCTTAGTATCGCCTAGTTGAATAAATTCGGCCAGAAGACACATCCTTGTCTTATACCTTTTTTTTATTTTTGCATACATGTTAAAATCGTGTTCTGTCCGTATACAGGCGATTTGTTCCCAGTCGGACATGATACTGATGCCTAACGGATTTTATTAACCAATGATATCACAGCGCTTTCTGAACATGACATTATACGCTACATATTCAAAAGCATTTCTATTTCCCACTATTAGCGACCCTATGCGGTTGCAGATGTTACTACGAATCGAGGGAAATGTGCTATTTTCATCTACTTTCCACCGTTTGCATTTGGTTGATGACGTCTGTAATTAAGAAATCTTAATTTATTTTGGGATATTCACCATCTAGGAAATTGCCCCGACGATTCTCTAATTTCTTTTCTTTTTCATTCTTTTCTTCATTTTTTTCACTTACTATTTATTATTCCTAAAGTATTTTCTTTTGCTTTTTATCGTTATCCATCGTTCTGTTTTACCATTATCTTGATTCCTTTTATATTTTAATTTTTTTCTGTTCTTTGTTTCTCTTTTCTCTTTTTTTCAGTTTTCGTTTTCATTTCCATCTTCTTTTTTAACTTTCATTTTTTCGTATTCATTCTTTATTCCTTCTGTTTTTTACTTCCTTGTTTTTTCTTTAGACTCCATTTGTATTTTCCTCCATTATTTCTTTTATTTAGTTTCTAAAAGTTTTACTTTGTATATTTTTTCTTTTCTTTTCTTTTCTTTTCTTTTACTTTTGTAAAATTCCTTCCCTTAACCTTTTCATTCATCCTTATTTCTTTTCTTTTCTTTTTTTCATTTTTGTTTTTCATCTTCTATCTTTTGGCTTTGCATTTTCACATTTTTCTTCCTTTCTATTAGGTTGGTGCAAAAATAATGACGTAAAACTACATCCGCATCCTGGGTATGACGATAAACTACATCCGCGTCCTGGGTATGACGATAAACTACGTCCAACAGCAAAGCCTCTGATAATGTTTTTGAAAAAATAATGTTGCCACCTTTACGTTTTTGAAAAAATAATGTTGCCAGCTATATGTTTTTGGAAAAATAATGTTGCCAGCTATACGTTTTTGAAAAAATAATGTTGCCAAAGAAACAACCTCCATTAATTTCAAACAATACCATATTTATTAATACTACATTGGGCCTTTTTTCACTGCAAATAAAACTGGTAGTGAAAAATTACATCAATTGGCTATGTAAATTAATATATTTAATATAAATAACTAACTCATGTCAAATAGAAACATTTGAAACCATTTACTTGAGAAAGAATAAACAAGCTGTTGTTTTGGGACGTTATCCTCAAATTATGTTTACAAAGTATATATATTTAATATATATGTGCAAACTGGATTTGGCATTAAATGACCCATAGTGGTTGATATGCCATAAAACCCCTACCAACCAACCAACCTTTTTCACGCATCTCCCTCCTTTTTCCCCTTTTTGCTTTTTTATTCCTTTTAGATATCTCTTACATTATTGTTTCTTACGTAATTTTTATAATCATTGTTTCGCTCATTTTCTATCTTTCTTTTCCTACTTCAGTTTCATATTACGCCCTTTCATCTGTTATGCAGTTTTCTTTCTTACTCTTTCATTCTTTTTCCCCCTTTTCCTTCTTATTCTTTCATTCTTTTCCCCCTTTTCTTTCTTACTCTTTCATTCTTTTCCCCTTTTTCCTTCTTACTCTTTCATTCTTTTCACCCCTTTTCCTTCTTACTCTTTCATTCTTTTTCCCCCTTTTCCTTCTTACTCTTTCATTCTTTTCCCCCTTTTCTTTCTTACTCTTTCATTCTTTTTCCCCCTTTTCCTTCTTACTCTTTCATTCTTTTTCCCCCTTTTCTTTCTTACTCTTTCATTCTTTTCCCCCTTTTCCTTCTTACTCTTTCATTCTTTTTCCCCCTTTTCCTTCTTACTCTTTCATTCTTTTTCCCCCTTTTCTTTCTTACTCTTTCATTCTTTTTCCCCCTTTTCCTTCTTATTCTTTCATTCTTTTCCCCCTTTTCTTTCTTACTCTTTCATTCTTTTCCCCCTTTTCCTTCTTACTCTTTCATTCTTTTCCCCCTTTTCTTTCTTACTCTTTCATTCTTTTTCCCCCTTTTCCTTCTTACTCTTTCATTCTTTTTCCCCCTTTTCCTTCTTACTCTTTCATTCTTTTCCCCCTTTTCCTTCTTACTCTTTCATTCATTTCCCCTTTTCCTTCTTACTCTTTCATTCTTTTCCTCCTTTTCCTTCTCACTCTTTCATTCTTTTCCCCCTTTTTCTTCTTATTCTTTCATTCTTTTCACCCCTTTTCCTTCTTACTCTTTCATTCTTTTTCCCCCTTTTCCTTCTTACTCTTTCATTCTTTTCCCCCTTTTCCTTCTTACTCTTTCATTCTTTGTCCCCTTTTTCTTCTTATTCTTTCATTCTTTTTCCCATTTTCTTCTTATTCTTTCATTCTTTTTCTCATTTTTCTTCTTATTCTTTCATTCTTTTCCCCCTTTTTCTTCTTACTCTTTCATTCTTTTTCCCATTTTTCTTCTTATTCTTTCATTCTTTTTCTCATTTTCCTTCTTACTCTTTCATTCTTTTTCTCTTTTCATTCTTATTCTTTCATTCTTTTTCTCCTTTTTCCTTCTTATTCTTTTATTCATTATCAATTTTTCCTTCTTGTTCTTTAATTAATTCTTTTTCTTTCTTATTCTTTCATTTATTTCCTTTTTTTCTTTCTTATTCTTTCATTCTTTTTCTCATCTTTCTTCTTACTCTCTCATTCATTTCCAATTTTTCTTGATCATTCATTCATTTCCTCTTTATCTTTCTTATTTTTGCATTCGTTTCCTCTTTTCCTTTCTTATCATTCATTTATTTACAATTTTTCCTTCTTATTCTTTCATTCATTCCTTCATTTTCCTTCTTATACTTTCATTAATTTCTGCTTTTTCCTTGTCCTTTCATTCGTTTTTTCTTTTTTCTCTCACTCATTTCCTCTTTTCTTATTCTTTCATTCATTGCTGCTTTTTTTCTGTATCTCTTTTCAGATATTATTATGTCTTATTTTATTCAGTTTTCCTTCTTTCATTCTTATTAGCAATATCATTTTCCTTTCATTCAATTTTGAATTTATTTTCCTCCTTTCTACCTTTCCTCCTCGATTTCTTGCAACTTTTTATGCTTGTCAAGCAATCCTTTTTTTTCTCATCACATTTCATTCATCGATTTTGATGTTTATTCTTTAGTGTCGTTTTTATCATTCATGTATATCTTCCGTTGTTTTCCTTCTTTTCAACACACCGTTTTTTAGTTTTTCTTTGTGCATGATTTACATCTTTTTTTTTCCTTCTTATCTTATATTTTTCGGTTGCTTACCGTGGCTAGTTATTTAGCGAGAGCATCTCGGAATACATGTCATAAATGGATTTAGTTTATTTCTCCCAGAGTACCTTACTGGGCTTAATAAATACGGCATTTTGTGTGCATACAATAGCAGGATAGTTATCCAATACAGCGTTGTAACCTTGTGCCAGACTACGCAGATCAGGGGAAATAACCTTATTATTTTTTTCGGTTTCCTGTCTCATTCATCTTATGATAAGCAACTTACTTTTATTTTGAAATTTATTTATTTTATTCCATTGGGATATTTATTGCTTTATCTCCGACTAATGGCTTTTTTTTTTCCGTATTTTTGCTTTTTTCCTGTTTTTCTTTCGATATTCGCGCCCAATTTTCTTCTTTTGAAATATTTTAGAAATTTGCTTTGCTTCTCCATCGGTCGACTTTCTTTCCCCCCCCCCTTTTTTTTTTTTTTCACTTTCTTCTCATTCGCCACGATCGTGATGGATGAGATATTCGTGTTTATTAATAATTATGATGGAGAATGCAATGGGAAACCACTCCACTACCTTTCCAAGAATGCATGGTAATTCATACATAAAAAAGAGATAGGGATTTTGTGGAGACTCATGATCACCTTGTCTTGAATGCACATGTTATGCATATGGTGTTAAAAATAACTATGATTCGTTCAATAATTTATATATTTGACATTCTTACATCCAACACACACACACACACACACACACACACACACACACACACACACACACACACACACACACACACATATATATATATATATATATATATATATATATATATATATATATATAATATAGATTTCATGTGGACAAAAACAATTACCCATTACGAAGATGCATCTCGATTGGTGGGAACTAAAAATGGTAACCATTTTTAGTTCCCACCAGTCGAGATGCACATAAGGCATCGAAACAAGAATGCATCTTTGTAGTGAGTAATTTTTTTGTCCCCATGTAAAAATCTGTAATAAATAATTATTGCTCTACTCTTGGTATTGAGCCGTTTTTTTAATTAATGCTCTGAACATTAGAATTTACATTATTCTCGTTCTCATTACATCTGTATATGTATATATATATATATATATATATATATATATATATATATATATATATATATATATGTATATGTTGGTTTCCCTTCCCCCCCACTTTTTTTTCATGAAGGACCGTGGAGATTTTCTCTGTCTCGTCTCTTTTTGTGTATATATATATATATATATATATATATATATATATATATATATATATATATATGTCTGGGTGCTTATATATTATAATCTGATTGTGTTTGTTTTACGCGTGAGTTTAGGACCCCATTCACACACTGGGGATTAAAATGTATACATATTGTCAAAGGACCGGATATAAAATTAGCTAAAGTAACTTCAATGAAGAAATAAATTGAATAACATATATATTTCTTCTTTTCTTCTCAATAATTTTATAGTTGTAAACTTAATAGCGATTAAATTTTGATTTTGAAATTAGCAGTTTTTAATTTTAATATTAAATTTTATCATATAATTTAGTAGTTATTGGTTAGAATAAATTCTTTTTTAATATTACCCATATTTTAAACATCTGAATAGATATTATAACATGATTTCGTTGTCAAGCTTTTTGAATTTTCCTATACTTGTATTTTGTTTGGTCAATCTAGCTTTTGTAACAAAGTTTTCCCCTTGCGAAGGATTGTTAATTAATTTGAAACTTTTAAAACCATTTATTTTACATTCAACATCATCACTTGATAAGACACCGGGGGTGTTGAAACAAAATGTCTATTTTTGTAGTGATTTTATAACATATTTATGTTATAAATTTTTTTTAAATAAATAATTATATATATATATATATATATATATATATATATATATATAATTTTATCATATAGACAAAAACAGTTTACTCACTACAAAGATGCAACTTCGTTTTGGTGCATTTCAATTGCACCTCGACTGGTGAGAAGCAAAAATGGTAATGAACAATTCTGCTTGTAAACAAGCCGTATGTGAAACGTCACTTCCTTTTTTTGCATTTGTTTTGTTATTGGCAAAGAATCTTTCCAGACTAGCCATCAATGAACACTTCACCCATCCTTCACCAAACTGCTATCAACAAGCACTATTGTTTCACTCCGTCACCTTTTAGCTTTATGTATATTTTTTCTCAAACAAATGGAAAAAAGGAAGTGACGTTACACATACGGCTTGCCCGCAAGCAAAATTGTTGATAACTATTTTTGATTCTCACCTGTCTAGGTGCAGTTGAAATGCACCAAAAGGAAGTTGCATCTTTGTAGTGACTAAACTGTGTTTGTCTATATGATAAAATTATAATAATTAATTATCGTTCTACTATCGGTATCGAGCCCGCTTTTGTATTAATACTGTGAACGTTAGAATTTATATATTACTTTCCTTCTCATTGCATCGTCTGACGATCGCAAAAGCGTGAAACCCAGGGTCACAAACTCACATCAATCCACCCAAATATGTTAGCTCTATCTCTGATATTGAGCGCTTTCTAATAAGTACCGCGCATATAATATATAAATAATTATATATATATATATATATATATATATATATTTATTTATATTTATATATACACACTTTTCACACACACACACACACACACACACACGTATATATATATATATATATATATATATATATATAGGGGGAGAGAGAGAGAGAGAGAGAGAGAGAGAGAGAGAGAGAGAGAGAGAGAGAGACCGATGATTCGGTAACCTGATCCGTGGTTATTGGAAAAATCTTTCGCTGTATAATGTTTAATAACTGCGATTAATATTTCTAACAGAATTTAGTACATTGACAATTATTATGCTGAAAATAAGAAATGCAAGGAAAGACTGAAAACCCGAGAAGCTATTATACAAAATAAACAGCCCAGATTAAATAAGATATCATTCACTACAGGAGATGGTATCATGAAGGGCAGATGATATAATTAATTTGCGCATATATTATGCTAGTAAAAGAAAAAATATAAATAAATAAATAAAAAATAAATACAATAAAATAAAATAAAATAAATCGCATCCTTCTTGTATGGCCTTCATTCCCAAAAAACCGTTACACCTGACGTCCTGCTGGACTATTTAAAACCTTCAGCTTCCCAAAGAATACCAGGATGAAGACAAATAAATTCTAACTGCCACACAGGCAACAAAATGGTTCTTGATAATGACTGCGAGGGTCGAAAGAACGTAAACAAACAAGAAAAAAATGATGAAATTCGGACAGTTGAACCATAACTTCGAACACAATACTCAATATATTATTCGAAATTTGGATAAAATATAATAAAAAATTAAACAGACAAAGCGTGTCTGTTCTTGTTTCGAAGAATACATCATACTTATTATAAAACCCAGGTTGTGTGTGTGTGTCTGTACGTTTATATATTGGATCGGATTTCCTACATTTTTCAACCGATTTCAACAAAACTTCACAGGACTACGTAAAATTACCTTATGGTGGTTCTGACAGCGCCAAAAATTGGAAAAACGCAATTGTTTTTGCACGAAATCAATTTGAAAACACGATTAAGAGGCATCGCCAGAATGAAAGGGGGACAACTCATATTGAGTCATACTTATTATAAAACCCAGGTTGTTTGTGTGTGTGTGTGTGGGTTCGTTTATATATGGGATCGGATTTCCTACATTTTTCAACCGATTTCAACAAAACATCACTTTTTTTTTTGGCAGGTAGTGTTTCTTATTGTCTTGCACACTTTTTTCTTTATTTTTACATTCAGAATGCTTTAAAAATTCCATTTACAAGACAATTGTTTATAATAAAATTCTATTCAATCGGTAGACTCATAACGATTGAAAACAATGTTTTTGTTTGAGTTTGACCAATTCGTAAAAAAACAAAAAAAAACAAAAAAAAACTAATTAAGACATGCGTGTCCGTCAACCTTAAACAATAATCTTTGTCAGTTTTATTTTTCAGTCTTATGGTCGATACTTGATCTATCTCTTACTGTTACATCCCCAGTCAACGCCGGGCTCTACTGCTAGTACTGACTAAATATACCTTGTCTCTCTCACTATATATATTTTTATCACATTAAACGTTATTATTTGTGGATACTCGTATTTGAGTAGACGCTCCGTTTATATATTAAACAGTATAGTTATTTATTTACATCTACTGAGTCCTTGAGAAATATTATTAAGAACAATTTGTGCTCTTCGGTAAGAATCGAACTTGCGTACCTCGTTTAACCCGACGTCTTACCGCTTGGACACGAAGACACAATTTCACGCTTTCAAGCAAAACATGTCATAGATTTCTTCAAGTATTTCAGAAACACACACAGTTTCGTATCCAAACGTAAACAAATCGACTCTTTTTAGAATGAATATTTATTAATCCGATAGATTTTTTATCAATATAGACGTTATTATTAGTGGATACTAGTATTTGAGTAAGCTATGTATGTATAGGTTACGTAGTTGATAATGGAGCTGCTTATATATATATATATATATATATATATATATATATATATAATCATTATCACAGACATATATATACATATATATATCATACGGATTACCAAGTTTTTCGTAACTTAAATTTATATATATATATATATATATATATATTATATAATTCATCGAGTCTAGAAGAAACCTCAACAGAATGCAGAAAGCACTGAGCGTCCGTTTCGACCTATATTTAGGACTCATCAGCAGTGCGCATCCACTACCGAGAATTGAAACCCGAACAGTTACGATAGGGGGAATGGACGCCATACCAACTGTACCAACGGTGACGAAGAGGTAATGAATTAGACTCGATATAGCGCCGCTCGATCACATATTCCATGGTGGAACTCATCCGAGTTTCTCTTTACGCATAGGACTGTGCCCCCACGAGCTACGACTACCATCCCCAAGCTGCTCAGTCCAGAGCGTTAGAAGCCGGTTCAAGCAAGAATATAGAGATAGAAATAATTAGGAGGATTTGAAATAATCATAATTCATCGAGTCTAGAAGAAACCTCGACCTCTGTTGAACATTATATCAATTTTACGCTGGTGCCACCCAACACGTCACCATACGTTATCTACAGCGGACACTATATTTCATGGAGTCTCTACTCACCGACTAGCAAGGATACCATTTTTGACGCCATGATTGATTGATACATTCATTCATTTTTTACGGCTTATCAACCGTCTTCAGGTTATTTAAAACCAGAAAATATTTTTAGCTTGTAAGAATTTTTTTTTTAGATAATAATGTTTTAGTGACACAAGTCTTACTAATTAATCCATAGCTGGGGGAGAAGAGGTAGATTCATTCTTTTCTCAAGTGAAGCCCAACTAGAATTGGAGCTATTAGGTTGGTGCAAAAATAATGACGTAATAATGTCGTTTTTTGATGTCAAAAAATGCGTCAAAAAACGACATTATTACGTCATTATTTTTGCACCAACCTAATAGCTTCTCCGATTAAGAATTCCAAGTCATTATCCATTAAACCATCCAAACTTACATCATCTAGTATTCCCAAGCGGGTGCCCATCTACATACTGACCAGGTTCGACGTTGCTTAGCTTTGGTGATCGTACGGAAACCGGTGTTTAAGCAGGATGTGGTCGTAAGTGTTGAGGTTATGACGTGAGTCACATTTCAAACTTTCCGGTAGATGGTCGAGATCATGAATGGAAGAGATATTCGGAATGTGTTCAGATGGAGTTCACTAGAATCTTTCATGTTGAAGGAGACATGCACAGATTCTATTACAGATCATTAAACATGTTTCTCGGTCGACTAATTTCCCGTAGTTTAGAGCCCCCACTCCTCGTTACCAGATCGCCAGATTTAAATTCCATTGAGCATATATGGGATATGTTACAGGCATCATTAAATAACTTGCAGTCACACTCAACAAACATAACTCAGTAATGAATCAGTACAGAATGATGTAACAGCAAAATTATCCAAATTGTTAGATTAAGCTTTGAACCGTTGTATATTATTAATTCATTAAAGATATCTTACTGGAATTTTCAGAGGTTTTTACAAAACTTTTGGACTCTTAGCAATAAGAATGTATAATTACTCTCTAAGCTTAACAGAAGAATCCTGATGAAATCGATCATAAACACAAATGACATCATTAATTAATCATAGATAAGGATCGGAATCTCATGAAAGATTGATATAAAGTTCAAATATATATACAATGTAACCCGGATATAAGAGAGTTGTCGGGACCGGAGAAGAAGTCTCTTATATCTGGGTATGGTCTATTTTGTTTACGTAAGTATGGCTCTAATTTGGGACCAGAGAAAATCTATCTTATATCTGGGTTTCTCTTATATCCGGGTCTCTTATATCCGGGCCACACTATATATATATATATATATATATATATATATTCCAGGTTCATTCTCTAACTTATTCAAGATGACTTTCGCCCTCTAACCTTCTAAAATTATGTCCTGGAGTAACAAGGTACCTCGTATTTCACTGCTTTTTGGACTGTAATGGGTGAAACGCCTTTCTCACGTTCCAAACGTCCCACAGATTGAGTTGGATCTTTTCTAATTGATCTCTTTAGCTCTAAGCTGAAATGATGATCCCTCTTCTTATTGTGACCTCCTAATCCAGTTTTCCTCGCTACTCTCCCCTCTTTTTTAAACTTATTCACCGTTCACTTGATGGTTCGTGAATGGACATTGAAGATGAAACCCAGAGTATGAATGCTGGTACCATTACTGATGGCAAGAATGATCTTTTTTTTCTCTCACCATTGCTCGTTTGAAAGAATGGATCTGACAAAAAAACGAGTTTAAACTGTTCTCTTTATGGTATCAAATGGCTAAACATATCTGAAAACGTGGACAAAATCTCTGTTTTTTTTTTATTGAATGAGATGGTCTAGTATGCTACAACGTGATTTGGACAATTTTGCTGTTACACCTGTTGCATCTTCTGTTGGTAGATAATCTGGGAAGTGCTTTAACAATGGATGGAAAATGTGACACCGAAATTCGAAGATTGCTGTGCAATAGAAAAATTCGTGTAAGTCAGCTGTTGGCTCTCACGCTGGCCAGTAGAATCTTCCTGCCTATTCGTGGCAGCCAGCTATAGGCTCTCACTTTGGCCAGTAGAAAATGGACGCAAACTACATGAAAACTGCCGTAGAAGCATGAAAAAAATCGATTATTTCCACTATCGATGGGAGTTGTAACACCGTACGATCACCGACGTTAAGCTTGGTCACTACTTAGCTGGTCGTCAGCTTGGGAATAGCAGGTGATGTATACCTGGAGGTACTGGTGGTGTAATGGATAATAGACCGGAATTAGAAATCGGAGAGCCGAGTTCCTATTCTAGTCGGGTTTGTTATATTCACTTACGTGAATACAGAAAAGGCATGTATCCATGTCTTCATCTGCCAGCATTGGATTAATTACAGGACTTGTATCAATAAATCAGTATTATCTCCAAAAAAAAAAAGAATCCCACATTTTATGTTAAACTAGCAGCATGGCCCGGCGTTGCCCGTGCTTGATTCAAAAATCGTACGACTCATACAGCAATCGCTATCACTTGACTTAAAAAATATTTTTGCCCTTCCTTACCTTTAAAGGAGTGCCCTTTGCCGTGCTGATGTTGCTACATGCCTTACTTCTTGCCTATTTCACACTGCGAATTTTTTATAAGCTCTATACTAAACATTAAATCTGTTACGAAAAAAGAACTAAAAAAAATGAACACAAAACGATCAGCTTTAAAAAAGGACTCGTAACTGGAAAACCGAATGAAAAAAAATGTTAATAACAAATGCTTTTTCACACCCAACCCAGTTCTGTGGAATCAGAATCAATGTTGAGTTTAAGCAAGCGAATGAGCCAATTGGAGTAAAGTGCCATGCAGATTTAAATTTTTCCCACTTGTGACGAATGCAGCTATCGATTTTTTTTACATGCTAGCATGCTAGTTAACATTCGTGGCAGCCATCTATTGGCTCTCACTTTGGCCAGTACGAAATGGCTATAAACTACATGAAAACTGCCGTAGAAACATGAAAATATCGATTATTTCTACTATCGATGGGAGTTGGGAAATGCAAAGTCGGTCTCAGACTTTCTGCTAACTTGGAGCATGTGCATGTAAGTTTTGGTGCAAATCCGTCGAAAATTGCTACCGTGCATTCGTTAAACACACACGCACACACATCTTACCTTTTATAGACAGAGATAACATTTAAAAGATTTATAAGCTGTAAAATATACCATGAATCAATCACAGACTGGAGGCTTAAGAAATATGGTTCTACAGAAGGATGCTCAGAAATCCATGGACGGCCCATATGAATAACAGAGAAGTTTTAAGGAAAATGGAAAGGACACTTCTACTTAGAATCAGGAATAGGCAGCTGAAATTCCTTGGGGACATAACGAGAAAAAATTAACACTTACAGGGCATATCGAATGCAAAAGAGACAGAGGGAGTTGGCAGGCTACATATCTGGCAAGCTTGAGAGAAGGAACAGCGAAACGAGGCTGGTCGGAGGTGATTGTAAAAAGACAAACGTTAATAAAAGCTACAAGGAATAGGAAATTGTGGAGAACCTTGATCACCCACGTCCTGAAGGGATACGTCACATGGAAGAATATAGGTACCTATTTCACATATTATGCCCCCCCAACTCTCTCTCTCTCTGTATCGGTGTATTTTCTTTATAACCTATTTTTTATTATATCATTGAATATCCGGGACATTCCGAGTCCACTTGATATAGGTAGTTTCCATTTAAACGTATTTAAGGAGATAAAGGCTTTTAGAATGGTCCAAGGAAGAGTATTTGGTGCATATTGCGTTACCCTTAAGTAGAAAGGTAATTTGACAGAAATGAAAGGAATAAAATATTAGAATGATAAAAAAATATGGAAAGGTAAAAATGAGAACTATTAAGATCTTCTTCTTCTCCGTCATCTTTTCTTCCTCCTCCCCTTCCACCTCCTCCTTCTTCTATCACTACTATTATTACTATTACTACTATTGTTACAACTACTAATTTTCTCTCTTTGCACTTTTCCTTGTCCTTTCATCTCCAATATATTCTCCTTCTTGTTCTTCTTTCTGCTTCTTTTTTATTTTGTTCTTCTTTCTTCTTCTATCTGCTTTTTTCG
>OZ010576.1:61462782-61492782 GCA_963932145.1 Acanthosepion lycidas
ATATATTGTTTTTCCTTTTATTATGATTCTCCTTTTAGTGTCTCTGCTCTCATTGCTCACATACATACATATATATATATATATATATATATATGTATATATATATATATATATATGTATATTTATATATATATATATATATATATATATATATATATATATGTGTGTGTATTTGAGCAATGAGAGCAGATATATATATATATATATATATATATATATATATATATATATATATATATTTATGTATTTGAGCAATGAGACCAGAGACACTAAAAGGAGAATCATAATAAAAGGAGAAACAATATATATATATATATATATATATATATATATATATATATATATATATATATATATATATATATATATATGTGTGTGTGTGTGTATATTGCTGGTAATGCCGATATATAAACCGATTAAAAACTGATTTATTGTTACTCTCCAAAGATCGAGGAGGAAAAAAATAAAAAAAATATACAAACTTAATCTTATATTCAAACAAAATCATCAAAAGATAATTACCTACAAGTCTACCAAGTACTTCTTCTGCTTACAGAGAGGTGGCTGGTAGGGCTTAATGGATGCAGAATCCGGAACCTTTAAGTTATAATCGGTAAACTTTACTGAGAACATTTTCAGCCTATAAAACCGAGCGCACTACTGTTTTTTTAAACAAAATATTCAGCAACCTTTGAATCTAACACATTAACGTAGCAAAATAAATTGTCCAATTTTCTCTTGAGAATATTGCTAATGTTTTTTCATGAATGCTCTTGTAATTTGTCTTCTTTTATTGCTCTAATATCATTTTGTACCCTTGCTAAAACTTTAAGAGAATATTTTTTTTTTTTTTAAAAAAACGGCATTATTTCTTATTCCTATAAATGTCATATTTAAAGTCTACACATATATGAATAGGCATCCTTGTAGATTTTTACACCGTGAATTTAATGTTTACCGGAGTAGATACCGAAAGTCTTATTCCATTCGAAATCTGAGAAATAACTTTCAATTTATTTACTATTGATAAATAGGAAAGCATGAAAGTAAATTAAAGCTCAGATACTCTCTTAAGTAATGCACATAGGTAGCTGCGACTTTATTTGGTAACATTATTTATAGTATAAATGTTTTAGAAAAGGTTACTGAATGAGAATGAACCAAAACGGAACTTGGAAATTAAACGGTAATTTTTATATCATCAACAAAATATAATACCCGCCAGCGGCGTGAAGTAGGTAAACCACTCCTAGTGGTGGCCTACTTAAACAGCAATAGTGTCCAACGTATTTATGTGGATTGGTACATACCCATTAGTGTTCATATGTACGGTATATAAGACATTAATTGCTTAAAAATTACTTTCTTAAAATATATATTGATTTATTAAGTACAGCTTAGTTGTAGCGCAAGTCCGAAACTGTGGAGCACTCAGTGAGGATCGAACTCACTGCTCAATCATAATTAATCCAGAGAAACAAGTTTTCTAACCATAGCACAACGTCGAAGTGCTCCAAAACTACAAGATATAGAGCAGGAAAATTCTCAAAGAGAGATGTACATTTTTGAAGAGGTTAATTGACTTTTTCATTGTTGTCTTTTCCTGGCGTAAAATGGTAAAACCCACTTGGCAAGGAATTGATTTCTTTGATTAAAAATGGAATACAGGTTCGATTTTCTTTGATAAGACTCTCGACATCTAGTTCAGTGGACATTAATTTCACTGTTTAATAAACGACAATGCCAACCTGATTAAAAGAGACAGAAATTTATTAAGGTCAAAATGTACTGACAATGCAGTAATTTCGAAATCCGCTAGGGTAAATTTACGCCGGCATTCATACTACATATTTTCTTTCTACACACTATTAATGAATATGAAACAATTTAATATTAATAAATATGAGATATTTTACTATTAATAAATATGGGATAATTTAATATTAATAAATATGAGATAATTTAATATTAATAAGTCTAGGATGATTAACTGTCAATAAATATGGGATAGTTTACTATCAGGTTGGTGCAAAAATAATGACTGTTTTGTGACGTATATTTAACGTCAAAAACCGTCATTATTTTTGCACCAACCCAATATTAATAAATGTGAGATTTTTTCCTATTAATAAATATGAGATAATTTAATATTAATAAATATTAATGATAAATTTACTGTTAACAAATATTAGATAAATATCGGATAATTTCCCTTTAATAAATATGAGATGATTCACTATTAACAGATATGAGATAATTTACTATCAATAAATGTAATATACTTAAAAAATAACGATAAAAGCAAAAGTAAAAGCGATAAAAAGTTGAATAATGTTAAGTTTAAAATTTACATGAATCAAACGGCAAAATATGGATGTAGAATGTTTCTTCGATATGGTCAAGTTGACAACTGATATCATAAACAACCTTCAGTCTGTTGTTAACTGGGGCAAAGAATGATTAATTTTAACGCCTCGAAAACAAAACTGCTCTCTCTTAATCATCCGAGAGACCGCTTCTTGCCTTCCATTAGCATGGCTGAAGCTAACCTTTTGAATCCAATACTAGGTAATGACGGTTTCCGTATAGGAATACAGGCTCGATTCCTGTCCGAGAACGCACATTTTCAACGAAATTTCTCGAATATTCAGGCCGGAAAATGTAATTAATACAGTTTAATTAAAATCAGAGCATTTACTTAAATAAATTGTATGTATAGAAATAAAGTATGAACAGTAAATATATTAAAAATTGTCGGACTTAATCCATTTAATGATATATATATATATATATATATATATATATATATATATATATATATATATATATATATATATTTTTTCCTCCGACAACTTCCTTTTATTGCACATTTTTCTGTGTTAATTTTAAATTAAATCTCCCGTTGAAGCCTGAAGAGCGGGAGCGAAACTGGTTGCTTCGTCCGTTTTTAATATGTCTCGTAATATTAAGTTTTATACTTTTATTTCGATCATATATATATATATATATATATATATATATATATATATATATATATATATATATATATATATATATATATATACACGTTCCATTGTAAGGAATTTGTAGGTTTGAGCTCTATACACTTAGAACTGTGCTAAAAACAAGATATTACTATCAGCGAATCTACAGATTATAGAGACCATGGCAGAGGTATACGAGAAAATAATGTGGAAGGTTTTTTGATATCCGAGTGAGAAATTTCTGAATAATTTTAATATTTTCTTTTACATGCTCTCATTGTTAAAAATTGCATTATATCATTATGCCATAATTTATTGACATTCATCTCTGTTCCATATCTTTCTCTACTTTCACTTTCATTTTCACAGCATGGCCAGTGTAATCGTTTTTGTCTCATCTCTGTTTTGGATTTCTCATGTAATCTAAGGAGCCATAATCACTTAGTTACGTTAACGTGATCATTTGTTTAAAAAAGAAAATGAAGAAGAAGAAGAAAAAAATAAAACGGAACAAAAAACAACAACAAATGAACAAACAATATATTTTGCTTTCCCGACCAGGAGCACTAATTCAACAGCCTGGTGAATTTTAGCAACCCGCTAACATAGACATATATAATTTGCGCGGCATCATGTTTGTGTTTGGCTAGCTATTCTCTCCTGGTTTCTTTTCTTGCTCGGCAACGTACTGGGATATTTGCTAATTTAAAACCACCGTTAATTCAATGAGAAGCTTTGGAATGTCCAATTCGTTTCCAATCGATCAATATGCTCAATTTTGACGAAACGGCGCACCCAAGGAATTTCGACTGTTTCACAATGATTTAACCTAGCCTACTTTATCCAATTCCTCGTAAGAAGAAATTCCTCAGAACTAAACAATGCAAAGGAAAAGGCAATAAGTCAAAGAAAAAAAAAGATCTGGAAATACAGTAACGACAAATATGAAAAAGAGAGAAGGGATTGACATTTCTAGTTAGTTTTGAGGGCAATTCTTGCAAGTAAATGCCATTTGTATATGCAAATGTGAAAAGAAATATATACATAATCTTGTTTTTACCTATATACAGTAACATTTGCATATATTCAAAAGTGCACGGAATTTTTTCTTTTACATTTTTGTTGCTATTGATTCATTCACTACAAGACACAAGAGCCACTCAAGATAGAAGAAATGGATTTGTTGTAAAACACAAGGGATAGAGACTGTCGTGCATATTATGAGGATATTTTGGATAGATAATAATTGACCCTAAATTTGAAGAGGTTAAGGTAACAGCGATCAGGGTAAAATCCTCTCGGAAGTTTCTTTCCCCAATGCATCAGTCCCGTTGAAGTGAAACTTCTTCCTTACCAATGGAATACGAAGGGAATGAGGATGACTGTAAGTGTCTTGGGTTCTAGCTGCGAAGGTTTATACTGATGTAAAAAAAAAATGTATTTCGCCCGAACGTAAAATAATAGTTTATCAGACTATTATTTTTAGGAGGGAGTGTATCTCTGCTCGAACTTCCTGAGGTTGACCTTTGGGGTCAGATACAAGACAAAATAAAGGAAGTCGATTTTGATTGGCTGAACTAGCGTGGGAATAATAGCTAGAGAAAGGTTTTTCAGTGAGTTGTTTCTAAACCGTCAAGCAATGTAGAAATTTTTTACTTTCGTATCTGGAAACTGCTCCCAAGTGGAGGGAGAGAGCGACCACACTAGATAGATAGTAGATGTACACGTCGATGTTAATAAAATAGCTAAGTTAAAATTCCCTGTGTTGAAGTTCTTTCATCTCTGCACCCAAACCAACTAGCGATCACAGGCCAGGAGAAGACGAGAGGGAGAGAATACAACATATGAGTAAATCGACGACGTCGCCCCAAGATCACCCAAACCGACATTATTACGTCATTATTTTTGCACCAACCTAATATTAATTGCCGCAGTTACGAAGACCCTCCCCCAGCAAGAGAGAGTGAGAGAGAGAATGCAGCACGAACATCTGCCATGGAAATAGCGATAAAGAGGAAAGAAGTTTCGGTTTATAAAAATAACAGTGAGGAAAAACGCTTTTGAAGGCTGACGAAGTTGGACAGGGAAAACTGAGCAAAGATGTTGCCGCAATACGCAGTTTTTTGTCTGCTCAGACTCTTGTAAAAACAGAACCTATCAGACGGTGTCAGGTTCTTTCTAAAGCGGAACGAGGAGCCGACCATTTTTTGATGTCACTTTAGCGACGTGGTCGTATATACGAGTTCTACTTGAGGTCTGAAGGGGGCCTGATTCCCAATAGACGTTCCAAAATTTACACATAATTCTGTAGATGCAAATAAAATTAAACATAAACAATGAAAATCCTATAAACGATACGTCGCTGTTATATATCTAAATTTGTTTTATATGTGCACAGAAACGCTGCAAAATTACGTTATGAACCGGTTTCGAGTGATCAGAAACTCTATCCTGCTTGAAACGTTGTTTGCTTGACAATTCGTTGTCACTATGAAACATACAACAGAAAACAGAACTTGCCTGAGAGAAAATGACATTGGAATCATATTATGGACAGATTAATTACTGGATATGAATCCAGCTGAGAATATTAGGGATTCTTTTTGCAATCGATACCCACAGGTTGGAAATTCTCTCAAAATAATCCATTTTGGAAAGACATTCGAAAATAGGGAGTTGATTTTCTTAGCAGAATCTGATTGATAGGATTGAGAAACTGGGTGCTTTTAAATCTTCTTATATATATATATATATATATATATATATATATATATATATATATATATATATATATATATAGGGTGTAACAGCAAAATTGTTCAAATCGTGTAAAAGCAAATTTATCCAATTGTTAGATGAAGCTTTGAAACGTTGTATTTTAGAAATGATTAAAGATATTTTACTGGAATTTTCTGAGTTTTTAATAACACCATTGGACTTTACTTTGAGCAATAAGAATGTATAATTACTCTCCAAGCTTAACAGAAGAATCGTGATGAAATCGATCATAAACGAAAATGACATGTCCACCATTAATTAATCATAGTTAATCTTCGGCAGCTCATGAAGGATTGAAATAAAGTTCATATATATATATACAGTAGCGTCCAAAACTAAGGGACAAAATTTTAAAACCTAATATTTGTTAGAAATAACAACTGTGAAAAGCTGAAATTTTGACAACTGGTAATCGTTATCATCCATAATAACATACTAAAATTTGAATCATTTGCAAAGGATAGAAAAAGAATTATAACAATTATTTATTTATTTTCAAAATAGGATCGTCCAAAAGTAAGGGACAAAATTGAGAAAAACAATGTAAACAGTATGCTATATTCAAATTTTTTGATTTCCTCTAAAGAATAAATCTTACTTAGTCATTTGTAAACGTTGCATTAGCCGGCACCATGGCGAAACGCCAAAAACTTGATTACTCTGTGAGACAAGCTATTGTGAAGCTACACAAGGAAAAGCACACCATTAGAGAGATTTCAGAGAAAGTGAAACGTTCCAAGAGTGTTGTAGGCAGGGTTGTTACATCCTACAATGATACTGGCAAAATAGTTAGTGCTTTTAAAACCGGCAGACCCCGCAAAACTTCGGCAAGAGAAGATCGAATACTGTATATATTATTTCAGATGATTTTACAACTTATTCAAGATTAACTTTGCCCTCTCTAACTATTGAACTTTCTGTCTTAGTGTACAAGGTTCTCATACGATTTAATTTTAAAGTCGTATTTCACTGCTTTTTGGACTGTCATAGGTGAAACTCGTCTCTCACGTGCCAAACGTCTTACGGATTGAGTTGGATGTTTTCTAATTGGCTCTAAGTTGAAATGATGATCCCACTTCTTGTGACATCCTGATTCATTTTCCTCTTGACAGTTCCCTTTTTTTACAACTTATTCACCGTTCTCTTGATGATTCTTGAATGAAATTTGAAGATGGAAGCCATATCATGAATGCTAGTACAATTACTGAAGGCCTTTATAATCTTTTTCCTCTCACCATTGGTCATTTGGGAAGACATTTTAACGAATTTAACCTGTCGTAAGAATCACTGAAAAACCCTTTCAGTTTTCTAGCTGAAAGGGTTCTTCAGTGATTCTTACGACGAATGGTGTCAAGTTGGCTAAATGTCTTATCTGAAAACCTGGAAAAAAGAAATTCAATTAGTTTAGTGCTTTTTTTTTTACATATTAAAAATTTTGTTGGATGGACAATTATGCTGTTACATGATTTGGCCAAATTTGTTGTTAAACCCGGTATAGATAGATAGATAGATAGATAGATAGATAGATAGATAGTTTTCTTTTAAGCTTAGGGAATAATTATACATTCTTACTGCTCAAAGTAAAGTCCATTAGTGTTATAAAAACCACGGAGAAATCCAGTAAGATATATTTAATCATTTCTAAGGTACAACAGTTAAAAGCTTAATCTAACAAATAGAGAATTTTGCGTTTACACGATTTGGATAATTTTGCTGTTACAGCTGGTATATATATATATATATATATATATATATATATATATATATATATATATATAGATAGATATAGATATATGTGTGTGTGTGTATGTGTGTATGTGTGTGTGTGTGTGTGAGGGGGTATTACATTAAAATAATGTAAAAATTGAATAAATATTTAAAATCTATGCATGCATATCCTCTCTACACATGTAAGTATTTATGTATGCATGTGTATATATATGTACATCTATCTGAAGAGATTGTTGAAGCATCTTCGATTCAACCCACTTCTCAAATGACCAAACATCTGATTTATACTTGTCTAATGGCCCCTTAATCGAGCCCCCAATTTTTCAGCACCCCCATAATTCTTTACGCCCTCATATATGTATTCATTTGTTTGTCAATGTATTTTACAGGTTTTTTTTACTTGTTCACTACACACTCTCATTGTTCCCCCTGTTTTTTTCTCCTTCTCTGCCCCCCTCTCTTGTTTCTCTCTCTCTCCAACCACCCGTTTTTTCTCTAATTTCAAATTTTTGATTATTCCTTTCGCAATTCCTCGACCGTTTGAAGCAAGGAAGTATTAATTTGAGCATCATCCGGCAACAGAATAGTCTAAGATAGGAAAGACAATATATTTAAATTTGAGCAAAAAAACAATTTAGATTCTGAAGGAAAAAAGTAGAAAGTAAAGCTAAAAGGGAAAAAAAAGAAAAAAAAAACAATAAAAAAAGAAGGCGTGATGTAATTCCGAAGAAAAAAAATCTTGGAAATTGTTTGAAGCATATACAGAACAATATTAAGAATTAAGATGCTGGGGAAAGTAAATGATAAGTTGACGTATAGTGGGAATATAGATAGAGTAAATGAGGTAAAGAAGACAAATAGAGAAATATAGTAGAGAAGAAAGAGGGAGATAATTAGAAGAAGAAGGAGTAGATGAAGAAAAAGAAGAAGAAGGATACAAAAAGAGAATAGAACGCGGAAAGAGAAGAAGAAACGATAAGATAAAGTATAAAGACAAAAGAGAATGGTGTTAGGATCACAATAAAAAAAGAGGTAACGGATAAAAAGAAGAAAATTAAGAAGAAAAAAGGAGGAAAAAAGCTGGTGAGGCAAAAAGAAAGAAGAGGAAAAGAAAAAAATAATAATAAAAAGAAAGAATGAATAGAAAAAGAGAAATCATAATATAGCAAATGGGGATGGAAAGAACCTGACGTCAAAGGGCGGGGGGAAGAGTGAATAAATAAATACATTAACGGAAAAAAAAGAAAGAAAAGAACACGAAGAGAATAGTAAAAAGAAAAATGGAGAGTGAGAAGAAATTCCTTGTAGTGGAATGAGAAAGTAAATGAAAAAAAGAAAGAAAATAAAAAAAAGAAGCAAATTCAAAAGAAAGAAGAGAAAGAAATGAAGAAAAAAGGAAGAGAAAAAGTTGGTCAACTTGAACGCTTCTAAGACAAAACTGCTGTCTATTAATCACCACAGAGATCCTTCCCTCCATTAGAATGTCTGACGCTCAACTTCTCGAGAGCAACTCTCTGCGGCTTCTCGGTCTCACGTTGACTGCTGACCTGAGATGGAATAAATACATTGAGTCAATTGCTTCGTCCACCGCAAGGAAAATTGGCTCCCTGAGCCGCGCCAGGAAGTTTTTTCTCCCCGGAGTCGATCCTCCAGATCTACAAATCAACAATTCGCCCTTGCATGGAGTATTGCTGCCATATATGGTCTGGTGCCCCTTCTGTTTGCCTCGGGGTTCTTGATAGGCTCCAGAGGCGGATATGCAATGTAGTTGGCCCTGCTCCGTCGTCTCGTCTACAGTCACTTTCTCACAGACGCGCCGTCGCTTCCCTCTGTCTGTTCTACAAATACTTCCATGGAAATTGCTCCGAGGAGCTGCATTCGCTGGTTCCCGACGTCATGAGTTCAAGCGCCATACGAGACTGCCATCCCGCTCTCACCCCTTCATTGTCGAAACTCCTAAATGTAGATTCTACTCTAATAGCTTCATGTCTCGCACCTCTCGCCTGTGGAACACTCTTCCCTATTCCTGTTTCCCTGTGAGCTATAATCTCCAGCTATTCAAGTGTCATATCAATCGACATCTCCAGTTGCCTTGATCTATCCACTACCCTCATCCTTTCTTCTATCACTCCTATCTGATCTTGCTCTAAATTTTCTGTAAACCCTTGCGTCCTAGTAGCTTCCCGCCTTGCTTGGGGTGAAATGCTTAAAAAAAATAGGAAGGCGGAAAGAAGAAGATCAAGTACAAAAGGGAGATAAGAGGGAAATATAAGGGAGAAGAGGAGGATGAAGAAGAAAAAGAAGGAAGAATAAGAGTAAGGAGAAAGATATTTGAAGTATGAGGAAAGTATGACGAGAAAAATTCAAGTAAAAAAAGAAGAAAAAAAGAATGAAGAAATAAGAGAAGGTAAAGACCGATGAGATGAAAGAGAATAGAACAGTAGGAGAAACTAAAAATAAAAAAGAAGAAAAAGAATAAGTTTGAGAATGAAGAAAAAACGAATGACTAGATAAAGATATGGGGAAAGTATAAAACAGAAGAAAAGCAAAGAAGTTGGAAGCAGAAAATTAGTATTAGGTTGGTGCAAAAATAATGACGTAATAATGTCGTTTTTTGACGTATTTTTTAACGTCAAAAAACGACATTATTACGTCATTATTTTTGCACCAACCTAACAGAAAGAAAAATGAAGCTACAGGAAAAAAACAACGAGAAAGATCATCAAATACAGTAGATAAAATGTAAATCGTCGCTTTATTTTTTAAAAATAAACATTGTCGGGCAGTAATAAAGATAATGTAAATAGCGCAGCCACTCGTATCCGAGGATTCCAGTCTTCTAGAACGGCTAGCTAATCCCCATTGCAGACACCTGCTGAGGCACATTTGTGTTTGTTCAACATCCACAGAGCCCATCTGTAGTTTATACTGCAACTATTCAAAACAGATCTTAGTTACGATTTCTGGGAGAGAGCGCGTTATCTAGCGTGATCAACAGTCTGAACATGGTAAGTACGCTCAAGCTCTCGGTGACGATGACTTGTGACTTCGTGGTAGCACAGCCACCGTCTACCCAATTTCACTCACAAGGTTTGGGTTAACCTGTGGTATGGTTTTCAGGCCCTTTCCAAAGGTGCCACACGCTGTGATCGCCCAATAACATTAAGTCACCTTCTTGACAAATCGGCCATGGTGAAGTTCGAACCCGAGTGTCATGCACAGAAAGCGGCTATGTGCCTATATTGCTGGAGAGTGAATGTAGTTAAAATAATAATAGCGGTGTCAAGGGAAAAAACGTCCTTTTGACACTGTGTTTTTTGCGGTCACGAAGGTCCATGTTGAGCAAAAAAGTGAAGGAAAAAGAAAACAGTCGCAGAAAAAGTGAAATTACAGTAGAAAATAAATGAGAAAAACGAAACAATGGAGAAGGATGTCAAATTTAAAACAAAGAAAAGTGACCAAAATCAAGAAATGGGACAGTTGTGTAGTAGGTTTAAAAAATGAGGATACAGAAGAAAAATTCAGAGAATTACAAAAAAAAAAAGGAAAAAGAAAAATAGAGATTCATATAAAAAAAAAAAATGAACCACCACATAAAATGAAATAGTGAGTAGAGAATTAGTAGAAAGAAAATGTAAGTACAGGAGAAAAAGAGCGAAAGAAAAAAACGAGAAAGGCAAAAAGAAAAGATAAAAGAGAGAAAAAGAATAAAAACAAAGAGAGAGTAGAAAATCAGTAGAAAATACGCCTGCAGGAGAAAAAGAATGAAGAAAACGAAGAAAAGTAAAAGGAAAACAATAAACGATATAGATGAGGAGAAAGAAAGGATGAAGCGACAGGAGAAAAAGAAATCATCTGGACATTTCAGAAAAGAAGAAAAATGATAGAAAACATTGTAGGCAAAAAGAAAGAAGCGGTAACATATGCAGGTGTATAAAGAGAACAAGGGAGACGACGATGAAAAGGGGGAAAATTGAAATTGAATTAGCAGAGTAGCTATAAAAAAAAAAAAAAAAGAAAGAACATCGAAAAAAGTAGAAGAAAAATGCCAAAGATAAAAATGGAGGAATAAGAAAACAAATTTAGAAGCAGAAAGTCGTAAAAATAAAAAAAAACTTTAGGACTAAATGAATTAGACGATCTTGAGAATGAGAAAAAGTGATGGTGGCGAAAAATGGACGGAAAGAAAGAAGCAGTGATAGAATGGAATAATATGAAGCGGACTGAAATAAAAAGCGCGAATATATATATATATATATATAAAATAAGATATTGGAAAAAGAGAAAAAAATGAGAACAAAGAAAATGAAAAGACGCGAAAGTAAAAGATACAAATTCGAAGTATGGGATAGGCTGAAAAAAAAAGCTAGAATACTCAAAAGAAAATGAACATAAAAATGAACTCGAAAGAATATATACATCATATCGTCTGGTTGAAGACATAATTCATAGATTTCGCCACCCGGTGAAACCAATTCCCTACCACATCCCATAATTTTTTCCCTTGCTCTCATTTTTTTACGTATTTCCGCCTTTTTTCCCCCGCGTTTATCGCACAGCTTTACGTCTTCCCGTGCAAATGGTGGCAGGGAGTTAACGTCAGAGGTTCAGGATTTGTACAGAGGTCGTGACTCAGGAGCTGAGCCAATGATTGCAAGAAATAATTGAATAATATACTCGGTAAAATATAATGTCGACTGCTCTGGCGTGGCAACGCGCGATGATGGCCAAGGAGAAAGAAGCTAATCGAACATGAGGAGACGAGGCAATAAATGAAGAAAAAAAGCATATTGGTCTTTTTCTTTAACTTTTTCGTGGGTTTGAAGGTGAATCGAGTTTGTAGGGTAGCAAAGTAGTGCTTTTGAAAAAATAAAAAATAAAATAAAAGTGGCGTCGAGCATGAAGTAAAGCATATAACAAATTGATTGCGTGTAAAAGAGAGAGAAACAGCGACAGAGAGGGAAAGAAAGGAAAGTGTTTGAAATAGAGTTTCATATGTCTGTATGCATATGAACAATAAAAAATATCTTTATATGAGTGCTGAAAATAAATGAGGCGAAGGAAGGGAAAAGATTTATGAATATTTTAAGGAGGGAAATATAAAAGAAATAAATGAATCCTAAGCGTCATCTATTAAAACTGACAATGGATATTACAGCCATTTTATTTCCAACTAGATTGCTCAGGCAGGCACAAAAATCACACTTTTTCGCAGCGCACCAGTCATAACCAAGATTAACAGCAAAAGAACAGAGTATAGGCAGGAGTGGATTAATGCCATACCAAGAAGCATTAGCGTTAAAGGAATATTAAGAAGTCTTAGTAGGAGACTTGGTTATCTAACTCTTCTTTTGTTAGGAAAACATTTCATTCAGCTAAATGCGATGCGCATTGTAGAGAACTAACCACATTCCCTTCGTATTCCATTAGTTAGAAGTAAGTACCATTTTCGCAGCTTCTTCCAACGAACCATTGCTTTGTGGAACCAAGATGATGTTTTCCTGATCATTACAATTTCAACCTGTTCAAGTCTAGGGTTAACCGTTATCTTGCCCGCATATCCACATAAACTGTGCCTCTTACTCTGTAACCCTCTTCAAGTGGATATTGGGACTTGTACAGGATTTACCTCACTGTAAAAAAAACACACACGTACAAATATATGTTAACGCATTTAAAATATATTTTAATTGTACTTAAACCGTTTTCACTCCGCTGCAATGTATAATAAACCCTTCCACAGGGCAGTAGATGCTAGGCAATTTCTTCACAGATGCAGAGGAGACTAGAGGCAACAGAGATTTGATTCTACGTAAGGATTCTGAGAATACCTTAAATGGAACATGTAAGCAACGAGTAAGTTTTCCGGAATTATTTAGAATAAGAAAGAGACAGTTGAAATTTCTAGGAGACATAATGTTGAAAGAAAGCTTAGGGAAATTGATACTCACAGAACAAGAGCCAAAAGGAAACATTAAGTGATCTACCTAATGTGTTTGTGTACATTGATGGTAAGGCATTGAAATGTGAGAGAAAGTAAGGAATAGTAAATGATTCGAGCTGCAAAGATCAGGAAAATGGTTTGGTTTGTTTTACGGCATATCAACCTCAATGGGTTATTTAATGCTGACAACATTTTATTGTTGGTAATATTTTGTTTTGTCAAAAATCTATTTCTGGTAATATTTTCCTTCAAAAATGTATTGCTGGTAGTATTTTTTCCAAAAATGTATCACTGGTAATAATTTTTAAAGTAATTCTGGTATTAAAATCTATTTTTACACTTTCATGGTGTTTTGACCCCAGTTTCGGGGTTAACTATTTGCCCATAGCTGAGACCCTAACAGGTGCTACCACACCGGGTCAGTGTGGACCTGGGAAGACCAGCAATTAAGAGGTGGTTCCACGCTCGCTAAAACCTCCTGATCAGAGGCCTTGCTGCTGGACGTAGTTTATTGTCTTACCCGGGACGCGGATGTAGTTTATTGTCATACCCAGGACTGTTCAGGATGTTGTGGCGAGCCATGATCGCTTATGTCCTGAAGCAACACACCACATTAGATAAGTCAAATCTAGTAGAGATCCCTTTTTTCAGTTAATTTTATCTCGTTAGATCGTCATTGTTATCGATTGTCTCTCCTACCGAACCAGAGTGTAACCTATAAGTCAATATTTAAAAAAAATTAAGGCATTTTATTTTACACAGATTGAGACAGACAGCTTTTCTACGTGTTCAAAATGGTGTCATCAGTCGTATTGACAAGGTAGGAAGAAATAATAGAATATAGAAACATTAACATCTTTAGAAAGAATAAATGAAGGAAGAAAGAAATATCAAAATATAAATAAAATAGAGACAAAAGAAAGGAAAAAGAAGGAAAGGAAAAAGAAGGAAAGAAAAAGAGAGAAACATTAAAATCTTTAGAAAGAATAAAAGGAATATCAAAAAGAAAGAAATATCTAAATGTGAATAAAATAGAGTTAAAAGGAAGGAAAAAGAAAGAAAGTAAGAAAGGAAAAAGAATGAACATTAAAGGCTTTAGAAAGAAAAAAGAAAGAATGTTAAAATATAAATAAAAAAGAGATAAAAGAAAGAAAAATGACAGAAAGAAAAAAATGGAAAAGGAAAGCAAGAAACATTGAAATCTTTAGAAAAAAAGAAAGAAACATTAAAAGCTTTAGAAAGAAAAAAGAAAGAAACATTAAAATCTTTGGAAAGAAAAAAGAAAGATTAAAATCTTTAAAAAGAAAAAAGAAAGAAACATTAAAATCTTTATTAAGAAAAACGAAAGAAACATTAAAATCTTTAGAAAGAAAAAAGAAAGAATCATTAAAATCTTTAGAAAGAAAAAGAAAGAAACATTAGGAAAAAAGAAAGAAACATTAAAATCTTTAAAAAGAAAAAAAGAAAGAAACATTAAAATCTTTATTAAGGAAAAAGAAAGAAACATTAAAACCTTTAGAAAGAAAAAAGAAAGAAGCATTAAAATCTTTATTAAGAAAAAAGAAAGAAACATTAAAATCTTTAGAAAGAAAAAAGAAAGAAGCATTAAAATCTTTATTAAGAAAAAAGAAAGAAACATTAAAATCTTTATTAAGAAAAAAGAAAGAAACATTAAAATATTTATTAAGAAAAAAGAAAGAAACATTAAAATCTGTAGAAAGAAAAAAGAAATAAACATTAAAATCTTTAGAAAGAAAAAAGAAAGAATCATTAAAATCTTTAAAAAGAAAAAAGAAAGAAATATAAATAAATAAACATTAAAATATCTAGAAAGAAAGAAAGAAAGAAAGAAAGAAAGAAAGGAATGACTAGAAAAATAAATGGATAGATTTATAGCGAGCATATATCTGTAGATTTTGTTAATGTAGAATTTTAAAATATACAAAAAAGCAGACATTTCTTAAACATTTAACAATATATTTGGGTTACTTGTTGGTTACTTAATGCCGAATATAAGTCTTAAATAAAATTACAATGAATTAATAGTTAGGTAGGTATAGGTACGGTTTGCACTAGAATAAAAAAAGTTACATATATGTCTTGTTTACATTAGGAAAAAAAAATCAGATGCAAGTCAGCTTTTCACAATATTAAAAAAAAGTAGACATCGGCCTTCTTTGTGCTAAGATCTGTTTTGCACAATGGCTTAAAAAGTTGACATTAGTCATTTTTATTTTTTTTACCAGAGTCTAAAAATCGGAAGGTGACTACTTTGAGGGTATTAACAATACGATATCTTCAGAAGGTGGCAATTGCATTGAATCTTATTTAATATACGCCGCCCAATGTACCAGACTTGATTTATGTGGGTTTCACAATAGAAACATTTAATAAAAGATTTAATGGATACAGGTATAATGTCAGGTACAACACTATGACATCAACAGAGCTTGCGGAACATTTAATTACAAATGACTGTAATTTTGACAAGCATCTTAAGGTGCACATTCTGAAAAGATATCCAGAATCTACCGACCTTGTGATCCTTAAAACGCAAAAGGATAGTTACTAACTTTCCGGTCGGTGGAATGAACGGAATGACCTGAGAGTTTCATAGGATTTATGTTAAGCTGTTTGATTCCTAGTAACTTCGAACATTTCAAGATAATCACGATCACCATCATATTACTCATGTTTCAGCTGCATGTCATTCACGCTGGCGGCGTTTCATTTATTTTGACGCGTTGATTACCAGTACGTTCGTTTTCTCAAGACAAGCGACGTTTGTACAAAGACTTGTAAGTTTTTGTAGATTTCTATAATTTTTTGTAGACCTTGCATATAGTTTTGGAACATAACTTGAAGAAGACATGCTGTCGAAATAATGTTGAACATTGTTAAAATCTGTCTTTTCTTTTTCTTTTCTTAAATCAGTTTAAGTGTTTAAAATATGTTAAGATTTGGAGTGCATCAAAATATTTTACAATCAAACCCAGGGCCCCAATTACAACTGGAAGTATTGATATCTTCATGCGTCATATTTTTAAGAATTCCACTTGAAGACCCGTGTATTTTGATAGTTTTTTTTTTAAAAGATCTACAAGGATGCATTACAATCTGTAGGAACTATGTCAATAAGAAATAATATTCTGTTATTCTGGCTTTTGATAGCAATGTTTTAGCGGATAATTTTGATTATTGTTATTATTGTTGCTGTCATAATGATAATGAGGTTTGGCCTTTGATTTGTTTAGTACGAGATAAATCTTTTCGTAATGTGTGCTCTGTACTTGTGAGCACAATTTTCTGTATTTTTCTAAGGTATGGGCTACAAGGAATCCCTTCGATAAATCTATCGGAACCTTTCCCAATCAATCCAAGGGCTCCAACTACAACTGGAATTATTGATGTCCTCATGTGCCACAATTTTGAAATTTCCATTTCAAAATCCTTGTATTTTGATAGTTTTTTTGAAAATCTCCAAAGATACATTGCAGTCTGCGGGGACTGTCATATACATAAGAAAGCACATTCTGTTTTTGTGGTCTTTGATCACGATGTCTGGGCGATTTGCTTTGATTGTTTTGTCTGTGTGTATGGTAAAGTTCCATAAAATCGTTACAGATCCTATCTTGATAACCGGGTCTGAGTGATGTTTATACCAGTCTCTTATAATAATAATAATAATAATAATAATAATAATAATAAAAATTATTATTATTATTTTCTTTGATTTCTGGCGTTTACACATTTCTTTCAGGGTCCCGCCCAGGGACCTAAGGTTAGAAATGGCATCATGACACTTTCCACTGACAAAAAAAAAAAAAAAAAAAATTATATAGACAAAGCCCTTCGTAAAGTGTGGGCTGTACTTGTCGGAACAATTTTTTGTATCTCCTTGAGGCATGGACTTCCTGTAATCACCTTCAATTAGTCTACTACAATCTTTTCCAACCACTCCTAGGGCTCCAACTACAACAGGGATTGTTGATGTTCCCATATGCCACATTTTCGAGATATCTATTTCAAGATCCTTGTATTTTGACAACTTTTTGAATATCTTCAAAGATACATTGCAGTCAGCAGGGACTGCCATATCAATAAGAAGGCATTTTTTTTTGTTTGTGGTCTTTATTAAAAATATTATTATTATTATTATTATTATTATTATTATTATTATTATTATTATTATTATACAGTAATCAATCTCCGTTTTTCTTTTCTTGTCCCAACCACCTTCTACAAAATTTATCTTCTTTTCGTATAATCTCACAAACTTTCCTCTCCCACCTTTTCTTCATCTTGGCGTATTAACAAGCGGCATCGTCTTGGATTAATTCCTAATCAGCAATCTCTACAAATTAGAGATAATGAGGCCGATTCGAATATCATTATTTTGTACTAGTAGTACCCGTGAAAATTTCGCGATTTTGCTACCGTATATACTAGCGTATCACGCGACCTTTGAAGACTTAATCTTGAAGCTAATTTGACTACAGCAAATGGATAAATAGTTTGGTCAATGACGTAACCGGTGGCCGCAGTACATACGCTAATTTTATATCTTGTGTATGATGCGACCTCCTTAAAATTAGCTTCTAAGTCAAATATTTAAAAGTCACATGATACGCAAGTATATACGGTACTTGAATTGTGAGTTCTACGACTATAAAATAACTGTGAAATTTCCCCTATTGCATCGTTAAATATTTGGGCATTACAGCTTTAAGCAAATATTGCAATAACAATCCTAAGTATGAATGCACGTTTTTATTTAAAGAAGCAAGAGAAAAGAACTAACGAAAGGCATGAAAAATTAAAACTGACAAGATTTTATAATTCACTGAAGCAGACGTTAAACACGTGAGAACGTTATGGCCTACTTTGTTTTATTGGCTTCTTTCTTTCTGAAACCTAACTGCGTCTTTGATATGTCTTTTAGTTCTTTTTTTTTTTGGCGATGGGAACGGAATAGTCCATTATTTATGAGGTAATTGCACGTCATAATATACGCGCTAACTACAGAACTAACGAACTAGAAAAACTATAATATGGCAATTCGTAGCCCTGCTGCTACTCACTTTGAACGATATGACTATATTACGTCGGTGCAAAAATAATGACGTAATAATGTCGTTTTTTGACGTTAAAAAATACGTCAAAAACGACATTATTACGTCATTATTTTTGCCCCAACCTGATATATACTTTTCCAAATGTTGTGATCCTCTATCTTTCACTGTCACACTATTCTCGATATCAACCTTCTGTCATCAGCCCAACAAGGAAGATGCTACGCCAGAGTTGCTATTCATAAGATCAGTTTGTCCTTATAACTTGAAGAGGAAGAACACTCTGATTGTATACAAAACACAAAAATCCTCTGATATCTATCTATATTTCTGAGATCAATTATTGTATGTATGTATGTACATTATTTACATTGTTCGAACTGTCATATTCACGACGATTCGGCCGTTGAACGCTCTTCTGGAGATAAACGCTGGAATTTCGATTTGAACCCTTTATTTAGTCCACGAGGGTAGATTGCTCTAGTTTCACTTGCCAGGCCTTTTCTGGGTATCTATGTTTTAGTTAATGCCCTTTAGTAACTCAACTCTATAAGTTTTTGTTCACTTCTCTTATGACCAGGTATTGAACTCTCAACTCTTTGGATCAAATCACTTTTGGATTACACAGTAGACTGAATAAAGCGTTCGGTTCGAAATTCCAACATTTATCACCTGAAGAAGGCCGGAGGGTACAACGACTGAAACATCGTAAATATGACAAAGATGAGGATAGCAGTCCAAACAATGTAAATAGTGTAAAGACTAAATAAAAGGTCGTGATCGAAGTTCCAACATTTATCAACTGAAGAAGGCTGGAGGGTACAACGGCTGAAACGTCGTAAATATGACAATAAAGATGAGGATAACTGTCCGAACAATGTAAATAGTGTAAAGACTAAATAAAGGGTTCGGTTCGAAAATCCAACATTTATCACCTAAAGAAGGCCGGAGGGTACAACGACTGAAACGTCGTAAATATGACAATAAAAATGAGGATAACTGTCCGAACAATGTAAATAATGTAAAGACTCTCAGTGGTCCGATGGGACACATGATTAGTTCATGTACATATGATCCAACAGAAAAAAAAACTGGGTCATCCTCGTGACCACTCTCACGTAAGCATTAGAGTACTCTGACACTCAAACTTTTGGAGCAGGGTTAGAATTCATAGAATCAATCAGCTGTCATTTCTAAACCGTAGACTTTAAGCTTTAAACAGCATTGAAATGAAAGAAGATATGGCACTTACCCCAGATCCATCATAAAAATTCAGGATGTGGATTTAGTAAATACCAAACACTTCAAATACCTTAGTGCAAGGATCAGTTATAACAAATTTAGTATAGGAGACAATCAAATTAAAAATGGCTGCACTAGAGATAATTTGGCCCAAACAGTGAACATTGTTATAAAGTCAAAATATTAACTATATATTGTAATGAAATATTCCATTATTTTCAATGTCTGACTGCCTAACAGTTGAGGTTTTAGAATTGAATCACAACACTGCCTACGCATATAATTTGATTATAGTGGTGAAGTTGAGTATAACGTTAAACTTTTTGAAAGGACATAGAGAGAAATGGTGCACATGGTACCACAAGTTTTTAAACAGATCTCTTCAGGCTTGACTTTAGAATTTTCCTTCTCCTAGATTAGTTGTCAAATAAGGCTAAAAACCCTAGTCTGCTTTGCTAGCTAACCCATAAAGACATTGAACATAAAACAGACTGTGCTATAGATAGGTGCAAATTACTACAAAACCCAAAAATTTACCTCACATTTTGTTGTGGAGTTATTTCGCAGTGGAGGATTGTATTTGTACTGAGTCAATCCTAAAATAGGTTCGACGTACAAAACGTGAGGAACTTGGTATTACGCAGAGCAATCTGGTCGTGGTCGCTGATACTTTCGTATTCGACTAACTGTCGTCCTACATCGACTGACTCACTGACTCACTGACTCTTACTACTCCTACTTATTATAGGTGGGAGAGTCTATTAACTATAGAATAGATGTGTTGTTCCGACTGGAACTTAAAGAATTCCCGTAATATATTTTTGCATTCCTCCATCCTCGCAAAAAATTACACAATGCCTAAATACTGTAGAGGGCGGGTGGGGGTATCCTACGAATTTGCAATTCGTGACCTATTTGAGCAAACTGTATTATCGGCGAGAAAAAATATTTCTTTTCTCAGTTGAGAATACGACAGATTTTTTCGTCACAAAGTTGACGTCTTGGCTTGCGAAAAACTTTGCCAAGTTTTTTTTTTTTTTTTTTTTTTTTTTTAAATATGAATCCGAGATATTTTCGCCGAAATTATTGTGGCGAGCGAATTTTTTTCCCTCCGTATGAGTTCGAATTTCGTCGCCCATAATTGCTACGGCGAGCGAATTTTTTTCTTCCGCCGTATGCGTACGAACTCCTCGTCGCCAAATGTTATTTCGCAGTGGAGGATTGTATTTGTACTGAGTCAGTCCTAAAATAGGTTCGACGTACAAAACGTTAGGAACTTGGTATTACGCAGAGCAATCTGGTCGTGGTCACTGATACTTTCGTATTCGACTAACTGTCGTCCGACATCGACTGACTCACTGACTCTTACTACTCCTACTTATTATAGGTGGGAGATTCTATTAACTGTAGAATAGGTGTGTTCCACCATAACACATTTCGAGTCATGTTCTTAAATAGCCTCGTCTTTAATAGTCTGACCTTTCATATGGATGCCATACATCGTTTCGAACCCTTTCAGGAACATCAAAATTGATCCAACAGAAAAAAAAACTGAGTGATCCTATCTCACGTAAGCATTAGAGTACTCTGACCCTCAAACCTTTGGCGCAGGGTTAGAATCCATAGAATCAATCTGCTGTCATTTCTAAACCGTAGACTTAATTAATGGTTAAACTTGACTTTGAGCGAAAGAACCCTGTGGATCTTAGTGAAAATCGTCCTGCTTCGAATATTGTGAACTGGAACTACAGGATCATAAACAAAGGGCAGTACCAAACAATAGAAACCAGATCATTTGAGGAAATTCAGCAACTGAAACAACGAAAATGGATAGCACATGTAACTCGAAGAGAAAATAATGCAATGGTTAATATGTTGACATTCCACATTACTACGAACAAAAGGTTAGGAAGGAAGCCGCCGTCAATGAGCGGTAACAGCTATGGGTCTTGCGAAACCTATTTTATTGAAAAATTGTTTTAAGAGAAATATTTTATAAATTTTTGATCGACAGTAGTACTGGCTGTTCGGTCAATGAATGCCGAATTGTCCCTTATAAAGAAACGGCTAATGTTAGCCTTACCATTGCTATACCTCCTCAGATCTCCAGTATTCTCATCCTTATTCCGACTATATTATTTTTCTTCATTGTCATAGACTTTATTAATTTAAACTATTTTTATTCATTCGAAGTAAAAATAGCTGCGAGTAAAATATATATATATATATATATATATATATATATATATATATAATGAAGATCTCTTTATCCAGTGTTCTTCGAAAAATTCAAGAGAGCCCTTTTATTTGATGACTTTCACGTACATCATTTTCTTATATTTTTAAGCAAATCGCCCCAAACAAAGCGGGAGTGCCACTAGTACACAAGGGGTTACAGTGAGTGAGAGGAAGAGTAAAGAGAAGTGTTTGGGGAAAAGGATAAAGAGAAGGACAGGGTTCAAGGTCAAGACATCAGAAGATGTCGATTGACATTACATTTGAATATTCGAAGATTATAGCTATCAGGGAAGCAAGTGATAGGGAAGGAGTTCCACTGACGGGAAGTGCGAGATAAAAAGCTGTTGGAGTAGAAGAGATGGCTACATTTAGTCGTTTCGACAGTGAAAGGATGGGACCGAGATGCCAACCTAGTAGCACGCTTAAATTCACGCAATTTGGGAACAAGTGAAACCACCTCGTCGTTCTACTACACCTATTCCTTTTTTTTAAAAACTTTTCCTGCTCGTTAAAATACTGTACGTGTAATACGCCCCACCCCCGAATTTTCGGCTACGAAATTTTGGAAAAGATGATGAAGAGTGTGTAATAAATAATACTGTTTATTAGCAGCTAAATATAAATTAGATTTAAAATTAGTTCAAAATCAGGTTCGTATCGACTAAAAATAAGAATCTAAACAATTTTTCATACTAAATTTCACCAAATACAAGGCTCGAGAACCACTCGAATTAGAAGGTTTAAAGTCAAAATGATAATAATGAAAGGTGTGTGATCTGATTGAAAGAGTGGATGTAGGAAATAAATATTATGAGGATATGGAAGAAAGATAGTTAAACTTTCACTTGATCGGAGTGCTTAAGGAAGCATTCACGTAGGAATCTCTTAGACACGATGACACTTCTTGGGAAAAAAAGGTGTCTGAGTAGAAGATTTTTTTTACATTTGGAGCATGGAAGAACTGAAGGTGAATAGGTTTTGTGGTAACGGAATAAACGTGGCCTAGCAATAAAGACCTGAACTAGTGGAACTAAAGACTGAAGCCAACTCATAATTATTAGACCATCATCTCTATATAAACCTACATCCTTTTATTATTGATATTTGATAAATTATTTAAGATATATATGCCTATGATTTAAACAAATTAAATTGTTAAACACGAAGAATGAGATAATGGGTCGATGCCGACATTTTAACAAATATTTACTTTGTTACTTTAATAATAACATGACAATACAACAAATACAACATAAAATATTATATTTATTATCTATGTCTAATGTCTAATTACTAATATATAAAATAAATTAATAAATATTATAATTTCATTAATAATATAACATAACATATCAACTTCAATACAAACCATATATATATAAATTCTAATTGAAAACAATTCTAACTGGAAGAAAAAATTACAATTGGAAAAATTTTGACGCTGACGAACGAAAACGTAAACAAAAGTAAAAATTCATGAACGTGCGCGTGCAAAAAACGTAAAACTCATAAACGTGCTCGGGTACACGATGAATTAAAAAACGCGAAAAAACTGAAAAAAGTTGGAAATAAACTTATTCAAATAACAGACCGCTTGAAGAATGAATAATTCCAAGAAACTTCAAAGACGGGGAAACAACATAAAAATTGATATTTACAGTTAAGTAATCTTTCTGCATATATTCACTTGCACATGCCGAATTGTCCCTTATATATATTTGCTTACATACATATATATATATTAGGTTGGTGCAAAAATAATTTCGTTTTCTAACATATGTTACTATGTGAGAAAACGAAATTATTTTTGCACCAACCTAATATATATATATATATATATATATATATATATATATATATATATATATATATATTCTGTTTATACGTTATTTTTATAGATACAATTCATTTAAATAAATTCTCTGTTTTTTTAATTAAACAGTATTAATTACATTTACCGGCCTAAATGTTCGAGAAATTTTGTCGAAGATATGCGTTTTCTGCATGCATTAAATATTGTTAGTTTAACAGTAAAACGATGAGACCTAATTGCCAATCTGGTATTACGTTTAACTACATGCAGTTGAGGTACCAATGATGGACAGCTCATTAAATCAAAAGTTATGAAAATATTTATGGAAAAGACACCAAGAATATTTATAGAAAAGACATATAAAAACATGTTGCATCACGAACGGATTGAAGAGAAGTCTAGATGACATCAATTTTGAGGAAGAAGAATCAGATGACCCTTAATATCTATGAGAATTAAAAACAAATGTTTAAAATGATTCATATGGATATGTTACTATGGTTTAGTTATTTAAAATCTTTGTTATATAACATAATTAGAGTCATATGTCCGAATAAAAAATGGTTATTATTTCGTTCTCAAGTATAATACGCACTTCTAACATTTAAATATAAAAATCTGGAAGAAAAATGTGTATCATATTTGTTATGGGAACTTACCCATAATAATAATAATGGACTATTCCTGACTTTATAAATACTGCACCTCTGAAGAGGTATGAGGAGATTGTAAGACGAGGAGAGATAATTGAGAGCATATTGTAAGGACATTGGAATAGTGATACTTGTCGAGACAACATAGTTCACTCTAATCAAATCTGATAGTCATTACTAATACTTCTACTTCTTTGTATTATATTTCTGTTGTAATATATCTTTGTATTCCATACTTGTGTTCGTGTTATTCTTTCATTGGTTCTAACCTTGGACCATCACCGTGGTACAACGAACTTGGACCATAACAATAATCAAATATTTACTGCAAGTAATATTTCTTGAGACATTTTCCAGATTCTCTTTCGAGCATTAACAAACTTTCCATTTCAATCCAATAGGCTGTGACCACTTTTTCTTTTTTGTAGATCTTTCTTTCTTTCTTTTTTTCTTTCTTTTTTCGTTCGTTCTTTCTTTCTTGTTACCGTTCTTTCTTTCTATCTTTTTTGTTTCGTTTTCTTTTGTTCCTTATTACTTTCTTTCTTTTTTCTTTCTTTTTTCATTAGTGCCTTCCTTCTTTCTTTCTTTCTTGATACCGTTCTTTCTTTCTATCTTTCTTTTTTGTTTCCCTTTTTGTTCGTTACTTCTTATTTTCTTTCTTGTTACCATTTTTTCTTTCTGCCTTTCGTTAAACTTCTTTTTTTTTCGTTCCTCCTGTTTTTTCATCCGAACTTATTAGGTTGGTGCAAAAATATTGACGTAATAATGTCGTTTTTTGACGTTAAAAAATACATAAAAAACGACATTATTACGTCATTATTTTTGCACCAACCTAATAAATTGAAACCCCGAAAGACAATTTAAACACAGACCTCAAATAAATTGCGAAGAGAAGAGGAAGCGGAAGAAAACCGGAATAATTTACGGTTCAAATAAAAATACCCGCGACATTTGTTCGATCTCAGGGCCAAAGCGATTACTGATCCATGCAGCTGTGTTGGCAGACATGTTGAAATCTCAAAACTCAGAACTGTATTTATATAATGTTTTCATTTGTTTCTTTTCAAAACACGGTCAAGATATTGTGTACATGTTCATAGTTGATATTATTGAGTGTTGGCTTTTTGTTTTCATTAATAAGGCTTCCATTATTTTTAGCCTTTTTTTTTTTTTTTGCATGTAGATGATGTTATTATATTTGTGTTTTCAACAAGTATGTTACGAATAGGGTCCGGTATGTCTCCTTGAATATTTAAATGAGATCTAACTGAGCTATAGTCAGAAAGGTGTAGAGTGAGTCTTCGTGTCAAACATGTTGTAGCATGGCCTATATAATTATTTACGAATTTAGATTGATCAGGAATAAAATTCCTTAATGAGCATTTAAATTCGTAAATAATATTTGTCCTACTTAATTTTGTTCTAAGAGGTGAATTACTGATTTTAACTATAAGGTTAGAGGTTTTAAATTTGTAACATACTTGTTGACAAAACAAATATAATAGCATCATCTACATGGAAAAAAGGCTAAAAACAATGGAAGCCGTATTAATAAAAACAAAAAAAACAACACACAATAATATCAACAATGAACATTGACACAATATCTTGGCCGTGTTTTGAAAAAAAAAATGAAGACGTTATATAAATACATACATGCAAAAAAACTATTTCTTATTTAACTGTTAAAATATTTAACCCTTGAAAATGACTAAATGTACAGCCGAAAGCACACGAAAAAAAAGAGCATTCTGACAGTTTTTATATAATTTCTCATCTGAAAAGAAAAAAAATTAGTCACATGAGAAATTGTTAAAACAACTAAATCAAAGCACCTGGTCTGTCGTATTCAATGAAATGTGCATATATATATATATATATATATATATATATATATATATATATATATATATACAGTCCGTTCCAACATAATACACAAATCGCATTTCTTTAATTATCCTCTGGTTGACTGCATGCATTGCTACGAATTTTTAATAAAGGGTTGGTATGCTCTCGATGTGCAATATCAGGCGTCTCTGCACAGTAATATACAATCGGCAGCCATTTTGGCGGAATCGCTATTTTTTCACTTTTTCAAATTTCATGCAACATGGGCCATAAAACATCTGTGAGCAACAATGAGAAAGTGAACATTGTTGAAATGCTTTATTAAAGAAAAGCATGTGCTGACCAAGTAGAACTTATGGATGTCCGTCTCTTACTCGGTGAGTGGAAACGCGTTTGAATGTAGCGAGTAGGAAATGTTGTCCGAGGTAATTGGAGCTTCCAAATATATCTAAAATTTGACGATGGTGCATTCTGAAGCGCTTAGAAACATCCATCAAACACGTTGTTCGCCCTCTCTTGAAATTGAATCGCTTTTATTTTAGGACTTTTTGTATGAAGGCAGGCGTCTCCCATCTCTCTAGCCTTGGACCTGCACTGTTTTCCTCAACGACCTTTCCGATGTCAACAGTTCTCAACGCGGTATCTATGCTGATGACAAAACTATTGACCCCTGTCTTACAAGTAAGTCTGATCGGTTAGACAAGGTCAAATTAACAGCTGGCCACAAAAATGACCTAAAATGTTTTGTTAACTGGAGCCACGAATGTTTTGTGATGTCAGCGAATACTCGTTGCCACTTTCGTAATGCTCGTTGTAGTAGAGACTTTGTAATCGCAGATACAACTATTGTACGCCGTTGAACAATACTGGTGTCAGACGCCTTCGAATATCACTTGCACTAATAGCACTTGCTCGATAATACTCGCTCGAATAGTAATTCGTATAGTGATCCAAATAGAGAAATAGTATAGTGAATAGTATAGAGAATAGCGGTCTGTATAGTAGTAGAGGATAGAGTAGAAATGCAGATCATTTAGACTCAAAGCTAATTCCTGCTCATGCGTTTCCTCTGTGGTCACGTGGTCTACTTAATTCAATAATGGGATCGCCTGTGTTTGCACAATGGCGATCTATGTTCAAATTCAGGTGACGTCAGCGACACTTTATTCCTATCTAACAGAATGGCATATTAATTTTAACGCCTCAAATACAAAACTACTCTTTTTATGAGTCTGGAGAAAATATTTTACCTTCCATCAGCAGGGCTGGTGTAACCACACACAACACAGAGCGTAATAGAAGGGGAGGAGAAAAGCTAAATTAGAGAAATTGTTTTGTAGTGGCGGTGCATCAAATGTACATATGTTTTCATATTTATTTTTATATAATAAAACCTTCGGAAATTATTTAGCCTGGATCGCCTGAAGATACCGAAACGTTGAAACCAATCGGCTGATCTCCTGATTTTTCATATATATATATATATATATATATATATATATATACGCGGTTCTTACTTGAAAGAGCTTAGTTTCATTGATAAAGCTAATTTCTGATGATCACAAAAGCGGGAAACCCAGGGTAACACACTCATATCTATACCACTGAATATATATATATATATATATATATATATATATATATATATATATATATATATATTTATATATATATACAAACTGATAAGTGCACGCCTGGGCCTATTTAGAAATACTGTAAAGTAACACATTCTGTTCCAGCAAATATCTTGTTCTGACTTAAGTCGCCCTGGCCATGATATTCCGCAAATTATACTTATTATTATTACAACATTATCAATAGATGTACCGTTATAATTACGGATAAAAAACATTAATTTTTGAGAATTTTGAAACATTGTTTTAAACGAAGTATCAAGGCTGACGAAGCTGCTCAAGTTAAATTGAAGTTGAAACGAAATTAACAAGTGTCTATCTGTAATTATCAGTTAATTGCATTAAGCCGTTTAAGGACATTACTTCATATGCATTGTTTCTTTCCAGGTGGGCTGAAAATATCATAGGCTATGAATAACTGATGCTACATATGTGAAATCTTGCATGCATTAATTGCAACTCTTATTAATAAATGCATTGTTTCTTATTTCCAGGTAAGAGGATGGACTGAAAACACCATAGGTTGACTATGAAGGAATCATGCAAGAGCTGTGAGATCTTGCATGCATTAATTGCAACTCTTATTAATAACTGCATTGTTTTTTTTCAGTTAAAGTAACATCTGATTGTTCAAAGAAGACTGGTTTTCCTGTTGGTCAAAAATGTCATTAACAACACATATGACGTAATTATTACAGCGATACTAGTTTCCAGCAAAGTGGTTTTTTTTTTCATGTTAGGGAAAATATGTTAGTCAAATCCGGTGAATAGGGAAGGGTTATCACCCAGTTCAAGGCCACAATCACGTTCTGCAGCCATTAAAACCAAGGACTCGTGTGCTGGATCATTATCCTGTTTTCCTGGTCTTTCAGTCTTGATAGCCTTTTGTAACTGCCTCAGCAAGTTGACATAGTACTCTCCATTGAATAGACAAAATGCCTTTTGCATACCGAAAAACTGAAGCCATCACCTTCTCTGAAGATGAAATGACATTGACCTTCGTTGGAGCAAGCGGAGACCTGACCACTTTTGCACTGTTGATGCTGGGGCTTCATCCACTAATGTAGCAATGGATGTCAGCATGAATGTCCTTGGGAGGATAAACCCTTTTTCTGCAGGTACTTGATAATACCACAATGCAAAATTTTGTTCATTTTCAAGAGAAGTCGCTATTAGTTACATTTGAAGTTTTCTTTGAACAGTCAGATGTCAGTTTACCTGGATAGAAACAATGCAGTTATTAGGTTGGTGCAAAAATAATGACGTAATAATGTCGTTTTTTGACGTTAAACGTCAAAAAACGACATTATTACGTCATTATTTTTGCACCAACCTAATATTAACAGAAATAGCTGAACTTAATGCCTGCAAGATTTCACAGCTCTAATCTGACTTCTTCATATTCAGCCTATGAAGTTTTCGAAGTCAGAAAATATTTTTAGATTTTAAGGGTTTTTTTTTAGATAATAATGATATAGTGATACAGGTTTAACTAATTAACCTATAAGTAGGGGAAGAGGTGGATTCATACTTTTCCTAAGAGTATTTGTGCGTAAGGGTATATAACAAACCCGACTGAAATTGGAACTTGGCTCTCAGATTTACAATTCTGAACTGTTTTCTATTACATCAGGCACACATCAAACACTCAGAAAAGCTTGGACTAAGTAAATATACTATATTCAATGATATAAGGTTAAAAAAGGAAAATAATTCAAATATACTCTAATTTATATATATATATATATATATATATATATATATATATATATATATATATATATACGTGTGTGTGTGTGTATGTGTGTGAGGTGTTGCAAAATATTTGCGGAATGTTTAAACTAATATTTGTGGAATATTACGATAGGGCACGAAAAAGTGTAGCGTAAATTTTGCATTCCATCTACGCATTGTAAATTTGAAAAAAATAATCAATTGTTGGATACAAATAGACTGATACTAAAGAGACAATAAAATAGTTTTGAGGGCAAATATTTATCTTACTACGTACCTGGCTTACACATACACACACACATATATATATATAATCAACCATTTCGTTA
>OZ010576.1:61497782-61637782 GCA_963932145.1 Acanthosepion lycidas
TTTTTTTCACTTTTCCTTTTTCGATTGCTTTAGTAATTGTATATATACTTTTCTTTTTAAAAGTCTTTTCCTTCTTCGCTATACTTTTTATTTTCCATAGTAGCAAATGTCACTTTTTTTACTTTCATGCAAACATCCTCCTTCATAAGATTCTTCGTCTTTTACATTTTCTATGTTTGATATTTTATCAATTTACCCACAATGCATTATTTGTCTTTCGTTTCATTCCTTTCTTCTTCTTTATATCTTTAAGATGAGTCATTAGTATTCTAAATTTCATTCCGACAATAGTACTCCTTGTTTGTGTACTTGATATTAGCACGTGTACTGAGCACAACTGAAATGTGTTGGGTTGGTGGATTTTAAGACATAACAACCTTTGTTGGATCATTTAATATCGAAATCAGTATTTTTAAATGCTTGTGCCAGTAAGTAAATTTTGGTTTGATTTATAATTAGGTTTATAGGTAAAAATTGGTTGTGTTTATACTTGAGGCAATAGATAAATATTGATCTTGTTTATACATGATTCTATAGGTAAAATTTATAATCTATTCTATAAGTAAATATTGGTCTTGTCTATAAATGCGTTTGTTAGTAAATATTTGTCATGTTTATTTTGGAGTAAAATACTGATCGCATTAGTCTATCGGAAAATCTTAGTCGGGTTTATACTTGAGTCTATAGGTTAAAATAAGACGTGTTATACCTGAATCTATTAGTAAATATTGATATTGTTTATAACATACCTAAGAGTTTTTGTAAATGGATGGCCGAACATAGACTAGGAGGGAGAGTAAGCGGATAAACATTACTTGGAGCGACGAAGGTTAGGAAGTTGTGAAGAACCATATTTATTCACATCTTGAAGGGGAACGTCACAGAGAAAACATTAGTATCTGTCTATATTTCTGAGATGAGGTATTATGTACACTATTTACATTATTCGGACTATTGTCCTCATCTTTGTCGCCATATTTATCACAACGTTTCGGCGAAATAAAGGGTTCAGTTTGACGTTCCAACCACCTGAAGAAGGCCGGAGCGTACAAAAGAAGCTTTTAAAGGACACATGGAACAGTGGATAAAAGCGTTAGATCCAGTGACATGACCCAAAGAGTGTGAGTTCAATACTCGGTTAAGGCAGTTGAGAACTTTCAGAAGGAAAATTAACAGGAAATAACTCATAACTGACATCCATTAAACTAATGGAACTAGAACAGTCTACCCCAGTGAGCGAAATAAAGAAGTCCGGAGCGTAGAACGGCCGAAACGTTGTAATAAATATGGCGACAAAGATGAGTCCGAATAATGTAAATAGTGAAAAGAATATTAGTATTACTTTATATGTTATTTTATCTTTATTATATGTAATATTGTTATGTATTTTATTTAAAAAAAAATTTTGACTTGAATTTAATTTGATCATCAGTCAGTTCAAGCAGCTTGAAAGCAGCTCGGCATCCAGCCGCCTATTTTGATTTAATAGTTCGAATGACAACGTTCGAACGTATCTTTTATTTCCGATTGTGTTCTTCCTACTTCCTGATGTAGATCGAGGGCCACACTAAATTTATTTTAAAGTGACTAAAAAGTAAGATCACATACATTTCTTCACATAGTTGTTGTTGTTGTTTTTCTATTATTAATGTTATTATTTTTTTTATTTTCATCTTTTATTCTTTGGCTTACGTCCACATCACGTTGAAAAACCGGCGTTCTTATGATCACCGAAGTTAAGCAATGTCGAGCATAGTATCTAGATTGGTGACAGATTAGGAATATCTGGTGTTGTATTCCTGGATGTAGGTTCGGAATTGTTAATCGGAGAGTCGAGTTTCAATTCCAGTTGGGTTCTTTATATTCATTTACGCGTAAATACGACTGGAAAAAGGTATGAAGCCGCCACTGCTCTCCCCAGCTATAGGTTAATTTGTAAGGCTAAATCATTATATCAAAAAAATTTCTTGCAATCTAAAAATATTTTCTGACTTTAAATAAGCCGCAAAAGATTGATAAACCGTAAAAAACGAATCAAACTTTTCTTCTTTATCCTCTTCATTAAATGTCAGCTTCCTAGTTTCTCTGCATCTATACTATAACTATACAGAGGATTTCTGGCGTGATTGGTCCACTTATACCCACGTTTGTGAAAAATTCTTACGCATTCTCACTAATAAGGCTGGGATCAACCCATGGTACGGTTCTCAGGCATTTCCTAACGTTGTCGACCGCTGGAATCGTCTCCTTAGGCCAATATTATCAAGAAGTCGCTTCACTGATATATAGAAAGCTTGGTCGGAAAACTAGAGTTATAACGTTCACTGTTGTTTCAAGTTTCTTCATTGCAAGGAAAAAAAATCCAGCATTCACTTCTATATAGAAGGATTGATACTACATACTAGTTCAGTATTCTTTTCTTCACGTACAACGAAATTTTCCTGTTTCCTAATATTTTGCTTACGTCCTGGAAGGCCTGTTTCCAGAAGTAAATGAAATATCATTGCATCTTCGAATTTCGGTGCCAAATTTTCTGTCATCTCTTAAAACAGTTCCCAGATATTTAAACTTCTCTAAACTTCTCCGTCTGCTTGATTCGTGTCCCTAATTCCTAGTTCACGCTCCACGATCTGCTCCTCTTGCTGACGACGATAAATTTTATTTCTTATTGTTAGTACTTTCTTCCCTGTTTCTTTTGCCACCTTGTCTAGGATTTCGTGTTGAGGTTTATCTTTTTTTCCTTTTTTAGGATTGGATTCCTGGTTCTTGCTATTTCATTTCCAGCAGTTGTTTGCAGTTTAGTGGCTTTATCGCCTTGCTTAAGATGACTGATTAAAAAAAAATGGTCTCGCTGTAAAGTTGGAATAAATCTGTTGTGAAGAACCATCCTTTTCTTACGCATCTTTTCACTTTTGTATACTTGGTCAACTCGTTTCCCGTCTGCATGCAGGCTATTTGTTCCCAGTAAATATTGCGAACAATTACTTGTAAACGAGTTGCTTTTTTAAAAAATCGTGTGTTATTATTTCTTCTTCTACTTTTCTTGTTATTTTTCTTGTTTTCTAATTTATATCTTGCTATTTTTCATCTTTTTCTCCTTCTTGTCGTTAAGAACTTTGACGTTTTCCTCGTTTTTTTTAATTTTTATTTTTGTTATTTTTTTTTGGGGGGGGGATTAATTAATTATTTTTTTACGTATTCCTTAAGGAAATTGAACATAATTGCGCTAGAGATAATTTCGCCCAACACTGCTAATTGCTAAAAAAGTAAAACATTAAAATGAAAACCAGAGTCAAGTTCTTAAATGGCGCCAAACTCGTTCAGAAATATCTAAACAGTTTGCGGTATACAACCGCTTTCTCAGACCAATGATCACAAATGGCTTTGAGCGAGCGAAGCCGGCGGGTCTTGACAAAAAACATCCTTTTTAAAACATTGAAAACCTTGTGGAATAGGGCTGTAGAATCACAACCATAGAACTGTACCAAATAACAGAAACCACATCACTTGAGGACCACCAACAGAAGCAATAATTAAAAGGATTAGCACATGTAACATGAAAAAAATGACATAATCAAGATATTGCCATTCCACACTGCTTCAAATAAAAGGTTAGTTTTCGTTTGTTGTTTTTATGGCTTATCAACCTCAATGGGTTATTTAATGCCAACAACTTTTTTCCTGGTAATACTTTGTTTTGTCAAAAATCTATTTCTGGTATTAGGTTGGTGCAAAAATAATGACGTAATAATGTCGTTTTTTGACGTATTTTTAAGGTCAAAAAACGACATTATTACGTCATTATTTTTGCACCAACCTAATAATATTTTTTCCTCAAAAATGCATAGCTGGTAATATTATTTTAAAACATGTATTGCTGGTAATATGTTTTGCAAAACTATATTGCTGGTAACAGTTTTTTTCTTCAAAAATTTATTTCTGGTAATACTTTTTTACAAAGTATTTCTAGTATTAAAACCTATTTTGACACATTTATAATACTTTTTACCTCAGTTTTGAGGTTAATTATTTGCCCATAGCTGGGACCCTAACAGGTGCTACCACACCGGGTCAAGGTGGACCTGGGGACACTAGCAATTAAGAGGTGGTTCCACGCTCCTCAAAACCTCCTGATCAGGGGGCGTTGCTGCTGGACGTAATTTATCGTCTTACCTTGGAGGTGGATATAGTTCATCGTCATACCCAGGACGGTTAAAAGATTAGGAAGGAAACCATCATCAATACTGGAAAGAGCGATAACAGCTACTGGACATGAGAAACCTATTTACCTGAAAGATTATTTTTAAGAGAACAATATTATAAATTTGAATTGACAGTAGTACTGGTTACTCGGTCAGTGAATGTCAAATGTTTCCTAATAAGGAAATGGCTAATATTACCATTACCATTTGTATATAATTTTCCTTCTTAATTTGTCTATCATTTGCTTCTGATGCATTTTCATTTATTTTACGATCATCTCATTTAAATCTCTATCCTGCTTACCCGTCTTGTACATGCGTTGATTTTTCTTTCTTTCTTTTTTTCGATTTCTTTTGTCTTTGCAATTCCCTTCCAAAGACAACCATTCTCTTCATACCTTTTATTCTATTCTGTCATTTATTACAATCAAAAAACTATCATCGGTTCCTCCATCTTTTAATATCCCCTTTTCAGTGTCTTGTCCGCATAACGCCGACGCTTTCTTTTCCTTTAACATCGTCTTCCATTTTCTTTTCTTTAGTGTTGGCGTTGAAACCGTCTGTTTTCTTCCATCTTGTTTACCATTTATCGTTTTTCTGTTGAAATCTTCTTAAATATGGATCCTTAATACGCCAGCCATTATATTTCAAGCTTTTATCTTTTCGCCTCTCTCTTTAAAACGCGCGCATAAACGCGTGTGCACCCGCGCACACACGATCTCTTTCTCGCCACTTTTCACGTTCAACGTTATCTCTTGAATAAACGCGCCTATCTTCACCTTTCTATTTCTCTTAACCGACTTAATATGGCTGCTTTAGCAAATTACTCAGTCAGTCTTCCACGTTTTCTACTTTTACATCATCTTTGGCGATCGTTTCCATAACCTTTACCCCAGATCCATTTGTTTGATTCTATTCCAATAGTCTTTCTCGATCTTTTCAAATTCCTTTCATATCCTGCGTCTCCGGAACGCCACTAAACTTTTATTTTCCCCGGCCATCATTCCCCTTTTTTCATTTTTAATTATTCTTTCTTTCTTTATTTCTTTCTTTATTTCTTTCTTTCTTTCTTTTATTCATTTCTGTTCTCATCATATATTCATTTTTTATTTACTTTCCAATCGATCCATTCTTAGTTCCCGAAATGTTGTACTCATCCACAAGTGCTTACACAGATCAGCCACGCGAAGAAGCCAGTGTTTGAGGACATGGAGGGTAGCTGTATAAAAAGTGATGCAAGGGTGAGGGGAAAATCCGGACATTTTCGGTCTAAGAAAAAGAGAGAAAATGTGAAGGATAATAAAGAAAAAGTGGGGAAAGGAAAGCGCTAGGAAGAGGGAACGGGAGAAAGGAAGAAACAAAGAGGAAAGGCAAAAGGAGGAAGCGTATGAGGAGAGGTTGAAAAGGGAAGAAATGAAGTAGGAGCAGATGCAGTAGAGGAAGGAGAGGTATCGAGAAGCAGAATCTTCATGACGGAGGGTCAAAAATAATTTGGAGAGGGAGGAGGAGGAGAAGGAAGAGACGAAATCAGCTTTAACGCAAGAAGAAAAAATAGAAAGAGAGAAGAAGGAGGATAAAAAGAGAGATAAAGTAAATAAATACGTAGAAAAAAGAAGGATGATGATGAAGAGGAGGAGGTGAAATCAGATTGAACGAAAAAAAAAAGAAAAATTAATAGGAAGAGAGAAGAATAGAGATAAGAAGAGAGATGAAATGAAGAAGAAGAAGAAAGATAGGGGAATGCTAATTGGAAAAGAAAGAGAACGAGGGAAAAGGTGAATTAAAGAAGAAGAAGAAGAAAAATAAGAAGAAAAAAGGAGATTAAAAAGAAGAAAAAGGAGGGAAATGTTGATTAAACAAGAAGAAGAAGAAGAAGAAAAATGGGAATCAAAAAGAAGAAAAGTACAGAGGACAATGGGGAAAAAGATGAATTAAGAAGAAGAAGAAGAAGAAGAAGAAGATGATGATGATAATGATGATGAATGAAGATAAAAAAGGAATGGGATCAAAAGTGGACTGAAATAAAGAAGAAAGGGAAAGAGGAGGTTACAAGGTTACAATTTGTTAATGAGAGGGAGTAAGAGAGAGAAAGAGAGACAGACAGACAAACAGAGAAAGAGAAAGAGCGAAGGAGACCGAGAGAAAGAAAGGGGGTGTCTCTGATTGATTCTATTAAAGAGAAGAATAAAGAAGACATATTGGCAAAGATTAGTAGCCAAGAAGAACGTAAACGACAACACGGAGCCCCGATCATTGAAGGAGACAAGAATATGGGTGAATGGGAAGCCGATGTATGTGGAGTGGCGGCCAAGTAGTTGAAGAGACCGCCTGGTCGGTCGAGACGATTGGGATACCATATTGAAGAAGCAGGAAAGGTGACGTCCAAATAGCAAAAATTTGTAAACGGAAGAAGAAAACAAGAAACTTAGTGCGTTTGGAACGTCGACAAAGCGGTGAAAATAATGAAGAGAAAGAATTTAGGATGAAAAGAAAAAAGGAAAGAAAAAGAAGAAAGGAAAGAGGAATGCTACGTTAAAATGTTGAATATGATATGATGATAGGCAAATGAAATGAAGGAATTTAAGGAAAAGAAAGAAAGGAAGAATGAATATGACCTGATTGATGTAGAAAAAGCAAGATTTGAAAAAAAAGTAGATGAACGAAAGAAAAAATGTACTAAGTGAAAAATAAAGTGATAAGTTGGATAAAGACATAATGCAGGGAGATTAGAGAAAGCTATTTATAAAGAGATAAATTAAAAGATGTTTTAAAGGAAGAAGGAAAGAAAGAAAGAAAGAAAGAAAAAAGTTCAAATAACAAATAGAAGAAAGAAAGCAACTGAAAAATGTAAATGAAAACACAAAAACAGAACGAAAACTAACGAAACGAAGACATAAAAATCAAAAACTAAATAAATAAATAAAAAAAGTAAACATAAATCGTAAAGATATCAGCATTTGCAAAAGTCTGCGTAAACTCCTTAAAGGCAGCCGAGGAAGGGAATGTTATAGGCCGAGTTTGAGATTTGTATTGGGGAGAATCCCGCTCAGAAGTGGACACTCCACACCAAACTCTTGAGCGAGCGAAGAATCGGGCTTCTATCGATCTTATTCCGACACAATCATTCCTCTCTTACTTCCACTCTTTTCACTTCCTTCCCATGCTTTCCTTTGGCCGACCGTCTCTCTAACCTTCTTCTTTCCTCGCCTTCTCGACATCTCATGAGGAGCGCAGCAGCCGTCTTTCGATTTTAAGCGCACTCTCTTCTTTCCCTTTATTATTTTCCAATGATATAAGCGGCCACACTTTAGCACAACTTTCAAGAGAAGTTTGCCCTCTCCGCGAGTGGCAGATGTTTTTCGCAAATTGTACGGACAAAGAAAAACCCGATGAGAAATCATACATACTCATCCTAAGCGGCCATCTTCTATCACCTGCATGTGTCCAAAGTCACACCTTCGGTTTCGACCTACAAGTGTTTGTCAGAAACCTTATCCGCTTGCTAGAGCGTTTGCTCTTTTATGTTCATAGTGCAAAGGCTAAACATAATTTTGCTCGAGTTTCCTACGGGGGTGTCGGTTGTGCAAGATAGCGTAGTTGTTATCGATGAAGAAATATGGAATCAGCGAGCCGAGTTAAAATTTCGGCATAGTCATTTACTTTCACTTTCGCTGACAGGAATCGATTTCTTCTCATACCCCACCAGCTATGGATTAAATAGCAGAGTAGGTAGGCCAGGTGATGTAGCCTTGGATGGCAATCAGTCTACGAGAAGGTCTACACTGAAACCAAAGTCGTTGTGAAAACAACTACTTCATTAATATATATTATATTACATATGCCTGAAAATATTATATATGCCTGAAAATATTATATATGCCTGAAAAATGAACGTGCACTATTTAGTTTTTTTTTTATATAATTGCTAACAAAAATACTTTCATAGTATTTCGATTATAGGAGCTGGAATTGGGATTAGAGAACCGAGTTCAAATTCTGGTCTCGTTTTTAGCCTTTACTTCGTACTATGCCTTTGGAAAAAATTAATCCGTCTTTTTCTCCGACTTCTCTCTAGGGGTTAAATAACATGGCAGACTGGGCTCTCCATCCTTGAGTGGTAGTCAATTAGTCTGAAAAAAGAAAATATTTAATTTCAAAATCGTAATGGCAACGTGAAACTATTTCTCTATCTTACCCAAGAAGTGATGGCAATTGACATATAATGAAGAAAGTAATATGCATCAAGCCGTGACTTTTTCCGCCGTAGTGGGACGTGGTATTAAAATAAAATGTTAAATCTCATCTGGTTCTTTGGAAGCCGTGGAGTTCATCCTGTACATTCGCAGTTTCAAGGGAAAGCCAGAAAAATTGATGAGTTGATGAATGAAACGCTGTAGTACTAACAAGGACGACAAGGCAAAGTGCCGGCAATATATATAAATATATATACAACGCCATGTGAAAGAAGAGGATTTTTTTTTTACTTGAAACCGCTATTATTATATACTTTTTCGGCAATTTCAATTCTTTTAAAAGCTATTAGAATTTTAATAAAAAAACAAATATTAGGTTGGTGCAAAAATAATTTCGTTTTGTCACATAGTAACATATGTTAGAAAACGAAATTATTTTTGCACCAACCTAATACATGAAATTGGATTTATGCATTCACCTTTTTTCTCGGGAATTGACGATTAAAACCCATTGATTGTTTATTTACTCAATAGAATAATCACACAAAGGTTGGTAATGAACGATAATATTTAGGACAAGAACGACACATATAAGATTCGCCAGCGGCGCGTAGAAGAAATAGTCAACTGCTAGAAGTGAATTCATCGATGAATCTCCAACAGCAGAATATCTACCAACCACCCCACGTGGCCAGATGTTGCACAAGGCCGAATTTAATGTGGAGTATCCGAGCCGGTACGCTCTGCCAAAAATTCCCCGTAGACCCCGGATAAAACGGGTCCGGGTAGTTGTTTCCCGAGACTAGACTCTGGCCTTCGACATAGCCTCGTCTGGGGATTCTCTTTGCCCGGAGGCAGAGAGTTTGACCAGCACAGCTGGAGACGAATCTTCAACTACAGAATATCTACAGACCACGCACAGTATTCACTACTGTATTTATGTGAATGGGGTCATACCCATTATCGTCTGTAGGTATGCTACAACACAAGATTAATTTTATATTTAAAAATTCATAAAAATATACGAACCTAGTACAATGTAATGTCTATTACTTACCATATTATAAAGAATTAACCATGAAAAACTTTTTTATTCATAAAACATATCTTCGAACAAGAAAATTAAAATAAACACATAATGATGATTAACTATGATGATAAATTTCTAAAAAAAATGCATTTTTTCGTCGTAAAATAGCTTCCCTGTTTCTTTTCTATAAATACTTTCATGGTAATTGTTCCCATGAACTTTCTTCTTTGGTACCTAGTCTTTATGAATTTGAGCGTAGTCCTAGATTGATGGCAAAATCTCATCCTTTTAAAAGCACAAGTGGAAAACAACCAACAAAGCACCCGAACAAATCAAATCCACGTGTAACCGCAGAATAAAGAACGAATGTCCCTTAAACGTTAATTGCTTGCAAAACAATATAATATACAAAGCCGCTGTAAATTCAGCAGATAACGAAGAACAAATATGCACAGGAGTCATTGAAGGACCCTGGAAACAAAGAAATTACGCACACAAAACATTCTTTGCAAATAATAAATACGCGAAAAACACAATGCAGGGAGGTTAAAAAAACAAATCACATCAAAAACATCATGGAAAATAAGGTAAACAATATCAGCTTACAACAATAAATCCCAAAACTGTAAAACTGTGTCTGGAGGTGAAAATAGCTATAATCACCTTCCTAGAAAAACACAAACTACTAAATAAACGATCAGAACTCATCTCGAAAATAAATGTTTACTACAAAAATTAAAAACGAACAAGAATAAACAAAAATAAAAATAAAATAAAATAAATAAACAATAAATTAGTAAATAATAAACAAATTAACAAAACACGAACGCATACATAAACACAAGTAAACGTAATAACCAACTATAAAATAATTATAATTTAAAAAAAAAGTTAACAAACAACACGATAAATAGCCCCAAATTTCATCCGGACACCCAATTATTCCCACTCAATAGCTCCTAGAATAATTCGAAGCATAACCGTTGCCGTCCACTGAAATAACCGTTAGAATAATTCAAGAGACTCCCTAAAATGCATCATTAACTTGTATATATAAATAGTCGAGCAAGAGCACAATGCATATAGTCTGACGATTGCTTTTAGTATCAAACAGACTGTCGGCTCAGGTCGTTGACTTCAAATATATATATAGACTGTCTGCTCTTAGTGGCCACGTTGACTAAGGTGTAGCGATTGCTGGCTCTCTTCTGAGTACACGCAGGTTCAAATCCTGCCGGAAAGCGCAAATTTTAAAATTTTTCTTTAATAATATTTTTCGAACATTCAGGCCGGTAGACGAAAATAAATAAATATATTGTTTAATAAATAAATAGAGTACCTTCTCAAATACGAATATTCATTAAAATAATGTTTAAAGTAATATATATATATATATATATTATATATATATATATATATATATATATATATATATATATATATATATATATTCTGTGTATAGGATGCAATCAGATTTGGCATCAAGTGTTGAAGCGAAAATGCGTTTTATACAACGAAAATACGCTAGGTAGAAAACAATTGTTTGGCTAATATTCGAACTGTCTAGAGATTCTGTATCGAAAATCTTAGCAAAATTGTATTTTGTTGTATCCAGCTCTCGATCAATATCCGAGGACACACCGGAAGTAATGCTTCTTAAGACTAAAATTCTGGAAGCACACAAGCGTCGTTAGATAGATCAAGTTTTCGGCTACAAAACATTATTTTTCCCCAATAGACACCAACATAGTCAATACAGTTTCTAGTCGTTTTTTGTGAGTTGACAATTTTGCAGAGTCAAAAACGTGTCACTCAGCATCTGACTGGTCACCATAAACGTTCTTTGTTTAGTCACCGTAAACGTTCGACATACGTCGACTTTTGATCAATAGTATCAATTTTTAACTCCATGAAGAAATTCGATAACACATCACTACTTCGTAGCTATTTTCATGTCAGACCTCATTTTGTCGGACTGATATCGGAAACAAGAGAAAATAATTATGGGTTTAAAAGGTTTCACTTCTAATGCCATACTATCAACACCTACCTCTGACAGAATGTTTTTGAACGACCCTCGTAGATTAATAAATATATATGTAAAATTTATCTATGCGCCTTTTGTTGTCTTATACATAAACTGGCAAACAAGCAAAGCTGATAATTACGCCTATAAATATAAGACAACTTTTTTTTCACGCAGAAGTTTTTTATTGTCTGCCAGTCAATAACGAGAAACAACATGAGATAAGGACGCAAAATGCTAACTAATGGAGTTTCACTCTCATTTACCTGCAGTTTCTTCCTTCTTTATGCCTGTTCCACTCGACACCTTGTTGAGGTCGACTGCTACAAAGAGCTGTATGCTGTTCACTACGGTTGGCCGGATTGACATTCTCGGGCGCATATCGTCAGGCCATGCTCCCGGCTGTGGCGGACATCTGAGTTTCGTTAGGCCGTAGATCGGATGCGCATGCAAGGCTCAGCGCATGCCTTGGCATTTGAGAGATATTCGCCTGAAAATGTCACAGACCGTGCTTTGTGGCGGAATGAAGGCCGATGACAGAAGCGATTGTAAAAATATGACGCAAATCGTAATTTTGGTATTTGGCTATTGGGCAGAGAAAAAGAGAAAGAAAGAACGAAAATGGAGAAAGATAGGTAAAAAAATAAAAACAAAGGGAGAAATGTGTCAAAGAAAAGAGAAAGATGTAGAGAGAAATACATACAGACAGTAAGAAAACAAAAGAAACAAACAAGAGAAGCTTGCCTCGTGGCTGATTCAGTAGCGTGGTATTTATCACTGTTAAAGGTTCGAGCTTTAGAAAAGAAGTCGATTTTCCAATTCTAATTTTCTAGGCGATATTTTTTCGAATATTGTGTTAAATATTTTTTTTTATTTGAAAAAGCTCAAATTGCCAGCTACGAATTTGAGATGGCAAAATCAAACAAGTACGAAAATTTAAATATCTGTGAAATGTTTTATCAGAGGACGGAAAAAATAACATCGAAATAGTAAGAAAATGCCACCCAAAATCTAAGCAAAGTACTAAGAAAAAAAGCAAAATATCGTTAAAAGCAAAGAGTGTTATGTAATATCAGACGAAGCAAAGTGTGATACGGAAATCCGAAGGCGTTTTGGCATAGCGAAAGATACCTTCCAAAAGCTAAGCAAAGTATTAAGAAGCAAAAAGAAAAAAAAAACAAAAAGAAAAAAAAACACAGGGAAAAGAGTGATGAACAGGAAAATCTCCTCACAGATGACGAGTGCTTTGGAGCAACAGAAATGCGGTTCTACAGAAGGATGCTGAGGATACCGTGGACAGGACATGTGAGTAACAAATAATTATTGAAAGAAAGAAAAGAAAAGAAAAAAAAAAAGCGATGCTTGCACTTCAGAAAGAGACATTTGAAATTTATAGGGCTTGGAGAAATTGACACTCACATGATATAATAAAGTCAAGGGGAACAGAGAGAAACAGCAAGTAAACTACTCACAAGAAATACATGCCAGAACAGGGAACAGAAGGGATGGGAAAAAGACAACCCCTTAGTAAGAGCTACAAAAGATGGGAAGTTGAGGAGTGTTACTCAGGTCCTGAAATGACAATGTACATTGTCATTTCAGGACCTGAAGAAAAACGCTTTAATGAAAGCGAAGAAGACAAAGGAGTGAAAAATGAGAAATAAAAAAAAATCTAGGGAAGGTTACTGAATAGAATAATCCCACCAAGTTGGGTAATGAATGATAATACTCAGGGCACGTACAGCGCATATATGATTCGCCAGCTGTGCGTAGTAGAAGTAGTCAACTGCTAGAAGTGAATTCCACAATGAATCTCCAACTGAAGACCAACATACAGTATTTACTGCTGTATTTATGTGAATGGGGACATAACCATTATCGTCCCTGGGTGTGTTACAACACTGAAAAAAAACGAAGACCAGAATTAGGAAAGGAAACTAAAACTAAAAATGAAAGAATGCATAAAGGAAATAAGGATAATAAAGGAAATTATTTTTTAAATGATAAAAATATTTTTATTTAATTGATTTAGAAATGAAAATACATAAACCATGAAGACGGAGACGGAGACAAAAAAAAAAGAAAGAAAAAAAAAGAAAAGCAAAAAGAAAATTGAACTAAAATAATTTTCCAGCGTCTTTTTCCCCCAGAATTTGGTTTTATAGCCTTAATGAATATTGTGTATTCCGGAATTAAATCAGGTCTCAAAATGAATGACAAACGCAGGAATGAAATATAGGAAATAAATGTATTGACGTAATAATACAATTGGCAATACGGTTAGTAGATCCAGAGATGCGGTTAGTAGCAATAATAATATATATACTGTCTGGGAAATTCAGTATCGAAGTATGACTTCCTTCTGAATCTACGTGCTCGCAACTGTGACTCCTACAAAGCGGTTACCTCACACTCTCACTGTATCACTGTCACTCTCACTCTACTCCCGGGTATTCACCGGCAGCAGTACAAGTACACACCGGGCGAGTCTACTTGTATGAAAAAGGGGTGGACCCCTTAACAATGAAGATGAAGAAGCAAACAAAAAATGTAAGTTGACAAAGATGGAAAAATATCTGTAAAGGAAACGAAAAAAAGAGAGAAATATGAAAGGAAAAAGAAAAAAAAAGGCGAAAAATGAGTGAATGAAAGAAAGCTTTTTTAAAATGAATTTTTTTTTAATTTATTACAAAAGCAATATATATATATATATATATATATATATATATATATATATATATAAGGTGCGATGGATAAATTGCCGTCTAAATTACGCAAAAATGAAAATAACACTGTAATCTCATTTTATCGGATATATTTACCAAAATTACACAAAAATATCTTGAAATACGAAAGAGTGAATTTATTCAATAAAATCGGCGTTGACTTCAACCATGGCCTCCAGACAACATCTGAAACTCCTCCAACACTTCTGGAAGGTTTTCTTGTTTAAGTTGCTGCCATAATCCTTGCCTTCAGTTCATCTTTGGTGTTACAACGGGTTTTGTTGGTCTCTCGCACAACTGCGCCCCACACATAATAATCAAGGGGGTTTCATTTTGGGGAGTTAGGCCGCCAGACGTAAGGGGTGATGTGGTGGGAGAAATTGTTTGACAGCCATGACTGGGTTTTCCTGCTTGTGTAGCATGGTGCAGAATCTTGTTGCCAGACACAGGGTCTTCCAACAGGCACTCTGTTGATCCAGAGCAGCACTACCTCCTCAAGACACTTGATGTAGGCCTTCTTTGTTGAGTTTGAGGGCCCGTGGAAAGAGGAATGAGGCATAACGTTGACGTCACCAGTGATCACTACAAACACTTCCGTAATCACCATTAGACTTATACAACTTCCAAATCCTCTGCACTGTCCTCAGATTGACACCCAAACATTCTGAAACTCTCATATTGAAGCTCCCGGTGCGAATGCCAAAGTGTACAACATGACATGTCCAAATTTCTGGAGGAGTGAATTGCGTCATGGTGCTCTTTTTCTCACAGACAGTGCCCAACTGACTATTATACTGTGCAGTCGACAAAATAAAAAAAACAAACAAAGCGCATGCGCGAAATAAAAACATAAAATGGCGACAATATATATAGATAAGTGAGGAGATTCTTGTTGAAAGAGTTGGGAACTACTTTCATTGTTATTTTGTTTAGGGTTAATTCCTTACCTTACATTATTCATAGTCATTATTTTAGTTTGCTTAAATAAAAACGATTTTCTTCTTTCATCATTTCGCTTAATCCCCCCAGTGGCCTATAAATAGATCCCAAGAAAGGTGTAGTGAAATCGCTTGAGGTGTGAAACCGCCGATCTCCATGTACTGTCGATATCTATCATATAAACGTTCTATGAGATTGGGCATTCTTATCCAATAATGTCCTCAGTTTTATAACTACAAACGCTCTATTTCTGTGTAGTCAGTATTGAGAGCAGAGCGTGGGTGAGATCAGCACCAGGCGAAAATTTTATTTGGGCAGCACTTTCGAGTCTGCTGTATAAACCTGTATAGAAAAAGCAAGAAAAGTAACTTTGTAGAAAGTTGCAGATGTCATGTTAGAATTAAATAGGTCTAGAAAAGCAAGAAGCCGGAAGAGAGTTTCACGGGCGAGAAGTTTTTTTTTTTTTTTTTTTTAAGCATTACGCCCCGAGCAAGGCGTGAAACCACTAGGATGCAGGGGGTTTCAGAAGATTTGGAGTAAAAGCAGATAGGAGTGATAGAAGAAAGGATGAGGAGATGGATAGTGGATAGATCAAGGTAACTGGAGATGTCGATTGACATTACATTTGAATAGTTGGAGATTATAGCTCTCAGGGAAACAGTAATTGGGAAGGGTTTTCCACAGACGAGGTGTGAGGTACGAAGCTATTGGAGACGACTACATTTAAGTTTCTACAGTGTAGGGGTGGGAGCAGGATGCCAGCCTCGTAGGGCGCTTGAATTCATGGAGACTGGGAACCAGTGAAAGCAGCTCATCGGATCAATTACTATGAAAATATTTGTAGAAAAGACAGAGAGAGGCGACGGCGCGTCTGTGAGAGACCAACTGTAGACGAGATGCCAGATCAGGGCCAATTATATTACATATCCGCCTCTGGATCTTGTCAAGAGCTCCGAGGTAAACAGAAGGTGCCCCAGACCATATATGGCAGCAATACTTCATGCAAGGGCGGATGGTTGATTTGTATATTTGAAGTATCGATTCCGGGGAGAAAAATTTCCTGGCGCGGCACAGAGAGCCAACTTTCCTCGCGGTGGACGATGCAATTGACTCAATGTATTTGTTCCATCTCAGGTCAGCAGTCAACGTGAGACCGAGCAGACGCAAAGAATTGCTCTCAAGAAGTTGACTATCAGACATTCTAATGGGGGGCAGGGAAGGATCTCTATGGTGTCCGAGAAAAGGAAAAGTTAGCAAAGAACTTATGGTTACATCTGGCCAATTCAACTGTAAAAATGATGAGACCTTGTTGCCAATCTAGTATTGAGTTTAAATTCATAAAATCTAGGTACCATATAGCAATGTTCATCAGAACAATTAACATGAAAGTATTTATAGAAAAGGCATAAGGAATCTGTATTACTGTGGAAAAGTGATTGAGGCCAGGATGCTAAGTCAGGACCAATAACATTGCAGATTATTCTTTGGATTTTATAAGAAGAATCTCTAAATAGCAGGAGCACCAGACCATTTAGCAATAGTAGAAGCATGAACGAATTCTTATAAGTATGTAGGATAGATTCTAGAAATGGCTTCAAAAAAGATTATTCATTTAAAAAAAATCATTTTAAATCTTAGGCATGGCGTTTCTTCGGACATATCTCCATTATTTTAGTCCGATTAAGTTCATCCCGAGAACGAAAGGCATTATACATTTTTCCACTTTGTCATTCAGTTGCCTAATATTATATAAAATCTGCCATTAAGTAGCACTCCAGCACATTTTTTGTGTGTCTAAAGTCATTTTTAAAAATGAATAATCTTTCTTGATGCTTTTATTTTAGTTTTATTTTTAAGCTTATAGATTTAATTTAATATTTACTTTGTTGTATTTGCAAACTAATTTAAACTGACTGGAATGAGTTTTCGTTTTGAAATTGCTAATTTTAGCGCTATTTGTGAATGTAATGGCGTCGACTGAAATTCGAACACGGTTCTCCGAGTACTCATTCCGAGCTGCGTTTCATTACGCACACATCCACGTGTCTGGGTGAACATATATGAATAAATTAATAGTAATAATGGCTGCTAACAAATGACAACAACAAGAAAAGCAGTCAGAATATAATAAAAGTCCACTGTATAAATAATAATAATAATAATAACAATGATAATGATGATGATAATAATAATATACTGAAAAATCAGTATAGACTCAGTTATAGAAAATCATGAAATCACTATTTTATTGGACGTTATCATTAATACTGAAAGATATTAAAAAGCTTATAGAGTATCGGCCAGTTTAGTGCCATATGTGATACGCACTTAGATAATCATGTCTCTTTTTAATCACGACTGACTAGGCAGAAGATGTTCCCGCAGTAGGCTGCCGTTTCTTTCTGGGGTAGACTGGTTGCTAACCTATGCTGTACGATCCAGTATGTTTTGCTATTCAGCCCATAGCTGGGGTAGGGGAAGAGATGGATTCATACGTTTACCAACGGTGTTTCTCACGTATGTGAATTGTAACAAAGCCGACTGCAATTCGAACTCGGTTCTCTCATTTCCGACGTCCATTACAAAAATGAATCGACCGTATCATCGTTTCAATGCGAACGATCCTTTCCTTAGCTGCATAGTATGAGCTCCGCCAGGGTTACATAAAATTTTTGAATCCAGTTTCCCTTTTTCTAGACAGGTTGCAACCCAACGCTACAGAACCCAGTCTATTTACATTGATCGGACTATTATCCTCATCTTTGTCGCCATATTTATCACAATTTTTCGGCCGTTGTACGTTACGGCCTTCTTCAGGTGGTTGGAATATCGAACTGAACCCTTTATTTCGCTCGCTGGGGTAGACTGTTCTATTAGGTTGGTGCAAAAATAATGACGTAATAATGTCGTTTTTTGACGTTAAAAATACGTCAAAAAACGACATTATTACGTCATTATTTTTGCACCAACCTAATAGTTCCACGTCTAATGGAGGTCAATTATCTGTTAATTACCCTCGCCAAGTTCTCCACCAGGTATCGAACTCACACTCTTTGGGTTCTGTCACTGGATCTAACCAACGCATTTATCCACTGTACTATGTGTCATTGTGCATGAATTTTCTGGGTATTATAAACCTAATTTCTTCAGCAACCGTTTTTTTACCTGTGCTCATATTGCAATTTTTGCTGTTATCTTTGCATGTTTTTTCCAGAGCTCATATGGCAACACATATGATGATGATAGTCCGAGCAATATAAATAGTGTACATAATACCTCATCTCAGAAATATAGACAGATACAAGTCTGTCTTGCTATTTATCCGTAGCTGCGGGAGGTGAGAAGTATTGGATACGTACCTTTCCCAAGGATATTAGCATGTAAGTGAAGGTAATGAACACGACTGGAATTTGAACTCGGCTCTCCTCAGTCTTAGCCGCAATACAACAATCTGTTCATGAAGCACATCTTATTAGAGAGTATAGATAAAAAAAATTCAGGAAGTGAAGTGATATAAACGTTGAAGAAAGTGGATTTTAAGATTGTTAGTTCATCTGATGAAAATGAAAGGGAAGCCATTTAATATGACAATCATAGCACCGAAAAAGTAATAGATAAGTTTTATAATACACAAGAAAATGCCAAATCTCAGGATATATTGCAAAAAATGAAAACTGTCATGGAGAATCTGAATGCAAAACTAGGAAAGAAACAAATGAAAAGAAAATGGTTAGTTATTAGGGTGGTGCAAAAACAATGACGTAATAATGTCGTTTTTTGACGTTAAAAATGACATTATTACGTCATTATTTTTGAACCAACCTAATAATAAGGATTTATTAAGTGGGTTGAGCGGTGCGCAGCGAATAGCCGAGTAATTTCACTCAAGGCCGGTTCAAGGGTCTCGTCCCATTACGAATCTATGATACGGACATCCCCCCCACACACACGCTACTACATCTCGATTTTTTTTTAAAGGTAGTATTAATAGAAAATAAAATTTTTTATTGTAACCTAATTATGTATAATAATGGCTTATATGCAATATAGGTGAACAATTTCAACTAAAACATGGAAAATAAATACAATGTATCTAAATATAAATTAGCGACATGTCAAAATAGATAATTCCATCTTAAATAAATTAACAATGTTTTGCGACAATTATTAACGTCAATATGAGATTTTTTCTTGTTAGAATGTTGCATAATTTTAGCACTTTAAAAATCATAGATAAAAATATTGTTTTCTTCGACACTTCAGTCAGTCATATGCCATACACGTTTAGGCGATCATGTATCTTTCGATACATGACAAACAAGCCAGATTTTTTCCAGCGGTAGTTTGCCATTTCTTTCAGCGGTAGACCAGTTGCTATCCAAGGATGTAGAAGCCAGTGTGTCCTGCTATTTACCCATACTTTCATACCTTTCCAATGGGATGTAATGGATTTGACTGGAATTCGAACTCTCCGATTCCTCAGTCTCAGCGGCTCGCATCCATTACTTCACCAGAATTCACTGCTTTGCATTGGAAAAAAAAAAAAAGACCGCCGTTTGGCGTCAAAATCTGTTTGTCATCCTTTAATAGTCAGTTGTGCTTAGGGTAATTTGCAACAAATGTAGGTAGAAAAGAGCAAATGTTGATAGTGAGGGTGACAAAGCAATGTCCCCAGTCTGCTCCCCCTCCCCGATTCGGAGGTAGTACGCACCAGCCCTGATTTCATAGAGAAAGAGAGAGTTCTGACACTTTACCTTGCAATATTATTCACTTGATCTGAGGGAAAACTTCCCGTGCTAAGCAAGTCGTATGAGAGTGTTTTAAAAAAATGCCAACCTAACGGTTTGACCGCTCTTTGATTTGATTTTAATAAGCGTGGGCTTGTATCGTCATTCTGAAGAATAATGTTTGAGAATAAATATATGGTATGCTTGTATTATCTATCGACTGTTTACGGAGACATTACAAGATGAAGTCTTGTCGAAATATGTTCATCTAAAATTCAAGATTTCTTTTCCAAGAAATGAAACGACTTATTTTACAGGTGGTTTATACCATTGCAATAATGTTCTTCCCAAATAAATTGAGTTTTTTTTTTGTTTTTTTTGCCTTCGAAAATATATTTTCAGGAAAAAAAAACAAAAAAAAAAAAAACAAACAAAAAAAAACAAAAAACAAATAGATATATGATTGGGAAGGGACGGCGAATCGCTAGTAATTAGGCAAACGTTTTGATCTAATCATGTAACAAAATAGTATTAATATAAACCGAATCTGTCTTGTAAAACAGAAAAACATCTTGGGATTTTAAAATTCGAACGTGCAAAGATCAGATTGTAAGATCATTAATAAGCAATATATACATTCCATATATATATATATATATATATATATATATCAAGTAATTGGTGTCGCTGTTCTACCACACCACAGAGTAGAAACGAAACAAAGTTGAAAAAAAGAAATAGGATGCAAGTACAGAAAATAAAAATCACAGCTGAATAGACAAAACAAAAAAAAAAAAAGAAAGAAATACTAGCGAGAGAAATGAAACGAGAGCCATTCACAACATGGCAGACGAGAAAAACCTGTGAGTTGAAAAAAAAAAAGAAGAAAAAAAGAAGAGAAATGAAAAAGACAAAAAAGGCGATACACAAATAGGTAAATAAAACAATAAATAATGGCACTTCAAAATAGCAAACCGTAGGCAAATATCGATTATGTAATAGAAACGGTTGTGTGGAAAGAAACTTAAAACATTATCATAGCAACAACAAAAAGTAATAATAATAATAAAAAAATGAAATGGGATGATCAATCATGAACTAAGTAAATGCAGTCGGTTGTTTTAGAAAGATTACAAAAATAAATGTGAATGGATAGGAATGATCATGCGCTTGGAATTGTGCAAATAACAGGAATTTTAGCATTCAAAGCAACGGTGTTTGCACAAACCTTAATCAGTCTTATAAGAATAAAAAAAATATTATTTGGGTATTTGAAATTCAAATAAATCACTGAATCTAGACGACTAGATTAAGCGAAGAATTTGTTATACAAGTAGGCGTCACAGTTCGAATAGACCACCCAATAAAAATGAAGACAATATTTCGATGTAAACTTAAGGGACTTCACAAACTCCTTCTGCTGGCAAAGAGGTTTCCGTAATCCTATACAGATTGATTCCAAAATCTTCAAATGATTGTTGGAACCAGCTATGTGAATAATTTGGAACCACTCTTTCGTATACGACTTAGCACAGGCTATATTCTCTACTAAGTGTTGAGCAATAGCCGATTCCATATTTGTAGAGGGAAGATAACATATGTTATCTATTTTGCTATGTCGTATTTTAGAAGGTACATGTTGATTAATGCTTGTTTCATAATGCAAGGTTGTACGCCCCACATAACCAGTAGCGCACTGGCAATTAAATTCATATACCAAATTATTTAATTTGATGTAGGGCAATTCATCCTTGCAAAACGATGGAAACGCAAACCTAGTCCGAAAAATACAACAGAGAGAAACAGAGGGAAAAACAACCAGAAACCGACTTGCTAACTTGCTTAACTAAGATTTGGCCCTTATCCCCAATCCAATTATAGGATTATGGAAACCTTCTCTTTGCCGGCAGAAGGACTTTGTGAAGTCCCTTAATTTGTTGGGGAATATTTTATTTTAACTGCCCCTTGCTAATTATTTACATGCGATTTCCCCCTCCCCTCGTTATAAGTATATATACTTGTATGTTATTGATTTTAGTGTGTTTCCCCCTCTTTTTTTTTTTTTTGCTCTTCACTTTCGTTGTTGTTCTTTTCATTTAATTTATCAATTTTTCCAACGATTTTCTCCTGATGAGATGTTGGACGAAAGAGCATTAGGGACTATTACCATTAATAAATTCCTTGTTTTTAAAACAGTATAGATTTAGTATCTCTAAGCATTTGTTATATATATATATATATATATATATATATATATATATATATATATACAGCCATGGCCAAAATTATGGCGCACCTATAAAAATTTGAGATAATAGTTTAAACCTACGTATTTCAAGGTTAAGAATCGTACAGTGAACAATTGAGAGCAAATGTAAAATATTTAACAGTAGATTGTAGTATTTTTTTTTTTGCTTTAAAGCCTCTCTCAAGAGCTTTAGCTGACTTTCGTACTAAATTCATTCCAATATTCAAAATGATTTATTGTCATATAAAGGTTGTTTCGTAATTTTCGGGTAATATTTGATTCCTACCAGTGTATATTTAATTGAAAATGCCTCGAAAGAAGCAGCTTTCAGAGATTAAAAGCGCACAAATTGTTGCTTTATCTGGTGAAGGATATTCTCAGGTAGAAATTGCCAGGAAGATGGAATGTTCAAGGAAGGGTGTTCAAACAACGATTAAAAGGTACAAGGAAACAAAGTCTTTCAAAAACAGAAAAGGACAAGGCCGTAAAATGTCTACAACCGCCATGGAAGACAGATCTTTGAACAGAGCAACCCTTGCAGATAGGAGGGAAAGTTCTTCAGAGCTTGCTGCTGAACTTAGGGAGGATGCAAACAAAAACATATCAGCTCGAACAGTGAGAAGAAGGTTATTAGAAGTGGGATTAAAAGGATGCAGAGCCAGGAAAAAGCCATACTTGTCTCAGGCCAACAAGAAAAAACGACTGGAATTTGCAAAAAACCATGAAAATTGGACACCTGATGATTGGGGCAAAATTGTTTGGTCTGACGAAAGTAACTTTGAGGTAAGTTAACAGCTTCTATTTCCTAAACTTTGGATGTAATAATTGAAATTTTATGTGAATACACATCCATAACATTTATTCAAAAATTGTAACAAATTCTTTTTTTTCATCAGATTTTTGGCACCCCTGGAGCGGTTTATGTTCGCCGTAGAGAAGGAGAGGCATTTCATCCTGATTGTGTGGTTCCAACTGTAAAATTTGGAGGAGGAAGCGTAATGGTTTGGGGCTGCATGGCTTCTTCAGGCACTGGAATGTTGTACACATGTGAAGGCAGAATGAACTCCACAACTTATACTAACATGCTGGACCAGGTTTTACGAACCTCTTTGACTAAAATATTTAATAATAACATTCCAAGTGATGTAATCTTCCAACAAGACAATGCTCCATGCCATACGTCAAAAGTTTCAATCGGTTGGTTTGAGAAAAAAGGGATTACAGTGATGAAGTGGCCCCCTCAATCCCAAGATCTAAATCCCATTGAAACTTTGTGGTCCCATTTAGGGAAAAGAGTGAGAATGCACAAATGTTCATCAAAAAAAAGAATTAGAGGCCAAACTTCATGAAGATTGGCAGAAAATAGATCCTACCACCTGAAACAACTTAGTCAATAATATGCAAAAACGAATAAAAGCTGTTATAAAGGCAAAAGGAGGGCATACCAAATATTGATTGTTGTTATTAATGTTTACTCCACTATTCTTAACCTTTAAATATATAAGTTTGAATCATAATTTCGATTTTTCATTGGTGCTCCAAAATTTTGGCCAAGGCTGTATATATATATATATATATATATATATATATATATATATATATTTATATATATATATAAAAGAAAGAGGTTGTAGTGGTTCCGACGAGAGAAAAGTATGTATATTAAAACGAAGAGAATAGAGGTGCCGTAAACGTTTTTGGTTGTAATGTGGATTTATTTAGAAAAAAATATTATGCTTTGTTTTACATAATGTTACACTACACGTGTTTCTGGTCTCATGACAGTCTTCAGGTAAAAGCGGAGATTTCCACATATTTTTAAAAATAATTCATTTTTTCTTTTGTTTTTCAATGTTAAATATTCTCGATATGAGACATTTTCTGTGTTTGTAATCCGAATTTCTTTCTTGAATTGGCAATGAAGAGTTCTGCGCGAAGGGTCATAAAACAATTAAGGCTGGTCCAAGCGAAATGATGAATTACTTATCAGCATTTTATCTTTTAATGTTTTACTGACCCCTATGTGTTCTTGGATCTGTTTCTATTTTTGTGTGTTTCTGTCAGCATGCGTGTATATATGCGTACGTATATTCTCCCTCTATACATATACTGTTTTATTATGAGGAATTAGTAAACTCATTTGTACATATACACGCATACACATACATACGCACATACACACCATCCCACCACAAGAAATCAGTACATACACACACACACACATACACACACATACTTCCCAAGCTACATGGAACCAGTATACACACTCACACATACACATACATACACACACACACGCACCTACACACACACGTACTTCCTAAATTGTGTGGGGTTTGGGCGCGTGCTCGGGAGTAGTTCCCCTGTTTTGTCAACATGCGTATCTATATATATATATCTAAATGTGTGCATACATATATATACCCTCGTGTCTCCCGTATATGAGCGTGCGTTCATGTATGTGAGTGATTTGATCATTGTGTTTGGTCACCTTGTGTGCATGTTGTGTGTTTTTGTGTCGGGGGTTATGATCTATTTAGTTCGGGTTTAAATTTGTTAATAAAGTTTTTTTCCTGTATTTGTAGGTACGAGTAATTGTCTGTTTGATATATCGGCATGATATTAAACTTACCCTGGTTACATTTGAAAATGTGTTGTGATACAAAAAGTTTTCTGTTGTCTGTCAATTTTATATTGCTTTTGTGTAAGGGAGACCCTGTTGTTCAGTTGTTGGCTGATGCCTATATATGACTTCTTACATTTTGTGCATTTAAGTACATAAATTACATTGTTGGAGTTGCAGTTTAAGTTTTTATTTATTGTGAATGTTTTTTTTGGGTTTTCAAAAGTGTAGGAGTTTCCTTCTATAATGATGTCACAAACCCCACATCTTTTCTTGTTACATTTTGTGACACCCTGTATTGTGTGTTGGTTAAATTTAGATGAGGTTAATATGTGTTTTAGGTTTCTAGATTGGCGTTTGCTCTTAATTAATTTGGTTGTTTTTAGTATATTATTCAGTTTATTGTTCTTGCTAAGTAAGTCTAGATTTTTTTAAATTTCTGTGAATATTTCCGGGTTGTTTTTGTTGTATGTTGAGACATATGCTAGGGTTGGCTCTATGTCACGTTTTTTTTATTTCTAAGTTGGTCTAGAGGAATTTCTTTCGCGAGTTCAAAACCTTTCTTTATTAGTGTTGTGGGGTAGCCTCGTTTTTTGAGAGTTTTATGTAGTTCTTCTAAGCGGATTTTTCGGAGGTGTTTATCAGTCACTATTGTACAAATTCTACGTGCTAGGGAATAGGGGATGGATTTTAGGCAGCTTTTTGGGTGATGGCTCTTGAAATGAAGGTATTGTTGGGTGTCTGTGGGTTTGTGGTAGATATCTGTGATTATGTGGTTGTTTTTATTTCTAATGAGTATGGGGAGAGAGAAATATATAGAAATATATAAGGAAAAAAAAAAAGCGTGAAACTGACAATCACGATGCAGTGTTGATATATATATTCCCACACTGTCTTTATCTATAAACGCTCTATTTGCTGTTGCTATCACAACTTTCTGGGAAGTGCTCGGCCGCACTACATTCCTTGGTTCCGTGAGTTCTAACTTTCATGGCTAGGACCCGCCATGCCACTCACATTGTAGCAAATTCCCTCCGTATTCCATCGGTGAGAAGTAAGTTCCACTCGAGCAGCTTCTTCTCGCGAACCACTGCTCTGTGGAACAGACTCTTAAGATGTTTCCCTTATCACAAGAATCTTAATCTGTTCAAGTCTAGGCTTAACCGTTATCTTACCCTCCTATCCGCATAAACTGTGCCCCTTACTCTGTAACCCTCTACCTCGAGAGGGCCTTGTACGGGATGAACCTCACTATAAAAATAATGTTTAAAGTAATAAAATCTGCCGAATTAATGACTATAAAATGCATTATTTCTTTAGAAGAAATAATAATAATAATAATTTGGTGCAAAAATAATGACATAATAATGTCGTTTTTTGACGTATTTTTTAAGGTCAAAAAACGACATTATTACGTCATTATTTTTGCACCAACCTAATATATATATATATATATATATATATATATATATATATTGTGTGAGTGTTAACACTTTTCACTGGGCTCTCGTATACTACGCTCATTCTGAGCGCAGAGCAGAAATACTTTTATCCTTAGCAGAGTGCACAAATACTACACTGATCATAGGGAGAAATGCTGATTCGTACGTAAATAATTTTCACTTTTGATGGGTACTATGCTAATAATAACATTGCTAATGATCACCTTTTGCTGAGAACTACACGTAGCTACCGTGTTCTTCCTGATGTTTGCTTGACGGATTCAAAGAAAGTCAAGTGTCTTTTAACATTAATACAGAAAACAAATGCAATAGGTGTGCTATGAAATTTATGTCCTACAACTAGCTTAGTTTGGCACAAGGCCACAGATAGCATTGAAAAGACAAAAAGATTGAAACTCTCACCGAAACAATGCAATTAATATTTGTATTCTGCTTATTGCGGCTTCTTCATAAATAGGGAAGTTGCTATAGGTCAACGCGGGTTATGTTCTTAGAAAGTCTCGTCCGATCGAGACTTTATTATAGATATTAAACTCATTCAAAAATGTAAAAAGTCAGCTATATAACAACCGCTTTTTTTCCGATCGATGGTTAAAAATGGTCGATCGAGTGAAACGTGTAGGTCTCAGTGAAAACCGTCTTTCTTCGAACTTTGTAGACTGGCGCTACAAAATCAAAACCAAAATACTATCCCAGATAAAAGAAACCACAACACTTGAGGACTTTCGGTAGCACATATGACTTGAAGAGAGAATAATGACATAAGATGTTGAGGTTCCACACTACCTCAAACATAAAGCGAGGAAGGAAACCACCATCAATAATGGAAAGAGAGATAATAGCTCCTGAACCCAGGAAAGCCATTCTTCTGAAAATTGATTTAAGAGGAAGATTTCATATATTTCAACCGACACTAGCACGAACTATTCGGTCAATAAATACCGAATGTTTCCTTATAAGGAAACGGCTAATAGTAGTATTACCATTATGATTACAACCGTGACGAGTTAGCTGGCGTTTGAATAGTGCTCGTAGAGATGTAGATTCCTTACATTCGAAAGGATATATGTGAGAAGTGATTTTAAATGGCTATTGTTTTTTGGCGTTTTAAATTTTTTTTTTTTTTAATCATTTCCTTCCAAGCAAGGTGGGAATACCACTAGTATGCAGGTCGATACAGGAAGTGAAGGTGGAAGAGGAGAATAGAGAGGATTGAGGAAAGGACAAATGATGAACGGAGTTGAAGAAGACATAAGATGGCGATTGACGTTGTATTTAAACATTTGAATATTGTAATCATCAGGGAAGCAAGGAACCGGAAGGGAGTTCAACTGGTGGGAAGTACGAGAAAAAAAAAACTGTTGAAGTAGAAGAGGCGGTTGCATTTAGCTATTTCAGCAGTAGGGAGGGACATAAATGCCAATCTAGTAACACTTTTAAATTCATGTATTCGGGACAGTAGGGTAAATTATCTCGTCGTTGTTGGATCTTGAACTCTGTTAAACAATTTCCTCTCTTGTTTGATAACTGTTGCTTCAACTTCATTTATTATAAAGTGTTAAAAACTTTTTCTTAATCGATCTCACTAAAAAGTTACTAAGAGAGATTTTATTACCGAGTTATTAGTAACTTCAAGTTACACGCTTTTTACTTATCGATCTGCTGACAAATGTCCTCAGTGGCGTTAAAAAATAAAATAAAGCATTCTGATACTTTAGTACAAATGGCATATCGATGGCGAAACTTAAAGCCATCGTTCACTTTTTTTCTTTTTTAAATAACTACTTTTTTAAAACGAAGCTGTCCACACTCAGCTTTTGGTGCACGAACCATTAAATTTCTTAACATGAATCACTCTGACCACTCAGATAGACTTTTTCTCCTTTTATCTATTTTATTTTTTATCTTGAAACGTGACGAATTTGTAGTTTTATGACCATTGTTTTCATGTAAGTGGTCACATTAGAAAAAGAAATCCAATCGTTATCGGTATTCTTTCGCAAATCTTTAACCATTATATTTTTCTACCTTATAGTCAAGTAGATAAAAAAACATATAAAAATAATGCTAAGACACTTTTTAATTTTTTATTTTTTATTTTCATCTCTCGTCAATTTAGGAAAAGCTCGTTTGTTCTCGACTGAGATAAAAAAAAAATATACTAAAACACTTTTGGGCTTTCACATCGGGGAAATCGTTAACAAGCAGATTACAGAAATCACTGTGACCTGAATTCAATTTTCTCTGGGTTCCCCATTCTTGAAAACTTGTATCTAACTTAGCTTGATAAAACCTTTAAAAGCGCTCTTCGAAATCAGTTGAAAAAATACTTTTATATCAGTAGCTCCGTATTTTTTACACTTTTTAAGCTTAGAGATACTACTCAGCTTGACTTTTCCGTTCGTAAAAAATGGTGGGGATTTGGGGTAGGTAGATCAGTTCTCATTAGACCTTCCTCAAACGACAACATTTTTTTTTCAGAATCGAAAAGTATTGATTTTTTTTAGCACTTTAGAAAGAAGTTTTTTTCATAACGTAAATGCAGTATAACTTTTAAAGAGTTACCAGTAACCCGTTTTTATTTACAAATGTCAACTTGAAATTTTTATTAAATATAGCGAAACAGTTTTTTTTAACAGATTTATTTTAAATAGAGTGCGAACAGATGTACGTATTTTTATGTATTCCATTATAAGAAAATATTTTAAACAAGTATTTATTTTCCTGCCGAAGAAGTATTTATTTTTATACAAACAAATTTCTTTTAACTGATGAACAAACGTCCGTCCATCTTATCTGGTTTTCGCACGGCAGCACGTTGAGAGATGTTATATAGCTCTCCGAGTCGCAGTCCCACGCTAACTATTGGCTAATACCTACCCAGTATCGTTCACATGCAAATAGGCAACTACTCTAAGTCGACGATCTTCTCTCAACAGCCCATTGTGGAAGGGGAAGTAACTCTTGGTGCTTATAGCATCACATACAATCAACTCGGAGTCTTTTATTGGGCTGACCAGATTCTCTGTTACAAAACGATATATACATTTCCATGTGGTTTTAAGAAAATATTTTAAGCAAGCAATTGCTTGTGTAAGAAAAATAAAACTACTTTAAGATAGGTGCCTGCAAAGATATGCGAAAAAATGAGCATACATTTTGAAAAAATGCTCTTGAGTCTAAACTAAACCAAAACAAAGTTTTATCGTCAAATCAATTATGCTGTTAATAAGAGAAAAGTGCAAAGGATTTTTTGTTTAGCATTAAATTATATTTTTAATCCTTTTTAGGATCTTCAAAATTTTGGTTAATTTTTTTCTTGCGTCACTTGGTGACCACACGTTATTATAGGAAATTTTAATGTCTTTTTACGGTGACGAACACATTGATTTCTTGCAAAAATCAAATAATTTTCGGATTTTTATGAAAATTTCAGAACTTATTCACAGATGAATTCAATTATTTTAATTTCTTTTTACATCTGTATACCTCCACCACCACCAACAACAGCACCTCCACCAACACCACCTCCACCACCACTTACTTACTTTCGTGAAATTTCCAGAAATTCATTCTTGTTGGGCTTCATGTTTATATTTGTTATCAGCAGATGTATTTAAATTTAGGAATTTTGAGAATTTAAATCGTATTTTTTAATCAGGAACCCCAGTTACCGAAAATCTGCTCTGAATCCTGAACAAAATGCAATAAAACTAAGAGAATATTTAATTAGAAATTTTATTTACAAAACCGACGTAATCCACGACATAAACACTGGCAACAGAAGCACTTTTCCCATCTTTGCCACAGCGGTAGGATAGGACACAAGGTCATTTGAAAGTCTTCTTTTATGTGACGTGTTCTTTGAGGGCATATGCGATCATGGCCCTCTACATCTTCCTGTTCCTTGTAGCTCTTAATAAGTTTTCTATTTTTGTTGTTTCGCCCAAATCCTGTTCTGCTATCTATTAGGTTGGTGCAAAAAATAATGACGTAATAATGTCGTTTTTTGACGTATTTTTAACGTCAAAAAACGAAATTATTACGTCATTATTTTTGCACCAACCTAATATTTAGATAAGCTCATCAAGTATGGTATATGCTGTTTTTCCTCTGTCTCTCTTGCCCTCAATCTGGCCTGTGAGTATCAGATTTTACAAGCCCTCTTTCCATATTAATTACTCTAGAAATTTCAACTGTCACTTCCTGGTATTAAGTATGTTTCCTTTTTGTTTCCATTTTTTCTCTAAAATTTCGTCCTTGCTCACATATTCGGTCCACAGTTAGGGCACCTTGACGTGATGTAATGGTTAGAAAACTTGTCTTGCTAGATCAATTACAAGTGAGTTCGATCCTCACTGGGTGCCCCATACTTTCGGCCTTGTGCCACATCTAAGCCCGGCTTTGAAAATCCGTATTCGGTCCATAGTATTTTCACTATCTTTCTGTAGAACCATATTTCTGTTGCTTCAAGTCTCTTCTTCATTTCTGAGAAGATTGTCCAACATACAGGAGGACAGATATCACGTAAGTAGCACTATATTATTTTTCGTTTCTAACAATTTTTTTCTATTTCTTAGTACTCTGCTTAGCTTTTGAAATGCGTCTTTGGCTATCCCGATACGCCTTCGGATTTCAGTGTTACACTTTCCGTCCTCCGTTTATAAACGCCGATATATTTCAGTCATGTTAAGTTTTTGCTTTCACGGGTGTTTTATTTTTGATAGCTTAATTTTTTGTAGTTTTCTAGCCTCATATTGGAATTTGAATTACTTTTATTGTCCCGTGTTGTGACGTCATGTTTTGAGTTTAATTTTTTTTATCGTTACAGCTTCTTTTGGCGGTGAAAGTAATGATTTCTCTGTTTGTCAACCGTTAAAATGTTGGCAACTTCTTGTTTAAAACTTTCTAAATGCCTCCAATTCCATATAAAATTTTTACCATCGCACATTTCATGCTAGAGTACATGTAGAGGAAACACCGGAAGTATTGTCTCTGGACGCTGATGGCCATAATGTGAATATCCAAGAATCCAAAATCCAAAGACTTGTTATTAATATCGGAGGTTAGACACCAGAAGTTAATAGTTTGAAACAGACAATAAATATTACGGAAATCGTTTTATCATTAATCAGTCAGTTATGTGCCATGCGTGATACACGCTTAGGCGATCATGTATCTTTCGATACATGACCGACGAAGCAGATTTTTTCCCGCAGTATGTTGCCATTTTTCTGTGGTAGCCTAGTTGCCATCCAAGGCTTTAGAACACGGTCTGTCCTGCTATTTACCCATAGCTGGGGGGAGAAGAGGAGTCATACCTTGCCCAAGGGTATCAGCACATAAGTGAATGTAATGGATTCGAGTGGAATTCAAACGCCGCTATCATTAATAATGGGATAATATCATCTATGGATTTTGGACGGATAATTTACATTAAATTTACGTACATTAAAAGAACTACCAATAAATTTCCACCATTCACTGTAAAATTTTGAAAACCTACTAAACGTGGGTGCAGAAATGTTTGGAGTGGACTAATAAGAGTTATTTAGAAAATTGTTGGAGATCAAAAATAATACTGATTTGTAATGTATCGAAACAACATTTTCACTAAGGTGATGATTTTTTAATGTTTAAAATACTGGTTCCGACGTTGAGTGATATATATATATATATATATATATATATATATATATATATATATATATATTTTATTGCAAGTTGTTTTTGTTTTTAGTATAATCATTGTTTTTTTTATTAAGTGTGATAGAAGAAATCAATAAAAAAGGACTAACCATCAATGGCACGAAGAGAGAATAATTTACATTATTTACCTTATTCAGACTGTTGTACTCATTTTTATTGTCATATTCACGATGTTTCATTGTACGCTTCGGTCTTCTTCAGGTCATTCGAATTTCGAACAAAACCTTTTATTTCGGCCACTAGGATCGATTGTTCTAGTTTATGCGCCATGCCTCTTCTGTATGTCTCAGTTACTTTCCTTTAACGGAACTCTCCAAGTTTTTGTTCACCACTGCCAAGTATTGAACTCACAACTCTTTGGGTCAAGTCACTGGATTCAACCAACGCTTTTATCCACTGGGCCATGTCTCCTTGAGGAACGAAACACTAAAGATGAGGACAACAGTTCGAGCAATGTAAATAATGTAAATAATTGCAATACTTCATCTCAGAAATATAGACAGAAAGACTGAAAATATGGTCATCTGCGAAAAAACCAAAGATGTGAGTTTCAAATTAGGGATGTAAGCTTCAAGCAAGTACAGAAGTTTAAATATCAGGGACATTTTTTAACAGAGGTTGTAAAATGCGACACCGAGATCCTAACACGCATTGGACTAGCAAAAGAAGCATTCCAAAAGGTAGGCGAAGTGCTGAGAAATGGAAATAAACGTTGAACACAGCGCTGGATTGTTATGTGATATCCGTCCTCTTATATGGCAGCGAATATTGGACAATCTTTCCACGGAAGAAAGAGAAAACTAGAGGAAGCTCGTTCTACAGAAGGATACTGAAAATTCCTAGGATGAAGTGAGTAAGCAACAAGAAAGTCTTAAAGAAAATGGCAACAGAAAGAAACACTTCTACTCAGAATCATAAAAAGACAACTGAAATTCCTTGGGCACATAAAGAGGAAGAAGGACTTAGAAAACTCAACACTCAAAGGGTATATTAAGAGAACGAAAGATCGGAGAAGGCAGTGAACCATTTACCTAACGAGCCTGTGTCAATGGAGGAGTCCTTAGCGGAGGGAGAAAACTGGTAAGAGCCAAACGAGACATATGCCTGCGGAGAGCCACGATCGTTTAAGTCCTGAAGAGACAAAACACATAGGAGACACGACACATCGTTGCTATTATCTGTGTACATTTTGACAATTAATATTGTATACTATTTTCATATTTTTTGCAATTTTTTCTAGGATGGTGGAGTAAGATTTTGCTTTTTATTGTTATTTTTGCTTATTATTGCTTAGTATTATATTGTTTATGGAACTGAAAAGTGTCATGTTATTCAATCTCAAAGAGTTGTAGTTCCACGACCAATTCATAGATTGTGATTTATTATTATTATTATTATTGGATACATAATAGTGTAATGTGAATGGACATTCATATACAACTTAATTTATGGGTATTTTTATTTTAGGTGATTAGGTTGGTGCAAAAATAATGACGTAACAATGTCGTTTTTTGACGTATTTTTTAACATCAAAAAACGACATTATTACGTCATTATTTTTGCACCAACCTAATAATTAGAATTTTTTTATTTTTATAATAAGTACTTAATGTTTATCCGGCAGCTTTTTATATCTATTTTTTCTTAATTTTTTTCGTCTTAGTGTTATGACTTTTTTTGCAACTCTATGTTACAATGTCATAAATAGATGTACTTTTGTTCAAGAGTAATGAAAATGGAATTAATTTGTTTTAATTCTTGAAAATCCTCATTCTAAACCGACAATTTGATTTTTCCATATACGCAATAAGGGTAAGAAATGAAAATATTTCAGCTTTATTTTTCAATTTGCTAATGATGTAATTTGACAGTACTTATGCATTTTAGCGCATTTAATAGTTTATAGCTGCAGTATAACATGCACGCTTACAGATAAACAAAAAATGCAAATTTTCGGAAGCTTTATTTTTCAATTTGCTAATGTTGTAATTATATAGTACTTAAGTATATTAACGCATTTAACAGTGTATAACTACAGCATAACATACAAACTTACAAATAAACAAAATTTGCAGACTTGCATATACAATTACAAAGTTACATCTACAAGTAAGAATAATTATGTAAAGAAAAATAATGTGAAATGATTAGAATAATTATATCATAATATACAATTATTGTGTTTTGGTAGACAAAATAAATGTAAGCTGAATATTCTCCTTATTTTTACAGACGTTATAAAGATCTTGAAAGCACTTGATTGCCCATTCTATACACTGATTTGTTCCAGGAATTTCCAGTCTCGATGATTCTGGATTCCAAAACCTTTTCGTAGAGTTTAATGTTTTCGTGAGCTTGCAAGCTGCTATATAGTTTCTGATAATCATCTGCATTTTGATTTGGTCAGAAAACAAATAGTCCGCCTATCTGTAAGAGATAAATCTACAAATTTCGAGAAGCTGGTCTCATTTCTCTGGTAAAAGAATAAATGTCAAAAGAACTGGCATTGCTCTAGAATTACCTTGCATTGCTCTAGATTTTCATCTTGCATTGCTCTAGAATTCAATCTTGCATTGCTTTAGATTACTATCTTACATTATATAATATGTTAGGTATTTTTGGAAACTTCACTTTTACGAAAATCTTTCCGTTTCTTTGAAAAAGCAGAAAACTCGAGTTAAATCAAATAGAAATTTCATATTACAGCACAATCTTGCTGTTTCTGTAATCTCTTCTTTGCGTTTCTTGAAATATTTCTTAAGCTATTTGTAGTTATTTATAAGTTCACGGATAAACGGATATTCGATATTGGGCGATTGTGTTGTTTACTCCAAATTCGTCATGCTCTACGCGAAGCACTCGGTCAAGAACAGGATGTTTGCAACCAATGAATTGTTGTTCTTCCAGTTTCTTTTGAGCGAATAGTCTCTGTAATTGAATAACAATCCCATTGTTGGTTCCAGTGTTCACATCAATAGTTTCCGCGACAATCATCTTTATGCTCTTTCATAAACTGCATTCACCCAGAACAGCTGTTATTCCTTTGAAAACAATATTTACTTTTGCATTTGGGAGATGTAATGCTTTTAACTGAACTTCTCTTTCATTCTTCAAAACAAGCAACTGACATTCTTAGGTATCAATTCGTTTACCATCAAGATGCAATGACCAATTTTCATAGTGTAGACTTGTTATTAATAAGCTTATGTACTCTGAAACATAAAAACAGTTTCATTACAAACACAACGCACTTTTCCCATTCACTTTGTCTAAATGACAACCCAAACAGTGTATATATAGTTCCACAAAATGCACGTCATAAATTTCCAGAAAGTTCTAGAAGGATCCAGGAATTTCTAGGAGGCTCCAATTCTTCTTTAAGTCTAACAGCTTCTTTAATAGAGGATTTGCGAATACCATACTGAAAAGGTGCCTCAACATCAATCCCTTCTTGAGATGACTGCTGACAAACATTTGTTGCTTTATGGTTAGTAAGTAAGATGTTTTACTAATTTGGTTACAGAGTCTGTTTATATTTCTGAGATGAGGTATTATGTACATTATTTACATTATTCAGACTATTGTCCTCATCTTTGTCGCCATATTTATTACAACGTTTCGGCCGTTGTACGCTCCGGCCTTCTTCAGGTGGTTGGAATGTCGAACTGAACCCTTTATTTCGCTCACTAGGGTAGACTGTTCTAGTTCCACGTGCCATGTTTAATGGATGTCAGTTATCAGTTATATCCTGCTAATTTTCCCTCTGAAAGTTCTCCACTGCCTTAACCGGGTATTGAACTCACACTCTTTGGGTCTGTCACTGGATCTAACCAACGCCTTTATCCACTGTGCGATGTGTCTTTTAAAGGCGTTGGTTAGATCTAGTGACAGACCCAAACAGTGTGATTTCAATACCCGGTTAAGATGAAGACAATAATCCGAATAATGTAAATAATTTGGTTGCGGTTTTATTTTTGCTATACAACTTCCTTTTTCTTGTGGATTCTTCTTCAGAACTTTCCAACTCTTTATATTCCCTGATTGGATCTTTGATTGGGTCTCTGATTTAGTCTTTGGTTCGGAAGCTGAAATTGTTGTTCTTACTTTTGTTGAAGTGCGCTTCAAGATCATTTTTCTTCTTTTGGATAGATGAATAATTTTAGAACTCGAAGTTTTCCAGTTGTATATCTAACATGTCATCTGCTTTCGATCTGTAGATGATATAACTATCTGTCATCCCTACACAACAATTCAACATTTTCTTTTGAGACGTCAAAATTTTAATTCAATGAACTCTATTTTCTTCGTTTCACATTCATCGTAGGTGTTCAGCACTGGATCCAGTTTTGCTCATATGACTTGAGTTGAGATATTTGGGAAATTTTTGTGATATCAACGAACATCAGTCGTCACTTATGCATTGTCAACGAACACTCGTTGTCACTTTCGTAATGCTCGTTGTAATAGAGACTTTGTAGGTTGGTTGGACTTTATGGCATATCAACCACTGTGGGTCATTTAATGCCAAATTAAGGTATATATATATATATATATATATATATATATATATATATATATATATATACATACATGCACATATACCTATACATATATTAAATATACAGTACTATTAAACATATTGCTGGCAACATTATCTTTTCAAAAACGCATAGCTGGCAACATTATTCTTTCCAATAAACGTATAGCAGACATTATTCTTTCCAATAAACGTATAGCAGACAACATTATTCTTTCCAATAAACGTATAGCTGGCAACATTATTTTTACCAAAAAACGTATAGCTGGCAACATTATTTTTACCAAAAACGCATAGCTGGCAACATTATTGTTTCAAAAAACGCATAGCTGGTAACATTATTTTTTCCCTAAAAACGTATAGCTGGCAACATTATTGTTTCAAAAACGTATAGCTGGCAACATTATTTTTCCGAAAACATTATCTGAAGCCTTGTTGTTGAACGTAGTTTATCGTCATGGGTATGCCACGGATATAGTTTATCGTAATACGCAGGACGGGAGACCTTGTAATCACATATACAATTATAGTAACGCTGTAACAATGCTGGTGTTAGACGCCTTCAATTAACACTCGCACTAATAGTACTTAATCGATAATACTCGATCGAAATGTAACCAACGAATATTGATCCCATTAGTAATCTGTATAAAGAAATAGCATAAAGGCTAGTAAGGAGAATCGCGAACCGTATAGTAACATAAGATAGAGTAGAAATAGTGATCAATTAGACGCTACGCTAATTTTCATATACACATTTCCTTTACTTTCACGTGTTCTAATTATTCAAAATGGGATCGCCTGTGTTTGCTCACTGGCGATCTATGTTCAACCTCAAGTGTCGGCAACGACACTTTATTCCTATATAATAGAAACCTAATTTCTTTTGCCATAAATTTGTTAGTTCTTCAACAATTTCCTTTATACGTTCTTTCCTTCTTTCAATGAATGCTTCAAGAAACAGATAGAACCAACAATTTAGATTTTCAGTAGAATCTTGATTTTGTTTCATTTGATTCTTGAAATCTAATGAGATTCTTCGTCCAGATCTTCCCTTTTCTTACAGAGGAAGAAGCACTTTTATATGAGATATTATTGTTAAAAATTATTAATTGGAGATCTTTCAGCAAATCAATAAGCGTTGCTCAATCAGGAAGCTTATGTACTCTGAAACAGAAAACAGTTTCATTACAAACACAAAGCACTTTTCCCATTCACTTTGTCTAAATGACAACCCAGACAGTGTATATATAGTTCCACAAAATGCACGTCATAAATATCCAGAAAGTTCTAGAAGGATCCAGAAATTTCTAGGTGGCTCCAAAAGTTTCTAGAAGGTCCCATAAACTTATAGAAGGTTACAGAAAGTTCTAAAAGGTTTCATAAGGTTCTAGAAGACTACAGGAATTTCTAGAAGATTCCAGAAAGTTCTAGAAAGATCCAGAAAGTCATAGAAGTACTATACTTATATACGATTTTAGAAATGTTGTGTTGGGGGTGACATTTAGAAATAAACTGAATTAAACACTTTTTCATTATTTTTGAACAAAAGTTCATCGAAGTATAATACAGAAAATCAATTATTTTATAAAAAAAATTGATAAAAAGTCATATCCATAGACAGACTGTTTCGTTGTATCACAGCTCTTCAGTGTCGTTAGACGCCCGATTGCTTCAAACCGGGATAAAACCCGAGCGATTTGACATCGGTCGTATAGTAGAGAGGACGGGGCTAAAATAAAAATGTAGGACAAAGTGGAAAAAAATTTCTTGCGACGCCTTTCGTCTTTTCGGAATTCATCGGACTAAATTTGTTATGTTGGTACGACTATACATGCGCACGAACGAGAGACGCTGGGAATTTCAAATTATTTTTTTTTAATTTAGCCCATTTCATTGATATTCTTTTTCTTTTCCATCACTTTTGTACGTAGATATTCCACACTGTGATAATAGAAGTTCCGTCAGTAATGATGAAATGTAAGAGTCAAGGCGTAAATATAGTGTGAATGACCTTGCGATCAAGGCACTCTCTATACATTTTCGCTGTAGTGAATTGTTTTCTCCTTTGATCAGTGTAGTATTTTTATGTCAAAATTTTCGCATTCCTTATTGTGGTCGGTCACATTACGGTGGGCACTCAACGCATACATTTTATATATCGTTTTCTCATTCATTCATATATATATATATTAGGTTGGTGCAAAAATAATGTCGTTTTCTCACATAGTAACATATGTGAGAAAACGACATTATTTTTGCACCAACCTAATATATATATATATATATGTTAATTGTTGGCAAATTAGAGTTGGAAGCCCATTGTCAATTAGTGTTTTATGTTTTATGTTGGAGAGTTCTTTATAGAACTGTGCATAAAGAGGAGATTGCGTGAATTTTGTTAATTACAGTTTTAATAATAGTTTGTAGCGACAAGGATACTCGCTATTATAATTAAGTATGAATTAATTTGATTTAGTTGCTTTTTGTTAAGTTTATTATTATTAGAATCAATTACAGTATGTAGGAATGGAATTCTGCTGTTAGATTTTTGTTAATAAAGGACAGAATTATTTTCGAAAGGCATTTTGAGATTTTTTAATCTCACTAATTGTTCCCGACGTCATCTACATATTTATCACAGGTTTGTAATTTTCAAAGATTTTGTTTTCTATCTGGAACATGTAATATTCAGAGAATGCAGGGATCTAGATACTTGTATTAGAAAATGACTTATCGGGCTAACGTTCTCCAACATGAAGCAGAAAGACTATATTGAATCCATTACTAGGTGCGCTGTGTCGTACGAGCCAATTTTTCTTTCCAGAATCTATCTTACATATCTATAAGTCTACTGTGCGTCCATGCTTAGAATATTTCTGCCACATATGGCCGGTGCTTCTGGTATTTGCCTAGAAATCCTTGATAAAATATTAGGTTGGTGCAAAAATAATGACGTAATAATGTCGTTTTTTGACCTTTAAAATATGTCAAAAAACGACATTATTGCGTCATTATTTTTGCACCAACCTAATACAAAGAAGAATCTGCAATATTATTGGTTCTTATCTGGCAGCTTGGCTTCAGTCACTTCCCCACCGTCGTAATGTTTACTCTCTGTGTCTTTTCAAGAAATACTTTCATGGAAATTGCTCGCTATAGTACTTAGACTTAAAAAAAAAAAAAAAATAAGGGCAGTACTCATTAATTTACAGTTGAGCTGGCTAGAAGTAACCGTAAATTCTATTCTAACCGTTTCTTTCCTCGCACTTCACGCTTGAGGAACTCCCTTCCGGCTCCATGCTTTCCGGCCAACTTTAATTTGCAGAAATTTAAATGCCATGTCAATCGCAATCTATTGTCCTACTGATTACTCTTTCCTCTTCCTGCTCATTATTATTTCTGTTCCTAATTCTTCTATACCCTTTAACCCCTTGTGTCTTTGTTGGCTTTACTGTTTTGCATAGAGGGATACCGGTTAAACAAAAAGGCCCCTCATTTTTTATTTTCATTTTCAGCAGTCTATCGGCTCGCGTATTCGAAATTTGGATAAATGGTGTCTTAGGTGCGAGAGTTTAGAATATTGCACGTCAGTGTAATTATAGGCTTATGGATATTTATATTACCTAGAAATTGACAGTGGTAGTCTCTTGTACTTTTAAAAATCTTGATCGTTCCCATTTTAACATTATTAGCGATGATGATTTTATTGACATTTTTAAAGCCTGTAGTATTTTTCGAATTTTTTAAAAAAATATTTTGTGCTGTGATTATTGTAATATGAAAGAATTATTAATTTTCTAATGAATATGTTCTTATTTGAGTGGAGTTCTGGAAAAGAATTTTTTTCTAAGAAGCGTCTTAACAGAGGACGGTAACTGCGACATTCGTAGGCGTATTGGGATAGGCAAGGATATATTCCAAAAGCTGGGCAGAATATTGAGAGACAGGGGGATTTCTTTGGTATTAGTTTGGTGCAAAAATAATGACGTCATTATTTTTGCACCAAACTAATAACAAAGAAAAGGATACTTTGCTGTTACGTGACATCTGTCCTTCTTTACAGCAGTGAACATTAGACGATTTCCTCAAAGATGAGACTCGAGTCGACAGAAATGTGCCTCTACAGAAGGATGCTAAGGATATCATCGATCAAACGTCTGAGTAACGATGAGGTCTTAGAGAGGATGCAAACAAGGAGGAGGTTTATACTTAACATCAAGAAGAGGCAGCTGAAGTTTCTGGGACGAAAGAGAGGAAAGGAGGAAAGAGAAACTAGAGAATCTGATACTCACGGGTCGAATAGAGGGAAAGAGTGACAAGGGAAAACAATGCCTAACATACCTGGCGGACTTAAGCAAGTAGATGACAGAACGTTGTCGGGAGGAGAAAGCAGGGGGAAGGAACTTGTAGCAAGGGATAGAGCAAGGTGGAGAGCCATGATCACCTACGCCCTGAAAGGACATGGCATATAAAAAGAAAGAATGCCTTAAGTAGGAGAAGTTCTTTTTTTATGATAATGGCATCTATTTTTAATCCCTTCGGGTTTGAGTAGATCACGTGGATTAGACTGTTATTTAATATATTTTCGCGTTGTAATTTCAAAAGTCTTTTAAGAAAGAAGAAGTTTTAAAAATATAGGAGAATTAATAAAAGAAACAAATTTTATTGCATTTTTAAAAATCATTTAATTTTTTTTTAAATCACTTAATCCCTATGACGCAGGAGATTACTAAATAGAAAAGAATATAAGTAAAGTAAAAACATTATTAAGAAAAAGGAACAATAAAATAATAGGAATTAAGACGACAAAAGATGACGGTTGACATTGCATTTAAATTTTTGAAGATCAAAGTTGACTAGAAAGCAAGAGGCTAGAAGGGATTTCCACGAACGAGAAGTGCGAGAGAAGAAATTGTTAGCATAGAACCTACGGTTACATCCAGCCATTTCAACTGTAAAATGAGGCCTTGCCGCCAAACTAGTCAGTTCAGTCAGTTATGTGCTATGCGTGATACACGCTTAGGCAATCTCGTATCTTCCGATACATGACTGACGAGGCAGATTTTTTCCCGCAGGATGTTGCTATCCAAGGCTATAGAACTCGATCTGTCCTACTATTTATCCATAGCTGGTGGGAGAGGAAGAGGATACATACCTTTCCTAACAGTATAAAGACGTAAATGAATGTAATGGATTCGAGTGGAATTCGACCTCAGCTCTCCGATCCCTTAATCGGAGAGTCGAGTTCGAATTCCACTTGAATTCCAGTCGAATAGTACTGCGCTTAAATTCGTAAAGTCTAGATATAAAGACGAAAGTTCATCAGAACAATTACCATGAAAATATTTATATAAAAAAAGCTTCGGGCGGTTGAAAAATGAGTGAAGTCGAGATGCCAGGTCAGGACCGATAATATTTCATACTCTTCTTTGTATTTTATCAAAAATTTCTAAAACATAGAAGAAGCATCAGGACAGATGTGAGAGTAATATTCAATGCATAGAAGAATGATGGACTTTGATTTATTTGTTCGGGTCAATTGGGGTAGGGTATTGTATACACTACCCCAATTGACCCGAACAAAAAGCAAAAACAAAAAACAAAAAAACAAATCAAATTAATTATCTACTACAAAAAAAATAAAACAGATAACCTTATCCTCAAAAATAACAGGACACCAGCAAAATCAAAATTACAATGAACGAACATTACGTATGTGTTCAAATACCCCTTAAGGAACTGTGTTCCTGATCAAAGCGAATTCGTAAATAATTACATCGGTTACACGACAACATGCCTATCCAGACGTCTTACGTTCCCCCTATCGGACCACAGATCTATTAGAACCCATTTAAACACAGACACAAACTTTCCAGACTCCATCCGAAACATACTTGAAGAAAATACAAACATAATAAAAAATGATTTAAAATGACGGAAGCCTTAATAATAAAAAAGAAAAAGCCAACATTTAATAATATTAATTTCGAACACGGCCACAATGTGCTAACCGTGTTAGGAAAATAAAACATCCCTATAACACTAAAAACCATACGCACGACCCACACACCCAATTAAACTGAAAAAAATATATCATCCTTGATAATGGCTAAAAGTATAACCGAAAGCGCTCGGAGTTATAGAACATTTAAACAGTTTCTACAGACTCTGTGTCCAAAAAAGAAAAAATTAAATAGAAAGCTTAATCGTAGTACGTTGTCATCTTTAATGAAACATATGTTAGGTTGGTGCAAAAATAATGACGTAATAATGTCGTTTTTGACGTTAACAAATACGTCAAAAAACGACATTATTACGTCATTATTTTTGCACCAACCTAATATCAATAAAGGATTTCAAACACACACATACACACACACACACACACACACACACACACATATATATATATATATATATATATATATATATATATTAAGAAATGGACAAACATAAAAAATGTCTTTAATATATATATATATATATATATATATATATATATATATATATTATAGGAGATTAAAACAAAAACAAGTTAAAAGTCGCCACACAATAGCTTTCGTGTTTCGGCAATAAGTTGTGCCTCTTCAGGCGATGGTAAATATCTGGTGAGTAAACGATCTTTTTTTAATTTCAAAAGCAAAATAGCCACTGTTTTTTGTTTTTTTTTCGAAAGAGAACAGAAGTCAAGAAAACACAAGATCAGAAATAAGATCAGGCTTATGGGTCTACCATGATTAATTAATCAGGTATCAGACCCACACTAAATTCAAAATTAACCTAAAAAAAATACTCCATTTGTTAATGATCTAAAGTTTCTTTTTAAGGTTAATTTTGTATTTAGCATGGGTTTTGCACCTGTTGTCAACAGAAAAAATGCGTCTTTGGTCTTAATTTATATAAATATTTAATCAGGATGTTTTTTCCTTAATTCGTGAAAAATCATCTTGATTTAATATACAGGATGAGTCAAAGGGCTTAATTATGTAATCCTGTTTTAAATGTCTAATTTGTTCTAATATGTCCAATTGAGTGGCCACCGAGGTCACCAGGCCTCACAACCTAGGATGTTTTCCTGTGAACACACCCTAGAAATATTGAATAGCTTAAAGAAAGAATGAAATAAGAATGCAGTGAAATGACGGAGGAAACTCTCAGACACGTTAATGAATCGTGCAGGCAGAGAACTGAAAAGTGTTTTGAAAAAGAAGGAGGGCATTTTGAACAGCACATATAGCAATTAACTAACTAGTAAATAAAATTTTAATTTTACTTTTAATAAATTATCCGGAAGGTACCTAACTTTTACTTCACACTGTATATCATTTAAGACCAAATAAGCGTTTTTTTATGTTTGACTCTAACCAAAGAAAAAGAAAAAGTTTTCAGAACATTTAATATTCAGAATTACATTATATACCTAAATGGATGCCGTGAATCTTAACTGTAACAAATATTTGCATCTTGTTGCGTAATATACTTGCTTTTAACTTTCCAAAACCAAGCAGGGACAAGCATAATGTCCATCTGATCAAGCGCTTTTGACAAGCCCTATATATGTATATAACATATACAGAATATATATAAGACATATATAGAATACATATATAGCAAATATATAAAATCTTTATATTTACACACAAAAATATATACCGGTTGTAACAGCAAAACAGTCCAAATCGTGTAATAGCATGCGGTAATTGTCCATCCCATAAAATGTTTAATATCTAAAAAAAAAAATTAAACAAATTGAGTTCTATTTCCCAGGTTTTCAGATAATACATTTAGCGCCATTGGCCATCAGAATCACTGAAAAACCCTTTGAGTTATTTAGCTAGAAAGAGAACAGTTTAAAATCATTTTGTGCCAGCTCCTCTGTATCTTTCCAACTTAGCAATGGCGAGAGGAAAAAGTATCATTCAGGACTTCAGTAATGGTACCTACATTCATACTCTAGCTTCCATCTACAAAGTCTATTCAAGAACCATCAAGTGAACCGCGAATAAGTTTAAAAAAGAGGGAACAGTAGAGAGGAAAACTGGATCAGGAGGTTACAACAGGAAGATGGATCATCATTTCAACTTTGAACTAAATACATTTTTTATTGCTCAAAGTAGAATCCAGTAATGTTATAAAAACCTGGGAGAATTTGAAACATTTCTAACATACAACGGTTTGAAGCTTATCTCACAAGTGGACAATTTTGCTGTTACATGATTTAAAAAAAATTGCTGTTACACTCGGTAGATATCCTAATATAGGCATGAATAAATATATGTATAATTCTATATACTGAATGTATGTAGAGGAATTAAAAAGCGAACATAAGTTTGCCGGACATAAAAAGTTTTAACACAGTAGTTTTCCAACACTATGAGATCACAGTAAAGAAGTTGAAATACTTTTAAAGGGCAATGCTTAATTTTAATATTTGCCTTTCTGCTACGAGCTGTTTAGATGATTTTTTTTTTAGTTGTCCATGTTGTGTTTACGGTTTTGTTGCATAAATTGGAGCACTTGTTCTATTTTCTGGCTCGTATTAACAGTATCATCATTACCACCACTACTACTGCTATTAATAACAATAATAATAATCTTGTAGTTGATGCTGTTCATATAAGCATTTCCCGGGAGGCAGATTTCGTCACTTTTTCCCATGACACCCTAACATCCTTCCACGAAGCCGCAGTGACTGAAAATGTCACCTCTAACCTGGCCACATATGTTTAAAGAGAAACAGGAAGTTCTTATGTAATGTTTTTTTCCCCAACAACGACATTTTAACCCTTCCACACATTCGACACTGGGAAGAAGGCAAACATTCATCGAGTATATATATATATATATATATATATATATATATATATATATATATATATATATATATATATATATATATATATATGTAAGTGTACCGGGTAAAGAAGAAAGAAAAAAGAGTGAATGTGTATGTATGTGAAAGAGAGACAGAAAATGCAGAGAGCGAATGTCAAGTCAGAAATATTTGGATTGTATTCGTATTTGCACAAAATAAAATGTCGTTTAAGCTAAAAGTATATATATATATATATATATATATATATATATATATATATATATGCGTGCAATCAAAATATGTAATATATATCTGTCTGTTTTGTGTTCACACACACACAAACACACACACACATATTAATCATTTCACCCCAAGGAAAGCAGGAATGCCGCTTATACGCAAGGCGGTTACATGGTGTGAAAGTGAGAGAAAAAAAACTGAGTGTAGGGAGGATTGAGGAAAGGACAAAAGATGAACACGATTTAAGAAGATAGAAGATGTTGATTGACGTTGCATTTAAATTTTTAAGATTGTAATTATAAGGGAAGCAAGTATTCGGGAGGGAGTTTCAAAGGCGAGATGTGCAAGAAAAGAAACTGTTGAAGTAGTAGCGACGGTTGCATTTAGCTGTTTCAGCTGTAAACGAGTGGGACGTAGACGGCAATCTTGTAGCACGAATAAGTTCTTGTAGTCGGGCACCAGGGGAAAAACATCATCAAAACAGTTAACATTAACATTTGTAGAAAAAACTGAGAGAAGACACGCCACGTCGGGGAGAAAGTGACTGAGGTCGACATGACAAGTCAGGATCGATTACATTACAGATCCTTCTTTGGATTTTGTCAAGAACCTCGAGATGTGTGGCAAGAACAGTAGACCAGATATGGCAACAGTATTCAATGCACGGACAAATGATAGATTTGCAAATGTGCAATATGGGCACCAACGGGAAAAACTTCTGGCACGTCACACTGACCCAACTTTCCTTGCAGTAGATGCAGTTACTGATTCTATATCGTCGTTCCACTTCAATTCCGTTGAAAACGGGAAGCCAAGAAGGCACAGATATGTGTGTTTGTGTGTGTGAACTTCAATAAGCTTTTTTAAATATTATATAGACGGGATATGTTAATTGTGGAAAAAACATATCAGTATTTATCTAAAATCTCTCATCATACGGATTTACTGATCTTCCATGGTATATTTTCAGGTCGATATCTATCTATCTATCTATCTATCTATCTATCTATCTATCTATATATATATATATATATATATATATATATATATATACATATATATATATATATATATTAATTAATCAAGAAATGTTGTTTTGCCAACTCATGAATTTCGCACCAGAAACGTTTATCAGAGCCAGATGTTTGGTTTGGTTTGTTTTACAGCATATCAACCAGAATGATTTATTTAATGCCGACAAGATTTTTATGGCTGGTAATATTATTGTCCAAAAAAGTATTCCTGGTAATATATTTTTTCAAATATATATTGCTGGCAATAATATATTGTTGGTAATAATGTATTCCTTGTAATAATTTTTACTTCAAATATTCATTGCTGATAATAATTTTTTCAAATATGTATTGCTGGTATTAAAACTTATTTTTATATTTTAATAGTGTTTTCACCCAAGATTGGTGTTAACTATTTGCCCAAAGCTGGGACCGTAACAGCTGCTACCAGCCAGGTCAGGGTGGACCTGGGAACACCAGCAATTAAGAGATGGTTCCACGCTCCTCAAAACATCCTGATTAGAGGCCTTGCTGTTGAACGTAGTTTATCGTCTTACTCAGGACGCGGATGTAGTTTATCGTCATACCCAGGACTCCGGGTGTAGTATATCGTCTTACCCAGGACGTGAACGGGTTTGTGAGCTAACGATTTGCCCATAGCTGGGACCCTAACAAGTGCTACCATTCCGCGTCAGGGTGAATCTGGGAACAGCAGCAATTAAGAGGTGGTTCCACGCTTCCCAAAACTTGATAAGAGGTCTTGCTTTTGGATGTAGTTTTATTGTCTTACCCAGGACGCGGACGTAGTTCATCGTCTTACCAAGGACGCCCAGATGTTTGATAAATCCAGTGGACTGATTAAGAGATCGCATATTTCTATCTATTTATACATAAGTCAATTTATAAAAGCTTGACTGTGAAGCTCTCTGTAGCCGCGTGGTTAAAGCACGACGGCTCAAACGGTGGTTTCTCCTTCTGTTCGAATCTTGCGGGCGGACACATATTCATTACTAAATTTTCTCGAGTGTGTAGACCGGTAGAGGAAATAAACGATGTTTATCAACGGAGCGCCCACTTAAATACGAATATACAATAAAAATATGTCTGATTAAAAAATTCCATTAATTCTTTACATATATATATATGTGTGTGTGTGTATGTGTGTGTATGTACATATATATATATATATATATATATATATATATATATATATATATATATATATATACAGACATACAAATATAGATAACTAGACTCGTTTCGAAAAACCCTGGTATTTTTGATTTGCCAATAATCAAATCAATCTCGTAGGTTTGTCTGGCTCACTAGGGGTGTATATATATATATATATATATATATATATATATATATATGTGTGTGTGTGTGTGTGTGTGTGTGTGAAAATATATAGAAAATAGGAAAGAACTGGTTGGGTAAGTAATCCAAAGTTCTTTAGTATTTATGTTATTATTGTAAAAAATAGTGCTCGATACAAAATTAGAGCATAAATATAATTATTTATTTAAAAATATGATTCCAACACGCTACATAAGAGGTCTCATGTTTCTAAACAAGAGCCGAAAACTTCAATATAATTATTTGAATTAAATTGAATTAAAGTAAGCTCTGTTCCGTCTGTGGTATACCAATGTACTATCTCATCCACTGAGAGTCCTAATACTAATATGATATACATTGGGTCCACGAAGAATGAATTTAAAGCCAGATGGAGGCAGCATAAGTGCTCTTTCAACAATATAAATAAAAGAAATCAGACCTCTCTATCTAAATATTTTTGGCATTTGAAGGAAATAAATAGGACATCTAAAGTAAAATGGAAAATTATAAACAGGACTAGAACTTATAAAACTTGGAATGAACCATGCCCTTTGTGCCTCCATGAAAAACTGCTCATTATTAAGTTTCTAAATAATAAAAATCTATTAAACAATAGACATGAGTTAACGGTTTTTCCCGACATCATCAAATTTTTGCATTGAATAATTAGCTTAAAAACAAACATACAATAAAATAATTTTTATAATCCATAGCCCTAATAAATAGTTTAAATACCCTACAAAAAAAGATAATCGTTTATAAAGTCGTCAAAAAACAAATGTTACGGCAGTTTTTATACACACTTATGCTGCCTCCATCTGGCTTTAAATTCATTCTTCGTAGACCCAATGTATAGATAGATAGATAGACGGTGTAGAGGGTAAATTGTCGCCATTTTATTTTTAATTTCGTGCATGCACGTTGTTTGTTTCTTATTTTGTCGGTCAGTTGGGCACCGTCTGTGAGAAAAAGAGCATCATGACGCAACTCACTCCGCCAAAAATTTGAAAACGGCATGCTATCTATCTATCTATCTATCTATCTATCTATCTATCTGTGTACGTGTGTGTGTGCGTGTGTAATGGTTCAGATAGTATTTATGTAGCGTAAATGGCCTATAGTGGTGTTGATTCTCACTGAGTGCCTCTTGACTTTCTTTGTGGCTATCTCAGTTAAATTCTATCGATTCTATGGTGTGTGCTTTAGCTGTAATTAACCAGCTGATTTCAAAGACTGTTCTGAATTTAACCTTCAGGGCTTCCCCAAGAATGTGTCCTTGTGCCAGACTAAATGAAATGCATTATTAAATTTATCTGTCTTAGTCTATTCTTCTCAGTCATTCTATGTCTACATTTACTAAACCTATTCTTATAATCTACCTCTCTCTCCTCCCAGTCCTTATAGCCACATAGAAGCATATGTTTGGCGCTCATTTAATTGTGCCCATACGCCATTATAAATTCCAATGTTTTCTCATGTATAGAGTCTATTACGAAAACCCCAAAGTTTACCTCCTATTTATGAAAGACAGCATAACACGAGCGTTCTTGTGAGCTTCTCTCTACTTGTGTGGTTCTGTGCGAAAACTTCTTCAACCTCTTGGGAACAGGGTTCATAAAAAGCTAATAAAACCACTATCGGACAACAAATGTGTATGATCAACACTGACTAATATAAGCGCCATCGAACCACGTTGCCCGTCAACCCCGAGTTTAGACGCCATAAGCAACAATAATAAGACGAATTGCTTTTACAGCAAATTTGAATACGATTATCGTCCACCCAACGCCTATATGAAATCCTACCATCAAATTATTGTCGACATCAATTTCATCCCGGACATCCGATGGTGGCCCGGACATAAAAATGGGAAGTGAATAATTCGGTTTACAATCGCCGTAATATGGAAGAGACGATCGGTTCATCATGCTGGGAGTTTGTCACGTGATGACTCGGAGGCAGATGGTTGGAGGAAAGTTTGATGAATGAGGATACTTCCGGTCGATTATCTCTTGCGTCATTCAGTTAATACAATCTCAGGATTCTTTTCGCTTTCTTTTATTCTTTTGTGATTTTTTTTTATTTTTATTTTTATTTATTCTTTTTATTGACATCTTATTCCAAACAGGCCTTTTTTTTTAAATGACGTATCCCGAGGATTTTTATCGTCCCTGCCCTGTCGTTAAACAATAGCTATAAAAAGCAACAATGAGGAGAATTTGAAATTAAATATCTGAAATGATTCTAGCTTTAGCATAGAATATTATGATACATATAATAGTTCTATTTTATCAGTAAAGCTTCCATTAATTCCTGCCTATGACACTTTCTTCTGTTGCATGCTTTTCTATTTAAACCCATTTGTAATTTTTGCATTGGGTTGGAAGAGCAACGCTTTTCAATAGATAACATTTGAATACGTGTTTTGTTTTGTACGTAAATGAAATTTATCATATATATATATATATATATATATATATATATATATATATATATTCTGAAAGACAAAATTTCAGCATGTATTTCGATACAACTCGTATGCGGATTATGAATGTGAAATATTTTTCAAATTAAGAGTGAAAATAGAGGAAAATGAAACCCAATTTCGTTAACGCATTCTCTTTTATTTCTGGAAATTCAAAACTACTGCACAAACAGTAAAAATATATGTGCCGTTTATGGAGATGGTACATTAGCTCAGATGCTGTTTATAAGTTGTTCAGCTGGTTCAAAAGTGCCACGTTTAATGTTACTGACCGAGAACAGATGATCAAATTGTAACGATGACCAAAAATATTTCAAGTTATTCCATACGGGGCATCGCAGAGATACTCCGCATATGAGAGTTTTAAGGCATTTGAAAACACTTCGATACGTAATTTGCTACGATTTTTTTATGCCACACGATCCAACAAAAAAAATGAATTGGTCGCATTTCTATCTGCGATTATCTGCTCAAAAACCATTTGTTTTTGAAAAGCACGATCAGAGGCGATGAAAAATGGATAGTTTACAACAATGTGGAGTGAATCACGGCAAAACGGAATGCGCTGGTCTGTATCCGAAAAGGTTGATGATGATATATACTTACTGAGATTGGAAAAGCATTACGAACTCCAAATCCGAGATTGAATTCAGACAAGTGATGATCATGGCTTTCCACAGCTTCCTATACTTTGTATCCCTGGTAATGTTTGCCATTTTACTATCTCTCTCACTTCCTTTCGTTCATTTATAAAAACTTATTAGGCAGGTATGTTCCTCGTTGTTTCCTCTATCCCTCTTTGCGGTGTTGGGTTAGGGGTAGATTATATCCCTAGCATTCTATACTATTCCATGCCCATTTTTCATCCCCCATAATAAAGTTGTTATAACTGATCTTCTCGCCGAGATATGTGAAGTGTTTAGTATTTACTAATTCTACATCCATGATGTTTATAATGAATTTAGGGTACATGACGTGATTGCTTTCATTCCAAGTTCAGATCATAGTTTCTTGAAACACTTGGTAGGTCCTATTTAAAAATAATAAGTGTTGCAATATAATATAAACCTAGTTAAATATCTCTTGATGCCACCAAGACATGAATTCCATACTTAAAGTGGTACCAACTAATAATCAGTAAACATACTTCAATTATACTATCGAATAATTTTCCAAAGTATAGATATTTAAAAAAAATAGAACATCATGAGTTAATACGCTTGTAAAATCACCTTTAAAGTTTGGTTGATTGAAGAATCTGCTTTTTACGGCTTATCTGTCTTTTGCAGGTTATTTAATGACAGAAAATATTGTTAGATGATAAGAATATTTTTGAGATTTTTTTCTAATGTTCACCCAATAAAAGTCCCAAGGAGCGCTCGAGGTAGCCGGTTACTGTGCGGATTTGTGTTATATAAATATAAAGTGTCGCTGCCGACGCTTGAGTTTGAACATAGATCGCCAGTTAACAAACACAGGCGATCCCATTATTTAATTAAGTAGACCACGTAACCATAGATGAAGCGCATAAGTAGGAATTAGTTTTGCGTCCAAACGATCGCCAATTCTAGTCTATCCTTTATACTGTACGGATCGCTATTCCTAGTCTATCCTCTATACTATACCGGTCACCATTTCTATTTTATCTTCTATTACTACACGGACCATTATTCTCTACTCTATTCACTATACTATTTCTCTGTTCGGATCACTATACTAAAGGCGTCTGACACCAGTACTGTTCAACCGTAAACTACAGTTGTATCTGCGATTACAAAGTCTCTACTACAACGAGCTTTACGAGAGTGACAACAAGTATTCGTTGGTACCACAAAAGTGGCAACAAATGTTCGTTGACATCACAAAAATGTGTATTAAGGGGAAGAAAGGGGAAGAAATGAAATTATTGGGGCTATACAAGAAAGATAACGGCCAACTTTAGACTTGAAGAGGGTCAAGATTTAATTAATGAATGAAACTATAGTTAGAAGTATAGACTTTAGAAGGAACCGGTAACCCAATCCTAAACAAGAAACAAACCTCTTCCCCTGTTCAAAAGACCGGAGAGGAACGTGAACCGGATGATAGGCAAACCTATCTACTCCTATTGAAAAAGGAAAAAATAGTAATAATTACTGATTAAATTTCAGATTTTAAGCGGAGCCGTCAAAAGTACGGTGTTTAAGGAACCGGAAACCCAATCCTAAACAGGAAACAAGAGATAAACTTCTACTCCTGTTGGACATGTTCTGGAAAGGAATATATTCTTACTCATATATTCTTGGATTTATAAAGGAAATATAACAGCTAATTCTAGACTTGAAAATGTCAAGATTTAATTAGTGAATGAAAGTATAGTTAGAAGTATAGAGTTGAAGTAGACTTTAGAAGGAACCGGTAACCCAATCCTAAACAAGAAACAAACCTCTTCCCCTGTTCAAAAGACCGGAGAGGAACGTGAACCGGATGATAGGCAAACCTATCTACTCCTATTGAAAAAGGAAAAAATAGTAATAATTACTGATTAAATTTCAGATTTTAAGCGGAGCCGTCAAAAGTACGGTGTTTAAGGAACCGGAAACCCAATCCTAAACAGGAAACAAGAGATAAACTTCTACTCCTGTTGGACATGTTCTGGAAAGGAATATATTCTTACTCATATATTCTTGGATTTATAAAGGAAATATAACAGCTAATTCTAGACTTGAAAATGTCAAGATTTAATTAGTGAATGAAAGTATAGTTAGAAGTATAGAGTTGAAGTAGACTTTAGAAGGAACCAGTAACCCAGTCCTAGATATGAAACAATGGATAAACTTCTATTCCTGTTCAAAAGACTGGGAAGGAGTGTAAACCGGACAACGGGCAATCCTGTCTACTCCTATTGGGAAGGAAAAAATAGTAATAAATAAAATTTCAGATTTCAAGCAGAGAGTTGAATGTACCAGTGACCCAATGCTAAACAAGAAACAAGGGATAAACTTCTACTCCTGTTGGACATGTTCTGGAAAGGAATATATTCTTACTCATATATAAAGTACCGTGTTTTGATTTGATTTTACTTCAATAAAATCCTTCCTAATTAGTTGTTCTTAGAGTAGAGTGTCAAATAACAAAATGAAATATAATTTGAACTAGCTAAACGATCCTACTTAATGAGTCAATTCTGGAATTAAAAACATAACTGGAAAGGTTCTTTATAGTTATGTTTTTGTCTGAAAATCTAATCTAATGAGCTTTGCTTGGGGTTTCAAGAAATTGTTGGCTATCTGCTAGAGAAACTATTGTCATTTACAATTCCATCTAGAATGTCAAGGCAATGAAAATATGTACAACTCCACCACTTTCATCGACCATTCTTGTCAACACCTGGACATATTAGACCAGTGTGAAGAAAAAAGCAAATTGTCTTTGTACAAAACAGAATAATAGACAAGTAACACAAATCGAGGTTATTCTGCTTTCTTTCATATCCTTTCACTAACCATTAATCCCCAAAGAGTATTGAACTACTGAATTCAAATAAAACTACCCAAACCAGGATTAGTTCACAACTGGAGATAGTGGGGTTCCATGGAATGATACCTATGACAATTATAATAATCAGTGTGTGACACCGTTGACAGTTTGGTGAAGTTAATAGGTTCATGTAAATGAGAAGTAAAAAGGATGAACCATTACTCACCCGACCAAAATGCTAAGAAATTAAAGCTGATTTGCTGGTACAAGTCCTACTAATTAACCCATAGCTGGGGAGGCGGAGAAGAGGTGGATTCATATTTTTTCCCAAGGGTTTTTAAGTGAAAATAATGACTCTGACTTGATTTGGAACTCGGCTCTCTGATTTCCAATTCCGAGCTGTAATCCATTACACCACCGCACATCCAAGCACCTGGTATTACCAAGCAATCAGCCAACTAGTTACTGACCAGGCTCGAACGTTGCTTATGTTCGGTGACCTTTAGATTTTGGACTGAACCAAAAATATCAGGTCATCCCATAAGTTCTGTCCGAATTTTGAATAAAGAAAACAAGTGACCAAATGTTACATTTAATTACAGATTCAATCAACAATGTATTTTCCCTCATTATCTATGACTTCCTTCCATCTATTAACAAGCTTACTAATTCCATTACTGTAAAATTCTTTTGGCTTTGATTCGAAGAACTCACAAATGTCAGTTTTAACCTCTTCCTGTGTTACAAAAGCTGTTTCTTCCAAATGATTCTGTAAGCTACGAACAAATGGTAGTCTGAAGGAGCAAGATCGGGAGAATAAGGTGGATGAGGAATTTTCTCCCAACCAAGTTCTTCGATCTTTTGTGACGTGATTCTTGCTGTGTGGGGTCCTGATGAAACATCACCTCTTTTCGATTCACTAGAGCAGGTCTTTTTTTTCCCTCAAAGCTTGGTTCAAACGCTCTAATTGCTGACAGTATATTTGAGCATTAATTGTTGCATTAGGTGGTAAGAATTCAAAGTTGATTATTCCTTGGCAATCCCACCAGATTGAAAGAAACTTTTGCCCATGAAGTTCCCTTCTCGGCTGTGGCTGGGGTCCTTCCTCTTTACCAAGCAACTGTCTGCGATGCTGAACATTTCGATAAAAGATCCATTTTTCGTCGCCAGTCACAAGTCTATCCAAAAAAGGTGAAACAAGTTGGCGAGAATGGAGAGAAGAGCAGATGTCAACTCGGGATTTGAGGTTGTTTTCAGACAATTCATGAGGCACCCATTTTCCAGGTATAGGAACTTTTCCAAGTTGTTGAAGATGACGATGAACAATTGTATGGTTTGAACTGAGAACCACTGCCAATTCCTCAACTGATAAAGCAGGATTTTCCTCAAGGGTTGCTTCAAGAAGCTTTTCCTCAAACTTAACTGGACGTCCGGTTCGATCTTCAACTTCAAGGGTGAAATCTCCACCTCTGAATTTTGCAAACCATCTTCTGCAAGTTCTTTCATTCACACATTTCTCTTCATAAACTGAATGAATGTTTCTAGCCGCTTCGGTTGCTGAGTTTCCTTTCTTGAACTCATAAAGCATTATGTGCCTCAAATGATTCTTGGGTACTTCAATGTTAGCAGGGTTTTAATTAAACAAAATTTAATTTTATTGTTCTCTGAAATAAAATTTGATCAGTTTAAATGGATCTAAACATAAAAATAATGTTCAGCTTCATTAAACATTATAAAATACACTTTAAATTTCGTTCATTTTAACAAAACGTTAAAATTCGAACAGAACTTATGAGATTACCTGAGATTTAGGAATCTTGTTTTAATTTAGAACAGTAAATATAATCTGGCAGCATGAAATCGATGACAAAATTTGGGTTTAAAATTTGAGCAATGTTTGAGTGCAACAAGGTCTACTTAATGACTGCTAGAAAGCGGAAAAACCTTTATCCAACTGTTATCGAAGTTTTTAAATAATAGGTTGTCATAATTAATTTCCGTTTTTGGGAACCAACTGCAATAGTGAATGTCCCACTGGAACTTGCCTTTCCTTGAATATATCATACCAGATGATGAAAAATGGGTTCCATACGACAATTTTCAACGCAAAATGTAGTGAATTGACAAGGATGAATCTCCGCAACTGAACACAAAAGCTGAGCTCGATGAGAGAAAGGTAACGTTGTGCATTCGCTGGAATCATAGGGGTATTCATTAAGAATATCTAAAAACGCAAAGAAGCACTAAATGCACATGTATAGATCCAGCAGCTGCAACGTGTCCATAAACATTTGGTCGTAAAAAACCTTGTCCTCGCCAATAAATTATTGGTTAATAAAAACTGAAGACCACATAAAACTAGAATAGTACTAGAAAAAAATTAGGACTCGATTGGTATCTTTTACTCTACTAGGCATTTTCACCTGACCTTGCACCAACTGATTATTACCTTTTTCGATCTCTTGTCGTTAGTGGTAACCAGTCTAAGAAAAGGAGATCTCTCAATACCAAACCGATTGGGCGTGCTGCTAATGGAGTCGGACTTCTTTAATCCGTCACCCTTGGGACCAGACGACTGCTGGACCACAGTTATGTCGGATGACAAAAATCACTACTAAAAACACACTATGTAAACCTAGTCTGGCCAGATCATTCCACATATATTTTGCTGTGTTATCAAAGTTAGAAAAAAGCTTAAAACAGGAAATAATATGCTTTCAAACAAGGTTTTTTTTTTGTTTCATGTAATGCAAAGTCTAAAAAACAAAAACAAAAACTAAAACCAAAAATTAATATATACTTACCACCATGAATGGATGACTATGCAACTATATATAAGAAATGAGCAAGACCGCGGCACTAAAACACTTTGCTGTGGTCGGCTGCTGCGGAAAGTTGTAAACAACGTGTGACGCTACCCTCATAACCGCTCAACGATCTAATGGTAGACTATGAGAGTTGCCGGAGAACGAGAGTTGGACTAACGCGGACGGACTGTAACTCCATCCCATAGATCCTACTTTTATTTTTAAATCGAGTTCACCTCAATCAAGGTACTAAAATCACTAAGACAAGGGGTTGCTGGGTGGGGAAGAATTAGGGAACAGAAACATTACCAAGGAGCGAAAACAAAAGAGTAATAAGGAGGACAGTAGATAGCGATTGACATTGCATTTAAATTTTAAAGATTAAAGTTGGCTGGAAAGCATTGAGCCGGAACGGGAGTTACACAAGTGAGAGGTGTGTGAAAAGAAGCTGTTAGTATAGAATTTGCAGTTACGTCAATCCAACTCACCTTTAAATTGGTAGGAACTCGTCGCAAGCCTAGTACTGCGCTTAAATTAAAAAAAAATAGTATCATAGCGAAGAGCTCATCCGAATTATTACCATGAAAGTATTTATAGAAATAGCAAAGGGAGAAAACCTTACGACGGTGAAAAAGTGATTGAATCCGATCTGCCAGATCAGGAACAATAATATTGCTGGTATTTTTGATTTATTTTGATTTTATCAAGTTCGAGATAGCGGTAGAACTGGGTCGTATGTAGCAGCAATATCATAAGCATGAACGAGCAGAATCACGTAGCGGGGTTTGTTTCTGAACCTATGCTCCACTGATATTCTATGAAGAGGGTGAATTTGCTAAATTAAGGTAATATTCTATATTACTAATTCTTATTAATATTTCAATTAAAATTTTCTTTTACTCATTTTTGTCTAAGATCATAACCGTATTATTTATCTGTCTCAACATAGATTTCAAGACTGGTAGAATCTCATATTTTAATGTCACAGAATTTGGGGATGAAATTTGGCATATTATTGACGCTACTTTTTTGAATTTAGGATTTTTGTGGATTCTTTATATTTATCGGATTATGGAAAAAAATGAACGAGGTTGGGAGGTGAAAAACATTACAATTTTTACAAAATCTTAATTTATAACCACGTTTCATATGTTATCTAAAGCGAAAACGTGCTGTGGCAAACAGTTAATTCTATCAATGATAGTAGGAAGTCATGAATCATTGTGAAAATGATACTTTATATACTGGCCTGTCAGTTGGATTTAGGATACATTGACAGCATTCCCTGCAGGGCAGAAGTAGCCGCCATTCGGATGGATACTTGCAGACTTGGTTATAAACCTTGAATAAAGCTCGCAATAAAATAATATTGGATGGAGACTTGCAGACTTGATTATAAATTCCGTCCTATGGATACATTTTCACTCAAGTGCAAACTAAATATATTCTTACCTTATGGGTCAAAAAAACAAAACAAAAAAACAAAAAACAAAAACAAAAAAAACAAAAAAAAAAAACGCAAAAAACTGAACTGATGTCTATCTTTTACTCAATTGTAATTCAAACATAAGTTTATCTTTTGGCTAAATTTTAAACCAGACTTAGATCTACTTTTGGACTCTATTGCAAACGGGCCTTTTCACTAACTTGTAATCCGAACGTAAATCAAACTTTTGATTCAGTTACACTCAGGGGGCTATGTCTACCTATTGGCTCAATTGTAAATCGAACCCAAGTATACCTTTTGACTCAATTTAAAATCAGACTTCGGTCTACATTTTGACTAAATTGTAATCAGGACCTAGGTCTATCTTTTGACTCAGTTTTAAGTGGAAATAATTTTTACCTTTTGGCTTAATTGTAATTCGGTCCTAAATATACCTTTTGACTCAAATTTAAACCAGAATTCCGTTTACCTATTGACTCAATTGTAATTCGGACATAGGTCTAACTTTTGACTGAATTGTAAGCGGTGATTATATCTAACTTTTGGCTCAATTTAATTCTTTTTGACTCAATTTTAAACCGGATTTCGATCTACCTTTTGATTAAATTGAAATCTGGACCTAAATACGACTTTTGACACAATTGTAATTCGGACCTAAATACACCTTTTGACTCAATTTCAAATCAGACTTCGATCTACATTTTGACTAAATTGTAATCAGGACCTAGGTCTATCTTTTGACTCAATTGTAAGCGGGGATTATTTTTACCTTTTGGCTTAATTGTAATTCGGGCCTAAGTATACCTTTTGACTCAAATTTAAACCAAACTTCTGTTTACCTATTGCCTAAATTGTAATCCGGATCTAGGTCTATCTTTTGACTCAATTGTAAGCGGAGTTTATGTCTACCTTTTTGCTCAATTGTAATCCAGACATAAGTATACCTTTTGACTCGAGTGGAACTGGACTTTTTGATTCAATTGCAAACTGGACCTACCTCTACCTTTTCACTCTAGTTTAAAACACACTTAAATCTATTTTTTGACTCAAGTGTAAGGTGTACATAAAAGAGGCTTTTTAACTAAAATGTAAGTTGGGACTACATTCTAACGCAAATGGTTACTTTTTTATTTAATTGTGCTTTTTATCTTATTAAAATAATATTTGATACTAAGTAGTCCCATATGGGTTGATATGTAGTTATGTTAACCAAAAAAGCAAACCAAACCAAACACTGTATGTGGGATAAAATATATTCATGTATTTAAATATAAATATGGCTCGGAAAATTTATCTGAAAGAGTGTGCGAGATAATCATTCGTCTGTGCGCGCATCGGATCAATTAGAAGTTAACGAATCGGGTAATATTTGACATGTGCCCAAGACACTTGTCGCAGCTGTGGCCCTGTGATTCGCCACGCCCCAGATAACGCCGCTCGTCATTGGATAATGCGCGTCTACCGAGAGCCTCGCAGACATTTTAGTCACAGAAGCAGGCAATGGAAATATCGGCGATAATTTCATGCTTCATGATTCAGTGAAGGCCATGTTTGCTCTCCCGTCACCCCAACACTCTTAACTCTCGATTTACTCTGTGTTTTTACTCTCCTTCCGAAAGTTTATGCTAGTTTCTACATATCCTTTTTTATCCCTTTTTTTTTATCTTATCAGCCTTCATCCAATGAAATTTACCCGACTTTAACAGTGTTTCTTTTCAATTGAAAACTATTCATTCTGTCTCCATTTTCCTGTCATTGAATACGATTAAATAATCTCTTTCTTAAACTTTGAGACACTGCTCCTCTGTTCCTCACAGACTGTCTATTTCATCTCCCTTTTCTTTTCTCTCCCTCTCTTTCACTCTTTATATATATATATATATATATATATATATATATATATACAGAAAAAAAATGTATACTCACTTCAGAAAAGGAAAGACGTATAGATATTGTAATACTAAATTTATTCAAATATCACGAGATTAGTACAAGTTACCTTTGAAATCTAGAATCACAAGATATGCTGAAAATGGTACCCCTTAGCTTCCAGACATTTATTAATACAGCAAACTACTACTTGGGTAACGTTTGCCAAAGTATCCAGTGGGTTTCCTGCACATGCATTTTCAATTTCTTGTCTAAAGGCCGTTAATGTCAGCTTTCTGTGATAAGCAACGTCCTTTAGGGCCCCCTTAGGTAAACGTCTAAACCTACGAAAAACAAGTTTTTCCTTTCCTGAACTATGTATACATCTCTATCTCTCCTTCCCTCCCTTTCTCTCTCTCTCTCTCTATATATATATATATATATATATATATATATATATATATATATATATATATATATATATATATATATATATATATATATAAAAGAATTAATGGATTTATTCGAAACCGACATTTTCATTATCTAAAATGCCGTTATTAGTGGAAAATTTATTTTGAAATAGAGAGACCATTTTTGTGTTTACTTTAAATAGCGTGTATTACATCTATCAGCTTGCGTATTTGACAAATTTTAATGAAGAAAATGTTCTCTATAATATGAATCGAAGGGGTTTTCTACTACAAAGTGGGTCGTAGGTTCGGATATTGCCGGGGAATAAATTTTTCTTTATTAAGATTCCTGAAATACGCAGGCCGACTGTCGTTATTGTTATCAGTATCATAGAGAACAGTTTTATTTGTTTCATCCTGGCATTTTGAAACCCTAAATTTCTAATATGTTAGGTTGGTGCAAAAATAATGACATAATAATGTCGTTTTTTGACGTTAACAAATAATTTTAAAGACGAGGTATTATTTACATTATTCGGACTATTGTCCTCATCTTTGTCGCCATATTTATCACAACGTTTCGGCCGTTGTACGCACTGGGTAAACTATTCTAGTTCCATCTGATAGATGTCAGTCATCAGTTATCTCCTGTTTATTTCCCTCTGAAAGTTCTCCCCTGCCTTAACCGGGTATTGAACTTACTTTGGGTCCTGTCACTGGATCAAATCAACGCCTTTATCCACTGTGCCATGTGTCCTTGAGGACATCTGGGTATGAATTTCTGGGTATGAATTTCTGGGTATTATCAACCTAATGTCTTCAGCAACCATTTTTACCAGTGCTCATATTGCAATTTTTGCTGTTAACCATCATGTTTTTACCAGAGCTCATATTGCAACTTTTTGTTGTTATCATGGCTTTTCTCTGGCACTCCTTATTACTGGCTCCCATATTGTATTTATTTCTATGCTTGGTCGGCTCAGGAGATTTTTGTGGTCTAGCATATGTGCTGATTCCTTAAGTTTATGAATTTTCTAAGGGTGTTCCTTGTCTATGATCTCAACATGACCCCACAGAGGGCGGTGATCTCCCTTCTCTCACCATATGAGGTCAGCCACGCCTGATTTTTCTACCTCCCCTCGTGTTACAGCTTTCTGGTGTTCTTGAAGCCTTACCTTAAGAGGGCGGCCTGTCTCTCCTTTATATTCCTTTCTGCAGCTGCATGGGATAGTGTACACACAGTCTTTAATCATGTTCTCCTCTATGGGGGTCTCACTCTGCAGAGATATCCGCGAAATGTCGTCCAGGTTGTCCTGATGTTATATGGACCGCAGATCCTTTTCTCTGATAACCCCATCACATAATAAAAGGTTCAGTTCGAAATTCCAACCACCTGAAGAAGTCCGGAGCATACAACGGCCGAAACGTTGTGATAAATATGGCGACAAAGATGAGGACAATAGAATAATGTAAATAATGTCCATTTTCATTGTGTTGGAAGTTGTTTTTTTTCAAAAATAGAAAGACCCTGACTAGAATTCTAGCCGCGCTCAACATGCGAAAGCTCGGAATAAACGCTCCGACTTGTATTCAAACCAACACGCACACAAAAAATGCATCTTAAACACCCAAAACAACACCTAAAACAAATCCCCTTTGAAATGTTGGCTTCATGCGACATTTTAAATTGCATGAAAATGTAACTGTGCACCGCTGTTGCACCTCTTAAATGCACTGTAGGTTCCTTGCTGGGCTAAGGAGCCACATACGTTCGGCACAACAGTAGATATTCTCCAAAAAGTTATCGAGTAATGGCCGTACTCGGACACGAGTTGGTAACCACCATATATATATATATATATATATATATATATATATATATATATATATATATATATGGTTAAATAATACAACGACAACGATGGCGAGAAGGCTTATGTTTCACTTGCACGATTATAGTTCCATCTCAGAACATTTAAAGGGACACTCATGTCCACATTCGCAGTTTAGACAGATATTAGTCGAAAATACATCAGAACTTCATCAAGATAAGAATAAGCAAAAACTTAAAATTCTGGAAGCCCTTTATATAAGAGAATTGCGGCCAAAGATAAATAAAGTCAACTGCTAAAATGTTTGTAGAAGCAAAGTGTTATATACAATATACGAAATTAAAATACTACAAATAAAAAATCACATAATTTACCCCCCCCCCCAGCATATCGGTGAAAAATATTTTAAATTTACAGTGTTAACGCATAACATATCCATATATATGCAACCCCTGGAGATGATCCCAGATGAGATTGAAAGTACTTGGGAAAATAAAAATTATTTGAAAGAAAATTTAGGAATTTTTCCTAATCAATTTTTTGCAGCTACCAAGAAATTACTTCGCGGACTTGAAAGGATTAAAACTAAAATAAATAGACATAATACGTTTAAATTATTTAACCAAACATGCCTGAATGAAAATATGCTGATATCTATATCTATCTATCTATCTATCTATCTATCTATATATATATATATATATATATATATATATCAGTTCATATTGATTTACCGCTCCTTTTTCGCAGTATTTCAGTCTTTCTTCATTTATGCTATTAATTGTGTTTGTCCTTTACTGACGTCTTTGAAAAAGGATAAAAGATGAAGTATATTGTCTAGGGATTTTTGCTATCAGGTTGGTGCAAAAATAATGTCGTTTTCTCAGATATGTTACTATGTGAGAAAACGACATTATGCACCAACCTAATATTAGGTTGGTGCAAAAATAATGTCGTTTTCTCACATACTAACATATGTGAGAAAACGACATTATTTTTGCACCAACCTGATAGTAACTGTTTTTAACAAGTTTAAAGAGAAATGTTTCTTCCAAATTGACGAAATCATCGGCTGTTTAGCGACATCTATTAGAAGACACTGGATAGCCGGTAAAAGAAATGGAAGTTACGCACAATTGTTTCCACCTTGCATTGTGTGTCTATTCTGTCTCTCGTTTGACAAAAAAAAAAAGATTGTGCTGAGAACTTTTGCACATACCTAATATTTAGTCTTCAGTGCCATATCATTTCAGGACGTAGGAGATCATAGCTCTCCATCTTCTGTCCCTTGCAGCTCTTAACAAGTTCCTTTCCTCTGCTGCCTCCACCAGACTACGTTCTCTCAAGTCCGCCAGGTATGTCACGCGTTGTTTTTTTTTTTTGTCTCTTTTTCCCTCTATTCGGCCCGTGTGTATCAGATTCTCCAGGCCCTCCTTCCTCATTATGTGTCCCAGAAACTTCAGCTGCCTCCTCCTGATGTTAAGGATAAGTTTCCTCCTTGTTTGCATCCTCTCTAAGACCTCATAGTTGCTCACACTCTCGGTCTATGATATCCTTAGTATCCTTCTGAAGAACGACATCTCCATCGACTCGAGTCTTTTCTTTATCTTTGAGGAAAACGTCCAACATTCGCTGCCGTAAAGAAGGACAGATATCACGGTATTCTTTCCTTTGTCCCCAAAGAAATTCTCCTGTTTCGCAATACTCTGACCATCTTTTGGGATGCGTTCTTGGCCATCCCAATACGTCTACGGATCTCAGTGTCGCACTTAACTACCTCTGTCAAAACGATTCCCAGATATTTAAACTTACGCGCCTGCTTGATTCTACTGTTCCCAACTTGCCAATCGCAAATCAGGCGGCAAGGTCTCATCATTTTACAACTGAAATGGCTTCATGTAACCGTAAGTTCTATGCTAACAGTTTCTTCTCTCACATTTCTCGCTTGTGAAACTCTCTTATGGCTTTTTGCTTCCCTGTCAAATTTGATGTTCAAAAATTTAAATGCAATGTCAATCGTTATCTTCTTCATTCTTATTCTTTTATCGTCTTCTCTCCTTAATAGTATATTTTTCTCATATTCTCTAACACTCAATAACACCTTGCATCTTAGTGGCTTCATTGCCTTGCTTGGAGTGAAATGATAAAAAGGGATGTTTTTCTAATCACTACAATATTGATCTCTTCAAAGCTAGAGTTAATATTTATCTTTCCTGGACAGTACCATGAAGTAAACTTTTTGCTCTTTCTTACGTTCAACAACATTACACAGTAGCCCTCTACCTTGACGGGCATTTGGGCCTTGTATTGGGTGAATATTAGAATGAAAAAAATAAACATAAAAATTTAACAATTATTTAAACATAATTAGCCAGTTCAGTGCCATACACACTCGGGCGATCTTGTCTCTTTCGATTCATGACAAAATAGGCAGAAGATTTTATCGCAGTAGGTTTCATTTCTTTCTGCGGTAGACTGGTTGCCAACTAATACTATAATTTTTGTTATTGTTTCTCTCTAGATTCCTCTATTACTAGTTCCCATATTGTATCAATTTCTATGCTTAGCCAGCTCACATCATTATGTAGCCTAGCGTATGCGCGGATTCCTTAAGTTTTCGTATCTTCCACTGATTTTCTTTGTCTATTATTTCAAACTTCCTGTCAGAGTGAGTGGTGGAAAAACTGTTCTTCATTGAACTGACTCTTGCCCTGGTCAAATGCTATACTTAATCAACAGAACTTGCGGAACACTTTTATCACAAACGACTGCAATCCCGACGAAGATCTTAAGGTAAACATTATGCAAAATATGAAGAATTCAACGTCCTATTGATACTTAAACAAATGAAGATAATTACATATGCAAACTACTAACGTCCCACCTCGGGGAAAGGAACAAAATGACTGAAGAGATCCATAAAATTTATACTAAACAATTTCATTAATTGCTTTTACTAACTACCCAAATAACGAAACATTTCAAGATGAGTACGACCCCGATCATGTTACGCACGTTTAAGTTGCATTTCATTCGTTTTGTCCTGTTCATTAACATTACAACCCTTTTTTTTTCAAGACAAGTGATCTTTGTAGAAAGACTTTTATTTTACAAAAAAACATTTTTATAATTGTATGCAATTTTTAAACATAACTTGAAGAAGAGAGACATTCTATCGAAATATTGCTAAACATTGTTAAACACTGTCTTTTCATTTTCTTTCCTTAAATCGCGTTCTTCTCTAAGAGTTGCAAAATATTGAAAAAGTTACGTTAATAATTTTGTATTATTATTATTATTATTATTATTATTATTATTATTATTATTATTATTTCCTTTGATTTCTTTGTACACACATTTCCGTCCGGGTCCCAATCAGAGACGTAAGATTAGAAATGGCACCATGACATTTTCCACTGATCATTCTGGTAAAAACAAAGAAGCAAAAGACAGAAAAAAACCCATAAGATCACTCAAATTTTACATTTTTCTTCCTATTGTGTAAGCTGTATTTGTGGGTGTTATTTATACGCATTTGGGACGTTTCGTTTACATGGTGAGGCTTTTGCGGATATGTGCAATTCTACACAAAGGACTCTTTTGTAGCTGTTCGTGGTTTTCTGTTACTTTCATGGTATTGTTTATACCATTTTTTGGCGTGTGACGCATCAATTATTATTGTTATTATTTTTATTTTATTTCTTTTGATTTCTGGTGTATACTCATTTCTTTCCGGGTCCCGGCTACAGAGCTAAAATCAGCGCCTTTTTTGAAAAAAAAATAATAAGATAACATACATTTCACATTTTCGTGAGGTGCAAGCTGGATTTGTATTTCTTTAAGGCATGTGATACCAGAAATCCCTTCATTGAGTCTCTCAGAATTTTTCAATCAGCCGGAGGGCTCCAACTACAGTTAGAAATATTGATGTCCTCGTGTGCCACATTTTTGAGATTTTATGGTCCTTGTATTTTGATAGTTTTTTGAAGATCTTCAAAGATACATTACAATCTGCAGGAACTGCTGTGTCATTAAGAATGCAAATTCTGATTTTATGATCTTTGATCACGATGTCTGGGCTATTAACCTTGATTTTTCATTTGTAAAGTTTCATAAAATTGTTACAGATCCTATCTTTGTAACAGGATCTGGGTGGGGTTCATAACAGCTACATGCAATTTCTTTTCCTGAAACGTTGCAGATTTTCCAATGCAGATATTGACCCTCTCTGTCATGCCGGATTTTATATTTATTTAGTAGGGGCCAATACCGTATTATTATTATTATTATTATTATTATTTATCTATATTATGTTTCCTGCTTTGTATCTTGTAGAGCGGGGTTCAAACTATGCTCCTTAGGCCCTATAGGAGAATTCTCATTTAATTGATAGCACTTGGTGTTCCTAGAATGGCGATATTCTGGGTAACATTTATGTTGATGTAACCTGGGGTACTGTTAGTAAAATTATCCATTCCTTTTTTCACAAAGCTCACAGTTCCGATCACTATTGGTAGAGTCTCAGTCTTCATTCCCCACATCCTGTTAATCTCGATCTCCAGATCCTTGTATTTGGACAATTTCTCGATAGTTTTCATGGAGGTGCTTCTCTCAGATGGTACTGTTATGTCAATAAGCATACACTTCCTGAATTTCTCATCTTTAATGATAATATCAGGTCCGTTGTCTGTTATTTCCTTGTCAGTTTGAACTGACACATCACAGAGTATAGTGACATCGATATTTTGGGTAACTGTGTCTGTTTGTTTCACATACCATCTCTCAGTGTTTTCGATTTTGTGCTTCTTGCATATCTTCCAGTTCACATATATAGCTACATTGTTATGTCTGAGGGTATATTCATTTTTTGATAGTTCCGGACATCCTAAGATAATATGGTCGTAGGTTTCATCATATTTTCCGCAGATCCTGCATTTCGGGTTAGTTCCATTCTTGATTATGTAACAGTGATAGGATCTGCGAGGCTTTCGTCCCGAACTGCAATTATTAGGACTTCTGTCTCAGCTTCCAATCCGGTGCTCCTTAGTCACTGATATGTTTTCTTTTGATCCACATCTGCTTCTCTCGTCCTTTTTAGGCATTTGCTATGCAACGCCTTGTCATCCCAATTTTTTCTGTAATTTCAATTGGACAAGTTGTTTTGCTTTCTGTTTTACTCGTTTGGCGTAAATAGCATTAGCTTCGTTTTTTTTATTAGTAGCGTTAAGCAACATTAAGCTGTTTCTTAAAGAGTGTAACTTCTTTATTGATGGAGTGGATTTGGTGTTTTACTATTTGTAGTAGAGGGTCATTGGTTTTTGTAGGTATGCTTCCAATCCGATTGCTGTAGTTTTTAGAGTTAGTTCAAGTTGGATCAGACCTCGGCCTCATAAAGCTCTTGGTACGTACACCCTATAAACATCAGATTTCGGGTGGTGCATTCTCATTTGGGTAAGCATTTTTCTGGTCTTGGCGTCCAATCTTTTAATGTTATTCAACTTCCATGTAATAATTTTGAAGCCGTATGTTACTACGGCTATAGCTAAGGTGTTAATAGTCTTCATTTTATTGGCCCAATGAAGTTCGCTTTCTAGTATCAGATGCACTCTCCTATAATATTCTATTCGGGTCTTTTTCTTCATAATTGAATGTCGTATTCCGTCTCCTTCATTAATTCCTAAGTATTTGTATGTACCGTCTTGGTCTGGTTCATTAATCTTGTTGATATCAAGGTCTAAATCTATAGCTTTCGTTAGTTTTTCGTTAGTTTATTTTTGTAAAAAAAATAAAAATAAATCAACCTATGATAACACCCATATTACATACTCCAAACACAACTGGAATTATTGATGTCTTCATGTGCCACAGATTTGAGATCTCCACTTCAACATATTTGTATTTTGATAGTGATTTTTGAAAGATCTTCAATGATTCAATCTGAAGGAACTGCCATGTCAATAAGAAAAGCATATATAATTTTTAGGCGTTTAGCGTTGATCGTTCTGTTTGTGTGCATTCCCATAACAGTGTTTGTGTTCCTATGTTTGTAACCTGATGGAGTGGGATTCATAACAATTTCTTTTAGTTTCCTACCCGTAAATTTTACAGATTTTCCAGTTTATATATTGGCCCATTTTATCATGCTGAGTTTTATATTCGATAGATGCTAATACCGTGCAATCTGGTCGAAGATGGTCAATAGATTCTGGATATTCACTAGAATCTGAATTTTGGGTTAACACGTTCTCCAGTATATTTTCTTGATAATTTCTATTTAGCAAGCATTGGTCCTGTGCATCAAGAATAAAAACTTCGGTTTCAGCTTTTAATCCTGCACTATGCAACCACTGATTGATATGGAATCAGTCTATATCAGCTTCTGTAGCATAGGCAGTTTATTGACTATGAAGATATTTGTCTTGCTATCATTTCTGCATTTGATCCAATACATTTTCATTTTTAGGACATTTTTCCACAACAGTAAAGCTTTATGATAATCTATCCAAGATGTACTGAGATTTCTACATTCTTCTTCTTCTTTATTACTATTATTATTATTATTATTATTATTATTATTATTATTATTATTATTATTCGAAGAAGCTTTTGGTACAGTTTATTTGAACATATATTTGAGGGTTCGCAGCTTTCTGGACTGTTGCCTTTATGAAATTAGCCAACATCTTCACCTCGTACGTATATATGTACGTCTTTGTATATCCTCTAGGGACTTATGTATCACGTTTGTTCTTTTCATTAGAGGTGATTTTGAATTTGCAATTCTTCGTCGGCGTCTACCAGAGACTTGCTTGTCGATACAATCCGGTTGGATGTTGAATGTGGTCGGTGGAATTGGAACTAGAGTTGGGATGGTTGTAGAGGAGAGGACAAACCACCGCAGGCAAAACCAGAAACCGAAATGAAAGAATAAATGAAGGGCTGAGGTGAATAAATAAGAAGAAAATAAAAACGAAAAAATTGTCAGAGAAATTTGTGGACGAATTCAAAGAGGACCCCCTAAATTCAGTAAAGATTGTAAACATGCTAAAAAAAAAACGATAGGAAAAGAATAAATAACGCAAAGTGTAAAATAAAAGAAATCCAAGAGAAAAAGGGACATTAAAAGGAGACGATAGAGAAACAAGAGGTTGATGTGAATAAAGAAATATGAAGAGGTGGGGAAAATAACATTTAGGATCGGAATTATTAAGTAGGGAATAGAAGGAGAATTCTTCGTACCTATACTGCAGTGTGAATAAAAAGAAAGAAGAAAGAAAGAAGCGGGTATTTTGAAGGTTTTGAGAAAGAAAGAAAAAAAGAAAGAAAGAAAGAAAGAAAGAAAGAAAGTGGAGAAATTAAAGGGTTTGAGAAAGAAAGAATGATAGAAATAAAAAAGAAAATAATAATGAAGGAATGCAAATAAACAAGAAAGACAGAAAGAAAGAAAGAAAGAAAGAAAGAAAGAATACAAATAAGCAAGAGAATAAGAAGGAAAAAAAGAAAGAAAGAATCCAAAGGAGAAATTGATATGTTTGAAGAAAGGAAGACATAAACAAGAGAATTAAAAGAAAGGAAAATAGAAATTAAAAGAAAATGCAAAGAACGGAGAATACAAATAAAAAATAGAAAACTGAAAGAAACAGAAGAGAATTAGAAAAAAAGAGGATGAAAATGAAGCAATAAGTAAAGCGAAAGAGAGAGAGAGAGAGAGAGTAGAAATAGAAAAAAGTAATAAAAAAGATAAAAGTAAAAGAACAGAAAAAGAAAAGAAAAATAAAACAAAAAGAAATGTAGAATGATAAAAGCAAAATATGAAAAAACGAAAGAAAAAAAGGAAGCAATAAGAAAACGAAAAGGAAAGAAGAAAAGTAAATGAAGACAAGAAGGTAAGAATAATGGAAAAAGAGAAGAAAGAAAAAGCAAGAGAATAAAGAAAGGTAAAAAAAAGTAGAATAAGGAAGTACACCATAGAACAAGGAGGAAATAAAAGAATGAAGGACGAAAAACAAACAAACAAAAAGAAAAGATTTAAAAAAACGGAAAACAAACATGAATAAGAAAAGAAAATATTTAAAGAAAAAGAAAAATGAAAGAAATTAAATGAAATGAAATAAAGAGAAAGCTAAAGAAAATGAATAAAAAAGGACAGAAAAAAAAATAAAAGAAGGATAAATAGATAGAAAGAAGAGAGAGGAGAAAAGGAAGGGTTTGAAGAAAAGAAAAAGAAGGAAAGAAAACACGAAAGAAAAAAAAGAAAGAAAAAAAAGAAAGAAAAATAGAAAGAAAAACAAACAAGCGAGTAAGAAAAAAAGGAACAAACTGGCAATGGAATGAAAAGAGAAAATAAAATAAGAATGAAAAAAGAAAAAGAATAAAAATGAAAGAAAATCACATAATAAAAAAGAAAGAAGTAGAGAGCGAAAATGCAAGAACGAAATATGCGCGTGTGTGTATGAGAGAGCGAGACACAGAAATAGTGAAAGAGAGAGAAAGTGAAAGAGAGAAAGTGTGTAAATAAAACAGTCAAAAATGAAATGAAATAATCGTGGGTCAGTGGGGGGAGAATAAATAACGACTGGAAAAGAAACAAAGAGGAATACATGATGATTGAAAAAGAAAAAGAAACACAAAAAGAATCCGAATAAAAAAAGCGAAAGGAAAATAGTTTCAGATAAAACTGAAAAAGAAAAAGAAAAAGAAAAACGAAGAAAGAATATGAACAAGAATAAAACGAAAGAAAAAAAATGAAAAAAGAAATTATATTAATGAAAGAAATCGATAAAAAACAAGCGAAAGAAAAATTGTGAAAAAAAACCCCTAGAAGTATAAAATGCATAGACTAAAAAAGAATAAAAAGGAAATTTAAAAAAAAAAGATGTATTAAAAGGAAAGAAATAACACAGAAAGAAAGAGACAGAACAAAATAAGAAAATAAATTGGCTAAGCTCAGCTTAGTTTGACACAAGGCCATAACTATGGAGCAGCTAGAAATGATGAAATTTCATACTGCAGTAATGTGCAACGTGATTTAACAATTCACTACTTCGTCGATTGACAGAAAAGAGTCCAAAGTAAAAAAAAAAAAATAAATTAGCGGACAAAATATTGAAGAGTGATACGGAGAAAGATGTGATAGAAACAAAGTCAAACAATTCACCATGAGAGAAAAAATATGGAGAAAAATAAAAAAAGAGAAAGAGAGAGAGGAGGGAGAAAGAGAGAGGGAGATAGAGAGAGAGAGAGAGAGGGAGAGAGAGAATGAATGAAGTGGAAAAATCAACATGTTTACTTTCTTTAAGTCAATATGGACTACGCTTAGCTTGGTACAAGGCGAAATGGTTGAGTGGACAGTATAGTGCTGCTTGCCTTGAAATTCAGTAGTGGAAATACTGGCACTTTATCTGCGCTTGAAAACCGATTTTAGACCCTGGCTGGAAATCCGTCCCCAAAAATGAGATCTTTTCTATTTGATCTCCCGTCGGATAACATGCGAGCAAAACCGGATGCGCTCGGACGGGCGTTCACGCATACACACACACACACATTACACACACACACATTACACATTACACACACACACACACACACGTTATAATTATTATTTAAAAATACGTAGTCATCGCGGCACAGAAATTACCTTGTTTCGAAACCAAAACCTAAATTTTAACTTAAACGTAAATCAATTTTTTCGAGAGTTATTCAGCATCTGTTGAAAATGGAACTGAACTTCAAATTAAATTTAAGATTAAGGGTTTTGGTTTCGAAACATGGTAATTCCTGTGTTGCGATGAATACATATTTAAAATAATAATTATATTATTATACTCTACTCTATTTCGAGCAATGTTTTTTAAAAATAAATGCTAAAGAAATCTGGATTATAAATTTGACTGTTCTTTCATTTTATTTTGATACATACATACATTATATATATATATATATATATATATATATATATATATATATACATTCATTTTATATATATATACATATACATACATATATATATAAAGAATTAATGTATTTATTTTAAATCCGACATTATTATTACTTTAGACGTTATTATAGTTGATATTCGTATTTATTTTATTTTATTTTTGTTTAAATTAAAAAATAAGACGTCTGTTTCCAAATCAAGCATTCTATATATATATATATATATATATATATATATATAGATAGATAGATAGATAGATAGATAGAGAGAGAGAGAGAGAGAGAGAGAGAGAGAGGTATTAAGAACCAAAATGAGAAAAGAAAGAAAAATGTAGGAAAATAAGTGAGAGATAATCCAGGAAGGACTGAAAGACAAGTACAAATAATGTAAGAAGAAGGAAGTGATGAAAAGAAGACGGAAAAGAAAGTCAAGCAGACAACGAAGGGTAAGAACATAAAAAGAAAAACAAAAAGAACAAAACACAAAACAGAATAAGAGTATAAACAAGCTAAAAAAAGGGGGGACTCAGGGGGAAGAAAGAAATAAAAAAAAACACAAAAAGAATGTGTGTAAGTATGTATATATCACATATGCGGACGCGCGTGCGTACGCACACACGGACGCACGCGCGAGCGCGCGCACACACACACACACACACACACACATGATGGCTCTGACGTACCTTTCCCCTATAAAATAAGACATAAATACGATATAAGGGGTAACATTGCGTCTCTCAGTCGCCATAAGGAACAGCAAGAGATTTGTTTGTTCCGCCATGTTGTCTTCCACTGTGACCTTCGACACTCTTCCTTTGCCTGGGGCGATTGCAACCTGTGTGTACACACTAGGTTGTCCGCGCATTGCCAACCATATTCGTATATAGAAAAAAATGATTTTAGAATTGGCCCCATGTTGCACACAGGCAACAAACTGAACCAGTAACGAATTAAGAAAACAGGAGACTAAAGTAAAAGAGTGCAATTGCTTCGACAGCTATTTTTACCGGTAAACATAATATTATAAATCCTCCTCCTCTTCCTACAACTACTATAATGATACGAAGACAAGCAGAAAATAATAATAATAATAATAATAATAATAATAATAATAATAATAATAATAATAATAATAATAATAATAATAATAAATTGCAGTAACAAGTACAATCCGTACATTACAAACAACTTTATGTAAAATATGTGTGGTCTTAGATTTTTTTATAAAATGATCAGTGAAAAATGTCATGAAGCTATTTCTGACCTTAGGTCTCTGATTAGTATCGGGGAGGAAATTTGTATACAACAGAAATCAAAGGAATTATTATTATTATTATTATTATTATTATAGTGTAACCAGGATATAAGAGACCCGGATATAAGAGACTCGGATATAAGAGAAACCCGGATATAAGAGAGATTTTCGCTGGTCCCAAATTAGAGCCATACTTACCTAAACAAAATAGACCAAACCCTGATTTAAGAGAAACCCAGATATAAGAGACTTCTTCTCCAGTCCCGACAACTCTCTTATATCCGGGTTACACTATAATAATAATAATAATAATAATAATAATAATAATAATAATAATAATAATAATGATAATAATAATAATAATAATAATACGTAGAGCAGGGTTATAAGTTGAAACCGAATTGGAAAATATGCAACTTTTACGGGAAGGAAACTGCAAGAAACTGCTGTGAACATCACCCAGACTCGAATACAGATATAGGACCTGTAAAAATTTTATGGGGCTTTGCAATTCACACAGACAGAATAATGAAAGCTAATCGCCCAGACATCGTGATCAAAGAACACAAGAATAGAATGTGCTTTCTTATTGACATGGCAGTCACTGTAGATTGTCATGTATCTTTGAAGATCTTCAAAAAAACTATCAAAATACAAGGATCTAATAATGTTATGGATCCAAGATACACCAAGACAGAACAATCAAAGCTAAACGCCCAGATATAATGATCAAATATCTCAAACTAGTATGTGTTCTTTTATTGACATAGCAGTTCCTGAAAGTTGTATCATTGAAGATCTTTTAAAAAACATTATCAAAATACAACGATCTTGAAGTGGAAATATCAAAAATGAGGTACATGAAGACATCAATAATTCCAGTTGTGTTTGTTGCCCTCGATTTGATTGACTCCTTGAAGGGAATCCTGGTAGTCCATGCCTTAAAGAAATACACAAAATCGTACTCTCAAATACATTAATTTTGTTTTTGTTTTTACAAAAATGATCAGTGGAAAGTGTCATGAAGCCATTTTTGACCTTATGTCACTGGTTGGGACACGGAAGGAAATGTGTATACAGCTGTTAACTACTGGAGAGAGTTCTGAATGCAACTCGACGCCGTTGCGCACCGACCCGAACATATCTACCCTTCTATTTACAACTACATTTCCTTATAAAGATTCGGGGTCACCCCCCGCTTAAATCTCTTTTTAAGGGGTAACTTTCATTCACCTTCCAGCTCTTTAACTCTTCTCGGAGCTGGGAAAGAGGTGTCTCGTCCTCTTCCTCCCAATCAATTGACCCCTCCTCTTGTTCGGGAGGTTTCAAATCAGAACCCTAGACTTACGAGGCCTCTTTGCTTTTTTCTAATTGTCTTATAGGGACGTGGGTGTGGAGCGATGACATCATGAGGCCTTTTTCGCAACGACACAGACTACGAATGAATGGCGCTTGATCCTGCCGATGAGTCCTGCTCTGGCACTCGACCGTCTTGCCCGGATCGCCATGGACAGCGTCTACGGGCTGCTGACTTGTCACTCTATCTTCTTTCTCGCCATAATCTTCATCTGTTTCCATTTCTTTTTGTTCCACAAGGGTTGCTTTCCTTGCCTTGGCCCTTTTTTCTCAGGTTTGCTTACTTTCCAATCAGCTATTCCAGCCAACTTCAGATCATTAGAATTAGCCTTTTTTGTTTACCCTGCCATCTGATCCCAGATTACAAACGACCCCTGGGCCCGTTTGTTCCAGTATTATATAGTACAGTTCCCACCTCTGGTTCAGCTTTCCTTCTCTTAGGGGAATTTTGTAGTACACGGGGTCGCCAAACCTCAATTCTATTTCCCTCCTTCCTTTATTCGCCTTTTAAATTCTCTTCTTTTGTGCCCACTGTATTCTCCTCTTGGCCTGGACGAACAATCTATGCTACTGTTCTATGATGCTTTTCTATTAGGTCTAACATGTCTCTTTCTTTATAGCAGCAGACATTAATATCATTCTCTAATGGAGTCCACTTCTCCTTTCCTCCCGCCGTAAAGAATTCCTTCACAGAGCTTTCTATTATTTATGTCTCGCCCCTCACTGCTACTTAATTCTGTCCCTCCTTGATCGTGTTTCATTTCTCTCAACTGTTTTTGGAGTTCAGAGAGAGGAATTTCATTTTTCTTTTTCTCAATCACTCACCTCCTCTCCGTTTTTGTGGGGTTTCGAGCCAAAACCCAGGTCTTCTTTACAGAGGATATCGCTTCGTTCTTTTACATGACTGTTCTCTACTTCTTTCTACACTGACTTTTACTCTTTGTACAGAACTTAATGGTAGGGCCTTTCTACCTCTCCCCCTTAATCATAATTGTCTTGTTGGTTTGATGAGCTAACATAATAGGTATTACCTCTGCCGCGTCCAATACGGACTCGCGCAAGACCACTTCGCATTCTTCGGGGCTATATTCCTCAAGAGGGGTCTGTTGAAAAAAAAACTCCTTCTCCTACTCCTTCCCTTGACACCATCCTATCCCTACCTGATACAGCTATCCTTGGTGGTAATTTTATGCCCTCAATAGCCACCACTGACGCTGACCTATCTGGGGTGCTCCCTAATGACACCTCTACACCATTGACAATCAACACTGTGGGGTTGAACTTCATTTTTGCCTCCTGTTCCTGAGACCACTCCCCCCAGGGTCATCTCCCCACAGAAATCCGAGACCACATTGAATTTGTGGACACTGGTTGTCCCTAAAACCTTCGCTGGGAGCGTTATGATTTCTGTTATCTTCAGGCTTTTGTACTGTTCTTACAATTGAGGACAATGATTCCCCCGTGTCTATGAAGGCCCTCATTGACTTTCCTTTTACCACATCCTCGCAGGGAAGTTCCTCCTCTTGAGTCAGTGAGGAAAACACCCTGGCTACCCTCCCTCTGGGGCGATGTCTCTCTTCGCATTCAGACATTGGTTCAGACAACAATGACTCTTCATCATCACTGCAGCGCTGGGTCCACGTTTGTCTTCTTTTACGTCGTGGTGCACCTAGGCAGGTCTTCCCGGGTTTAACCTGTCTATTTCTATAGGTGCGGTTGGCGGCAAAATGGCCATCCCGGCCACATGTTCGACATCGCATCTTTCTCATATAGGGGAAATTTCTCTTCAGGTGTCCTGGTTCGTTACAGAACCAGCACCTTCTTTCAGAGTGGCAAAATGGCCGACCCGGTTACATACCCAGAATCGCATTACTGTTCCCTTTAACTGAGACACGCTCCTCCTTACTCCGGTCCTTTCATATTACCCCGGTTCTATATTCCAGGGGTGGGTTCTTGTAACGTGAGAATGCGGTGGTTCTTTCTTTATCTCACACCACCTCGCCTTATGTCCACGACGACCACCACTGGTGTATCTCTATTCGTCGTAATCCGGAGGTAATCCCCACCTTGTTGGACCGTCCACTGCCCTATGGCCTTCATGATGACAGGTTCGACATATCGGCCTCAAAAAGTCTGGTGTGAGTTTGTAAAACCCATATTCCAACATCCGCGCCATTCTATTGAGAACCTCTTCCTATTCCTCCGGTTCGATCTCTTCCTACCTGTCTACCCTCCGACCCTGCTCTTGTGACTTCTTCCCTTTTTCTTTTTCTCATATCCCCTGGCTATCCTTGGCTAGCGCCACCGCTCTCCACAGCTTGACCGGTGCTTTCTTTATGACGTCATGCCGTATGTGTTCATTCTGGAGCACATCTACGTATCAATCGGCTAGCTGGGCCTGAATAACTGCGTTGTTCCTCACTTCTTCCGGGAAAGTCAGTATAACCAGCTTCTCCGCCTGAACTCCTAGCGTCCCTGGAGTTTCGTCCCTAAGATGTACTAATTTCTTCAATCGCCATACCCTCGTCGGCATACTTCCTTATGTGTAGTTTCTCCAGCTCTTTCCAAGTCAAACGGGTTCCATCACTAAGAGATACCCTATGAACTTCGAAACTGTTTCCATCGCAGCGTTAAACACCACGTATACAGTTTTTCTATCGGACAGTTCATCTAAGAGTTGTACTTTCTCGACTGACGCTAGTTTTAGTTCATTTGGGTCTCCCCCAAAGGCTGGAACCATGGGTCCCCCGACAATCCCTATAGGCCATTCGACAGTTGTTGCACCGCCACTTCATTCTTAACCTCTACCCCTTCTGAACTCTCTGACCCGTGATAACAGATGCTAAACAAATCGACTTAAATCGAGAAAAAATCGGAAAATCGAAATAAAATCGAAATTCGTCTTGGCGAGACTCAACAATAAATATGGAGAAACCTCAGGGAAAATACTTGATTATTGTGCACAGGTAAAGACATATTACGAACAGCAAATAGTTGTTGAAGAGAATAAGAAAATAGAGTAATATGAGTGTGTTCGGAAAGTAATTACGTCTTTTACAGCTATTAATTTTGAGTCAATCAAAAAGGGCCCAACAATGGTTGAAGTATAGGAAACTGCATCTAGAATTGGTTTATCATCTCTTCTGCTCAACAGTGAGTGAGTTTTCAGTACATTTCAGAGGTTAATCCAATAGAGGACTATAACTTTAAAAAGAAACATATTCGCCATTCCATACACTATGGATTTTAATATTGTTACAGTATTGTCATACTGAATTGTTGTAGACGTATTTAAAAAAAAAACATTTATGCAGTGCATGCGGATGTAATGAAGGCTCGTAAATACCAGCTATGTTTTAACAGATTTAAAATAGACGACTAACACATGTCCGACAAGCCTTGCCCGAAAAGACAGTTCACTCAGCATGAAGAACTTTTGAAAACTAACCATTGCCCTATGTCAAGGTGGCATATATATAATTACTAAGCTTAGATTATCCTGGTACAAGGTCATAAGTATTGGGTATTCAGTGAGGATCAAAATAATTCCAGAATTATTGATCTGTGTTGTGTTGCCCTTGTAGAGTGTGTTTCATTAAGACGAATTATATATAAAGGGTGTTTCATTAAGACGGATCAAAGTCAGCAGTAAATAAATCAGTGTTATTGGTGAAAATTAATTTATTTCTCTATTGGATTATGTTATTTAAGTCATGGCAATTATGTGTGAAAAATAATCTCGCCCAAATGTCCGCTAAATCTGAAAGAAAAAGAAAAAATCATTAGACGCTTAAACTTAATTCACATTTAAAATAGGTGCAAGTTATTGGAACACACTCTATTCACATCGAAAAATTACGACAGCACCATCACGAGACCCATACATCTTTGGGCTCTTAATGGCACCACATGTACTGCAGCCGCAGAAGCAGTGGTGTGTCTTGGGCAAGATAGCCTGACGAAGCACAACACGTCTATACTGATTTGAATTAAGAATTTTCCTTCTCCTAAACTGGTTGCCAACCAAAGCTGTAGGGCCCAGTTTGTGCTGATATTTATCCAAGGTTGGAGGGAAAAGAGTTGAATTCATATCTTTCTCAAGGGCATTCGCGCATGAATAAATGCAATGAACTCGTCTGGAATTTGAACTCGGATATCCGATTTCTCATTTTGAGCCGCAATCCGTTACACCACTGCACATCCATCAAAGTACACATGCACATGTACAGTATCGAAATAATGATAAAAATCGAGAGATAACAGTTTAAATATCTGCCAGAATTTTATTATCTTCGAGAGGCGATGTCAAATTTTTAATGTGATGGCAAACAGGTTCTCTTGAAGCAACTAAAAGCAGATGAAACCTGTAAGCAGACAGAAGATTATGCAAAACGTTTGATACAATACATCAAAGAACTGTTAGGACTATAAGATTGATATGATTCATTACTGGCACCTACAATCTTGACAACAATAGATATACAGATGACAGAGTATTGATAGCAGACACAGGAAGGAAAGTACAGGAACTCCAACAGAAGGTAATCAAGGAATTAGAGATGCTAAAATTAAGTACAAAAATTTAAATATCTAAGAAGAGTTTTAAGAGAGTTTAATATGTGATACCGAAATCCGAAAGTACAATTGGATGACGAAAGATCCCTTCAAAAAGTTAACCAAAGTATTAAGAAACGAGAAAATTTCATTAGAAACAACGAAAAGAATATTGAACTGTTATGTAATATCGGTACTCCTATATAGCAGTTAATGCTGGGCAACCTCCATACAGATGAAGAAGAAACTTGAATTAACTGAAGTATGCTTCTACAGAAAGATGCTCAGAATACCATGGACTAAACATTGGAATTTTCTCCATGTCCACCCTCACCAGAGGTAGTAGCACCTGTTAGGGTCCCAGCTATGTTAAGCCCAAACTAAATGAAAACACTAGGAAAAAATAAAATACATTTTTATAGTAAAAATACCAGCAATACATTTTTATACTAAAATTATCAACAATAAATTCTAAAATAAAATGACCAATAATATATTTTTATAGCAAAATGACCAACATTATCGTAAAACTGAAGACATGATATAGCATATAATAAATAAATAACAATTTGCTATGATTAATCTCATTTTTTGTAAGGAAAAACACTTTTCATTTCATTTTGCAGGATTATTTGTGGAAAATGCAACTAAGTAATTATAATTTAATAATTAAATAATGTCATTCCCTTGAATTAATTATAAAGTTCGTATTTTCATATTTAGATTAAATAACCCATACTGGTGTTGATATGCCGCTAAACAAAACCAACCAAAGCAAACATACACCCACACACCGCTAAATTTACAAAACTTATATAAAACACTATATTCAATTAAATAAAATCATGTAAATAATCTGACATCTTTGAACAACGCAAAAATAGGATCGCTTAAACTTTTAAAAAAAGTTATAGGCGAATATCATCCTGACGATATACAGGGTGGTTCGAAAATCTTGTCACCCCTACAAAATATAATTTTCTATTTCAACGTTCTGTGGGGTATTATCAAGGAGAGAGTTTCACATGAACAATACCAGATTACTCGTCAGTTGAAGGACGCCGTTTGGAAAGCCTTTGTAACAATCAACATAACACAGCTTCGTAAAATATCACACAGGCCATGGCGCCGCATCGTTTTTTTTTGTCATGAAAATGATAGTGTTTATAGAGACCTTCTCGATGTGTGACAGCATCAATGAAAGTGAATAAACTGAATCCATTACATATACTTTGTATTACTTGTTCTATTGTTCTCATTACTTTTTTGGTAAAGGGTGACAAGACTTTAGAACCACCCTGTATATGGTAACGTTAACATTGATTTTCCAGGTATCCAACTCCGTCTTTTATATCACAACTTACCATATAAACATTGTAAATATTCACCATACATATATACCAATTAGCTGGGCACTTGATCGTAATGTAATAGCTAGCTAACTTGTCTCGCCAGAGCAATTACGAGTAGTGAATCGATCTTCACTGGGTACTCCACACTTTGGATCTTGTACCATGTCTAAGCTATGCGTAGTAAATCGTGATTCACCAATTAGCTAAAACTTTAAACGAATTAATCGTATCATATTATAACATTATGGCACATGAAATCGAGAAAGCCCATATTTGTTAATTAGGAAATTCCAGTTGATTTCATTACATTCTCTTAATCCTCTCCCAGCTATGGGTAAAATAGAAGACATGAGTGGTAACCAATCTAGGAGAAGATCTGAATCTAGGAGACTCTCTAAATTCAAACAAGGCAAAGGCAAGAAAAAAGTAACATTAAAAACAAATCCATATTTCATGTCGTTTCGAAAAAAGAAACTGCCCACTTACTTCGACTTGCGATGGGAAATAATGTTTTCCTTGAACAAACACAAAACTCAGATACAGCATGGGGTCGTGGACCTCTCTGATCTCGGATCATTCACCCATGAGTGTATCACTACGGCACTTTAAACGAAATAAGAATGAATCGAGTCGTGTTGTTTGATCATTATCATTGCAATTCTCACGTACAAATATTTAGAATGAAAATTCCACATAAAGGCTTGTACTTGAAATATGGCTTCAAATTAATGCTGTGCAGTATGTATTTTTGAGATCGTTGCACAGCAATATGCAATCGCTTGACACGTGATCAGTGATTTTATTGACTGTTGGTCCCTTTTTAGGATCACACTGCGGTCATGTTTTTTGCGTTTGTTCGTTTTGGCAACATAATCGATGAACAATTGAAGCGTTGATTGGGCAATGAGATACGCTGCTGTTGCCGGCAGCCACGGGAAACGAATCGTTGAATGAGTTCGACCTGTGATTGTTTAGCGAGGCAGCCAGGTTGAAAAGTCTGTCAGGCTGGAGAAATAAACTGATTGGGAGGGGGTCATCAATCGAAGAAGAGTAAGCATCGATGAAACTAAACCGTCCATATGAATGCTCTTTCTCTCAAACATACACACACGCACGTATCTTTCTCCCTCTCGCTCTCTCTCTCTGTCTGTCTAGCTCTCTCTCTCACTCTCACTCTCTCTCTCTCTCTCTCTCTCTCTATATATATATATATATATATATATATATATATATATGGACGACTGGTTAAAACCGACCATGAGACCCAAGTTCAAATCTTACCATAGCTGATTTGTCAAAAAGGTGACTGCGTTATCGGTATGTGGAGGCAATCCCAGCGTGCGTCACCTTTCGTAAGTGCCTGGAAAATGTTCTGCATATATGTAATGGCTAGCTACACGTTTCTGAACACACTTGTTTGCTTGGGTGGCGAACCAAAAATCACTGCGAGAATACCTGTCGCAGAGTAGCCAGGTATTTTATATATATATATATATATATATATATTATGTTGGTGCAAAAATAATGACGTAATAATGTCGTTTTTTGGCGTACTTTTTAACGTCAAAAAACGACATTATTACGTCATTATGTTTGCACCAACCTAATATATATATATATATATATATATATATATATATACATATATATATATATATAAATATATATATATATATATATATATATATATATATATACATATATATATATATAAATCAAATTCAGGAATCGGAGAGTCGAATTTCAATGCCACATGAATCCATTACATTCACTTAAGGTGCTAATACACTTGCGTATGATATGAATCCATCAAAAAGTGTGGTTGGTTCTGCACAAAGCCTTCACCAATATAATCAAATCATATCTGCTGGTGTTTGGGCTGTCGGTTCCTAGGAACTGAGCTGCTTGATCCTCATACGTCGATAAACGACGAAGAGTCCAGCATATCGGCTATTGCACACTCACGCTCGTGCACACACACACACACACACACACACACACACACACACACACACACACATATATATATATATATATATATATATATATATATATATATCGCACGTTGGTGTTAATAAAACAGTGTTCGATGTAATATAAAAGCGCCATTATGTATATATTAATACATTTATATATTATCCCTTAACGGTAGCGTTGCGCATGAAACTCCGAGTCGTGCTACCACTGAGGGACTATATATATATATATATATATATATATATATATATATATATATATATATATATATATATATATAATGGACTCCTCACCACGTCGGTTTCGACGTATGAGGATCTGACAGCTTATTGATTCAGTTATGAAATTATGTGCGATAATCTTAAGTGGCATTTAAGACCCGCTAGTGATTTACAAAGGAGGCCACATATGGAGCATGTGTGAGGATTGTGAGATGAGATCACTGTTAGATTCGCTGACCTTTTAGATCTTGCTCTCGCTTCTTGAAGATGATTCAGACAAGCAGACTGAAAATTGTTGAGTCCACTAAAACACGTTAATCTCCATTCTACCCGTTCCAAGGCTAAGCGCTCAAGAGTGTTTTGTGGTATATTGACTGCTGACAAGTTTCTTTTCAGCTTGTCTTTGTATCTTAGCCATGGGCGTCCTACATTATATATATATATATATATATATATATATATATATATATATATATATATATATATAATAGCTGATTACTAGTTTATGAGAAACCCCATCTGTTAAGGCGGCTGACCAATATCTGTTTTAGACGCCTTCTCAGACACATTTGTCTTTATTCAACACCCACTGAATACACCTGTGTTTTAATTCAGTAAATACACAAAAATAGACAAGATCCTATGACAATGATGTGTATTCTCTCTGGACTTATTCAACCATCACAACGACGCCATCCCGAGAGAATTACAAGAAGTCTTTAATTTATTATTAGCTGTTAAATCTAAACAACATAAGTTATACAGATGCCACAGTGTTGATAGCAGACACGGAAAAGAAACTACAGGAATTCTCACAGAACATAGTAAAGGAAAGTGAGAAGAAAGGACTAAATATCAATTGTAAAAAAAGACAGAATGTATGGTTGTCAGTAAAAAAGATACAATCTACAAGTAGGAGATGCCAATTGCAAGCAAATACAAATAAATAAATCTAGACACTGAATCTGAAATCGCATTGGATTAGCAAAAGTTGCTTTCCAACGTTAAAAGTATTAACAAACAGAAAGATTTCGCTAGAAACAAATAAAAATCTACTGAACTAAGGTACTCCTGTATCCCAGTGAATTCTGGATACTCTCCTCACAAATAAAGAAGAGACTTGAAGCAGCAAAAAATGGTTTTACAGAAGGATGTTAAGACTACAATGGACTTAAGTTCAGAGTAATGAGGTAGTTTTAGGCGATTGGAAACGGATACTTATACATAGAATCAGAACAAGACAGTTGAAATACCTAAGATACACAATGAGGAAAGATGGCTTAGAGAACTTGACACTCACAGTTCATATTAAAGGGAATAGAGATAGAAGAAAGCAGCGAATAACCTACCTAACGAGATTGTGTGAATTGTTGGTAGAAAAGCAATTAAGAGTATCTGTCTAGTCAGTGGATAAAAGCTTTGGTTGTATCCAGTTACTTGACCCAAAGAGTTGTGAGTCCAATACGTGGCTACTGCAGTGGTGAACAAAAATTTGGAGAGTTGAGTTAAAGAGAGATAACATGGGAAGAGGCATGACATGTGGAACTAGAACAATCTACTCCGGCGGACGAAATAAAGGGTTCAGATTAAAATTCCAATCAATTGAAGAAGGCTGGAGCGTACAAAGGTATGAAACGTCGTTAATATGGCAATAAAGAGGAGGAAAACAGTTTGAAGAATGTAAGCGATTAAGAGGAATAGCAAAAATCAAATGTTACTAAGAGCTACAAAGGACAAGATGTTTTGGAGAGCCATCGAAGATGCCGAACAGACCTTACTTAGTAACAGTTTGTGTGTGTGTGTGTGTGTGTGATTATCAATCACAAGATCAGTACGCTGAAACCCTCTGACACGCTGACTTGTGACTTCATGCTAGCACAATCATCGACAGCCTCAAAATAGATCCATTCACCTAATATCATTCACCAGGCTTGGGTCAACCCGAGTTATCGGTTACAGGCCCTTTCTATGTGCTATACACTGACGCACGCACATCTATCTATCTATCTATCTATATATATATATCTATATCTATCTATCTATCTATCTATCTATCTATCTATATATATATATATATATATATATATATATAGATATAGATAGATAGATAGATAGATAGATAGATACATATATAGATAGATAGATAGATAGATAGATAGATAGATAGATAGATAAAGTACTATTTAAAAATAAATAAACGGAGCGTCTATTCAATTATGGGTATCGCGTTAAAATATATATATATATATTAACATGACATATTTTGATCACTTCAACCGTTCTTTTTAGTTGATATGCATAACTGAATATACGTTTCTTTTATTTATTTTTAGACAGTATTTTAGTTTCGTATAACGGCCTGAATATTGAAGAAATGAAGGGCGTATTTTACTTTGATAAGATTTCTCGAATATTCAGGCCATAGAAAAAAATAAACGGATACGATTATCCACTAAAAATAAGGTCAAAAGAAAACGTTGATATATATATATATATATATATATATATATATATATATATATAGGTTGATCAAATGTTACCGCTGCCACCATTTCAGAATATTAGGGAAATGTGAGAAGTGTCTCTAACGTTTACACACTTCTTGAGCAATCACTCATCTGAAAAAAATATCAAAAGATCGGAGTAGAATTTCATGTGAACTTTATGGAAACGAAGATATGTTCTGTTTAGATGTCTTTCTCTAAATGCCTAACAAAAATATATCAGCCGAGTTTTGTGAGAAAATCTGCACACATAAGACAGAATAAAGCAAATAATAAAACAATGATAGTGAAAATGCCTTATCTAAAATTGAAAAAAATAATAAGTATGAAAGTTTTCTTTATAACTTGCCTCCAGGATCACCACAGAAACCTGGGTTTGTTTAGGTATAATAAAAGACCTTTCTGGAAAATTTAAGGAAGCAGCAAAAACTTGGCTATAAAATAAATAACTGACAACGCCATAAGTTGCGAAATAATCCGAACATCGAACTGAGGCAACCAAGTAGAAATCTGTTTAATTTGTTCCCTCTCTGTCTCTTTACCGAAAACCAATCGTGCCAGCAACCATCGTTTAATCCGGCCTCTCATTTTGTCCACTGTTCCAGTTTATATAGGCTTTGCCCTTGACCGGAAAAAATCCGATCCACAAGGATCCGGTTGGATCCGGCTCATTGGACAAATAAATAGACAGCTAACTAATCACAGTGTATGCGACAGCCGAACGCACAGAACTGGCTGTTTGCACAAGATTAAATGCGTATTGATTGGTCAATTATTAATATGCGAATGTGGTGTTCTACTTTTTCCGCGTGCATTCAAATAGCCTAAGCTTTTATTCAGTTCTATGCAAGGATTATGCTTTCATAGCTGTAAATTTATGTTACTGATGAATCATTTGATAGGTTATCTCAAGAATATTGGAATGGATATCTGGATAAAGAAATTGATTTGATTGACTGTTTCAAAATCCACATCAGTTCGAGTATCTTTGGTGAAGACGAAGTCAGTATTTCTGAGATAAGGATATTGAACATAGATTAGTCTGTGCTAAGGGCAGTTTCCCACAACACCACAGGTTGCTTCAAAACCAAAAGCATATCCTAAAAACTCGAGTCATGTCTTTAATTAACATCGTCAGATTCAGATTTTCGTGTGGATGCCATGCATGGAGCCAAATCCGTTCACAAATATATAAACAGTCAGATAACATACAATCGTTTTCTCAGGTCAATGATTAAACATATCTTCTGAAGAGTGTAGCGGGGAATTTTTTTTTCCCAAAATTTGTGCATTGGCGCTACAGAAGAGTAGAACTATATCAAATAACAAAAAACGCGCCACTTAAGAATTTTCAACCAACAGCTAAAATGAATAGCGGATGCAACTGGAAGAAAAAACAATAATGATATCATAAAAATGTTAAAGTTCTACATTCTTCAAAGTAAAGGTTAGGGAAGAAGCCATCATTTATATTGGAAAGAGCAATAATAGTTACTGGACCTGAGCTCGCCACAACTTACTATACTTTGAAGCTCTTATTAAGGTTTTCTTTTTACTATTCTTCCCACTCAGTATTCTGATATCCATTTACACAAGCTCGGTTCTTTCTGTCCCTCTTGCCTTCGATATGCCCTGTGAGTGTCAAATACTCCAGTCCTTGTTTCTTCATTATATATCCTAGAAATTTCAACTAGAACTTTCTGATTATACGTATACGTAAGTGTCCTATTTGTTTCTATTTTATTTAAAACTTCTTCATTGCTTGCATGCTCTGTCCATGGTATTCTCACCCCGCCTTCTGTAGAACCACGTCCATATTTCATGATGTTTCCTCTTCATCTTTGAGGAAACTGCTTAGCATTCACTGCCATTCTTTCTTTAAATTCTTAGATTAAAAGATAGTTTCAAACTTAAACTGCATTAACACCATTTCCCTCTAAATCTTTTGTCGGGAGGTCGGCAGCTAAACTGTCTCCCTTACTCCAAAGAGGAGGATGTTTAGGAACAATCTATGATAAAAACATATCAAAGGGCGGAGGAGCGTAAGTTGTATTGGTGGTTCAATAAAGTCACCGTGGAGAAGGCAACAAGAAAGCAGTCTACTAACAATCTCAAGAATAATCAGGACAATATGCTGTATAAATATGAGATCACGGCGTGAAGGATATGAATATCAATGCAATTAACAGCTCGCTTAATAAGGAGAGACATACCCGTTAGATTTTTCTGGACCTTTTTATATATCTCTATGTGTGGCTTAAATTGTGTGCTCTGTAACAGTTTAAGATTTAAATGGAATAATATTCAATTTAAAATATTTATGATGCTAAAAAAATAAAAAATAGCATTTATTCAATCATTCATATCCTAGAGCATGTGCTAAAACTAGAAATACAAAAAAAAAAAAAAAAAAAGGACTGAAAATGAAACAATTCAAAAGACTATACGTTAAATCAAAGATACATAGTTGGGAAATTTTTCCTCGTACGGCCTTTTGACCAAAATTTAAAGATGTTTTAGATTTTCAAAATTTCATCGACAACTGACGGCTTTTGTTTAAAGAAAATCCAAAAACGTTTGAAAAAAATATTTAGATCCTCAACCTTCCGAAAAGCCCCGCCATCTAAACCGAACGTCCCAGATGTACGTAGATAACGCTCATACAGTGTCCATTTTACTCATAAACCCCAGAAGAGACTTGGTAATTAAGCCCTTAAAATTACTCTCTGGCAAGGTGATACCACAAATAATAATAATAATAATAATAAAGAAACTGCAAGAAATTGGTATGAACACCACCCAGACACGGTTACGGAAATACGACTTGTAACAATTCTATGGGACTTTACAATACACACAGAACAATCAAAGCTAATCAACCAGACATTGGGATTAGAGACTGCAAACACAAAAAGTGCCTCCTTATTGATATGGCAGTCGCTGAAGACTGCAATATTTCTTTGAAGATCTTCAAAAAACTATCAAAATAGAAGGACCTTGAAATCGAAATCTCAAAAATGTGGCACAATTAAGCATCAACAATTCCAGTTGTAGTTGGAGCCCTCAGATTGATAGGAAAAGGTTCCAATAGTCTCATTGAAGGGATTCCTGGTAGCCCATGCCTTAAAGAAATAAAAAAAATCGTTCTCATGAGTATAGACCACACTTTACGAAAAGCTTAGTCGATGTAAAATATGTGCGTTTTTTTTTTAATTGTTCAGGGGAAAATATCCTGATGCCAATTCCGACCTTAGATCTCTGGTCGGGAACCGGAAAGAAATGAGTACACAGCAGAAATCAAAGGAAATAAAATAATAATAATAATGATAATAAATTATCTGATGTTACACAAGGCATGTCCCACAGTGCTTTTAACTTTAACTGATTGGAAGTGTTAGCATATACATGTTGTCTTTTTGAATTAAGAAGGTCTACGGTAAATATCCAGTTCTTACACAGTTCGTCATTTTCCAGGCTTTAACCAGTTTGGCATGCCCTCGAGGTGCTGGCACATTTGGACATATCTATTCATGAACGGGTGTAATGGAGAAACATCACAGTTGCTTGTCGGAAGGGTCGTTTTTAAATGCTGAAAAGGAGAATTACTTTTAAAAGCGAGACTAGTGCGTCAGATAGAACACCCTCAATCAGAGACGTTTAACCAACCTGATATACCTAATTGGGTTCCACCTGTACTACATTTTTCAAAGTCTGTTACCATATCGCACACATTTGAATGTGATGCGTGTACCTGCAGTACACATGTCAGGCGTATTGTCGTGATGTCATTGGGCTTCGTAAATTTGCACTCCAGCATCATTTTTAGGTGTATTGCAATCTCACTAACCCAATAATGATATTTTAGCTGTGATGCATATATCGGGTATATTCTTATCAAAGTGGGTATTATGATGTGTATATTGGGTTTCGTAAATTCACACCAGTAGCGTCATTTTTTTGGCATGCTGTTTTCTCCCTCAATAATAATAATAATAATAATAATAATAATAATAACCAAGACTCGTTTAGAGAGATAGGACCTGTAACAATTTTATGGAACTTTAAAATACATACAGACAGAACGATGAAAGCTAATAGCCCAGACATTTGTGAACAAAGACCTCAAAAACAGAACGTGCTTTCTTATTGGCATGGCAGTCACTGCAGATTGTAATGCATCTCTAAAGATCTTCAAAATAGTATCAAAATACAAGGATATTAAAGAGTAAATTTCAAAAATGTGGCACATAAGGACATCAATAATTCAAGTTGTAGTTGGAGCCCTCGGATTGATTGGAAAAGGATCCGATACTCATTGAAGATTTTCCTTGTAATTTATGTACAGTATTTACAGTTCATTCATTACAAAGAGCTTTATCTTATGTAAAATGTGTGTGATTTAAGGTTTTTGTTTTGGGGGTTTTTTTTGGGGGGGGGTTACAAAAAATGATTAGTGGAAATTGTCATGAAGCCATTTCTCATCTTAGGTCTCTGGTTAGGATCCGGAAATAAATGTGTATACGATAGAAATCAAAGGAAATAATAATAATAATAATAATAATAATAATAATAATAATAATAATAATAATAATAACTGGGCTGTACCCGGTATGTCTACATCAGAGTTGGCGTATATGTATATATTCGGATCGTATATTTGCACGACAGTGTCACTTTACATGTTGCTCTCTTATTCAATAATAATAATGGCCGTCATGTATATTTTAGTTAATATGACTATATTGAAACCAAAATAAAAAAATAAAAAAAACGCCATAATTAGTACATGTACATTATATGGAGATACGAGGCGGCACTAGAAACTTCTCTACCCGAACTATTTACCAAAATTCTTACTTTTTCAATGTAATTGAGAAGTATATTTACTCCATGCTTTTGCTTACTTTATAATTTACGGAGAACCTACCAATGTCTTTTTCTAAGCTAATTGTTAACAATGCAGATGACTGAGAAATTCCCACATACAGAAATACACCAACAGCACGAAACTTTCTTAGTTTCCAAACATCAAACTCTACATGTTCAGCGCACGTTTCAGAAAGATCTGGATGCATTATGTGCCTGGTCAGTGAAATGACTTTTGAGATATATCCTTGAAAAATGTGGTCTCGTTCATATCTTTCTTTCTTTTCATGTGCCATGTCCTTTCAGGACGTAGGCGATCATGGCTCTTCACCTCCCTCTGTCCCTTGCATCTCTCAACATGTTCCTTCCCTCTGCTTCTTCCTCCAGACCACGTTCTGTCATTCACCTGCTCAAGCTCGCCAGGTATGTCACGCGCTGCTTTCCCTTGTCTCTCTTTCCCTCTATTCGACCCGTGAGTATCAGATTCTTCAGGCCCTCCTTCCTCATTATGTGTCCCAGAAACATCAGCTGCCTCTTCCTGATGTTAAGTATAAGCCTCCTTTTCCCTTGTCTCTTTTTCCCTCTATTCGACCCGTGAGTATCAGATTCTCCAGGCCATCCTTCCTCATCATGCGTCCCAGAAACATCAGCTGCCTCTTCCTGATGTTAAGTATGAGCATCCTTTTCCCTTGTCTCTTTTTCCCTCTATTCGAACCGTCAGTATCAGATTCTCCAGGCCTTCCTTCTTCATCATGCGTCCCAGAAACATCAGCTGCCTCTTCCTGATGTTAAGTATAAGCCTCCTTTTCCCTTGTCTCGTTTTCCCTCTATTCGACCCGTGAGTATCAGATTCTCCAGGCCCTCCTTCCTCATCATGCGTCCCAGAAACATCAGCTGCCTGTTCCTGATGTTAAGTATAAGCCTCCTTTTCCCTTGTCTCTTTTTCCCTCTATTCGACCCGTGAGTATCAGATTCTCCAGGCCCTCCTTCCTCATCATGCGTCCCAGAAACATCAGCTGCCTCTTCCTGATGTTAAGTATAAGCCTCCTTTTCCCTTGTCTCTTTTTACCTCTATTCGACCCGTGAGTATCAGATTCTCCAGGCCCTTCTTCCTCATTATGTGTCCTAGAAACATCAGCTGCCTCTTTCTTATGTTAAGTATAAGCCTTCTCCATGTTTGCAATCTTTGTAAGACCTCATCGTTGCACGTACCCTCGGTCCAGGATATCCTTAGCATCCTTCTGTAGAACCACATCTCCATCGCCTCGAGCCTCTTCTTCATCGTTGAGGAAATCGTCCAACATTCGATGCCGTAAAGAAGGACAAATGTCACGTAACAGCTCAGTATCTTTTTCTTTTCTTTTATAGGAAGCCCCAAATCCGAGTCTACAACTCTCTTGTTTTGTTGAGCATATAACACTATCAAAAATATTTGGGAATGATTATAGCCCCGGATTTAAAAATTGCAAGTCACTGGAGCTGGATTCATAATAAAGTTCACAGCATAATAATTATAATATTAGGTTGGTGCAAAAATAATTTCGTTTTCTAACATATGTTACTATATGAGAAAACGAAATTATTTTTGCACCAACCTAATACAATGAACCATTCCAACACAATGTAAAGAAACCTTTCTGAAGATTAATCCTATTTTAGTCTATGTTTCCTGTGAGTGGTCTCCTCACACTCAAAGTATTAGGTTGGTGCAAAAATAATGACGTAACAATGTCGTTTTTTAACGTATTTTCTAACGTCAAAAAACGACATTATTACGACATTATTTTTGCACCAATCTAATATTATATAAGAGCTAGAAAAAGTAAAAAATCGTTTTACCAAAAACGATTCCTGAAATCAAGAATATGCCTTATTTCTATAGACTGAAAAGTCTTTGCCTTTTTTTCGTTTGAAACTGAACGTCTTAGACTTCATTTATATATAGACATTTTAAATTGTAAATTCAAGTGATGACATAGGTTTCGGGAAATACTTTACTAAAATCAATACAATTCCACCAAATTGATCGATTGATTCTTCTTTTTAAACAGCATATCAACTCTGTCGGTTACTTAATGTCAAAAATAAGTTTTAATATGGCTTGTAAACAATTCTTTGATTTGTTGATTCCAACACTCTCCAGTTATGCCTCTAGAAAGAAGTTATTTACTGCTATAATTTGTGCTATAGTGCAGTCCCCTTCAAGTAAGCAAGGATATTATCTACTTTTATCTTCCCCCAAAAGTCCTGTAGACTAGTCATATCATAAAATCGTTCACATATAGAGGTGAGGTCACATACTGTGCATTCAGGAGGATGTCCATTCAGCAGAAGACAACCATTAAAACATACGAAAATATACTTTTTCACCGCGAGTAATGAGGAGAACACAATGCCTCTTTCGGAAATCAATACCAAGATTATAGAAGTCTTCAAAATGAAAATGTAGTTTGATTATATTGGCAGAAAATAAATTGTATGTGCGTACAATGTACTTTTTGCATTGTCTTAAACGCTTTTCTAACTTAATTCATCGATTATTACTACCTTTTGTATGTTGCCGGTGGTGTGTGTTATATCTTTTATCTCTCGTTTCTTTGGCCATTTCGGATTAATGTCTGCTCGGTATTAATAATGAATAAATACAGATTAATATTTTCAAGTGCTGAACGCCATACAGTTTTAGAATAAGAAAACTCCAAAGAAAATCTATGAGTGAAAGTTCCTATCATACTGAACGCTAAAAAATAGCATACCAACTTTCATAGAGAGATTTTCAGACCCCAAACCTTTTCACCCAAGTTGCCGCACGGCCTGAATTTGGTGATTATGGTCATGACCTAATTTGGGCGGATCAACGAATGTTAGTTAACGGAACTGCTGTGCTATTAGGTTGAATCAAAATAATTTCCGTTTTTGGTAAGAATTCGAAGAATAAAGTCTTTCGACAAAAATGGAACTTATTTATGACTCAACCTAAGAAAAGCGTTATTCAGATAACAGTAGTTGGCCAAATATTTGAATTCCGACTAGAAATGATTTCGGGTGGACACCTCAAAGTTTTTTTTTGTGCCCCATTTTCAGCCATTTTCAAATCATTTTTGGAACATTTCGTCACTACTGATGAAAAATTGTTCTACTGCTATGATTTGGGAACCAAACAATTGTCCGTTCAGTGGCGACGCTTGAGTTCCCCACGACCGATGAAATTTAAGGTCCCACAAATCAGCGGAAAAAAATTAAGGATTTAGGGGTTTTGGATGATAAGAATGGTATGTTGATATCTGTCTTCAGGAAGGTCTGGATACTTCTCTAACTTATTATGCCGATTAAAAAACGCCTTAACAGAAAACGCCGATGACCTGTTGGTAATTTATTCCCCTTTTTTTGCGGGACAATTTATCTGCTTACAGGATTAACCAAACTATGGCTGTCCTGGGTATGACGATAAACTATATCCGCGTCCTGGGCAAGACGATAAACTACATCCAACACCAAGGCCTCTGATCAGGAGGTTTTGAGGAGCGTGGAACCTCCTAATTGCTGGTGTTCCCAGGTCCACTCTGACCCGGGGTTAGGGTCCCAGCTATGGCTAATAGTTAACCCCCAAACTGGAGTCAAAACACTATGAATGTGTAAAAATAGATTTTAATACCAGAAATACTTTAAAAAAAAATATTGCCAGCAATACATTTTTGAAGAAAAAAAATATTACCAAAAGTAGATTTATGAAGAAAAAAAAATATTACCAGCAACAAAAATATTGTTGACATTAAATAACCCATTGAGGTTTATATGCCGTAAAACAAAACAAACTATGGATGCCTTGAAGAATTAACATCTTGATAATATCGACTTGGAGAGACGATCATATACCAACATGTGGTACCATTGGCAAGTATGAATCAAGACTTGTGAGTGACATTTTATCGACGAAACATTTCGGAAGCTGTCGATGGTTGAGCGAGCATGTGGATACAATCCTCACCTAATCGACACACAGAAATTGTTTCACCTTTCTGTCAGTGTTGTTCATATAAGACACATGTCAGAGTTACAAATTAGACAACTGCATTTATCTGATGTCTTTAACTTTACGCATAGTCAGGTAATACAATAACAATAATATATACTTAAATAATTTTCAAATTCTTCTTGTCCTTTCTTAAGCACAGACAGCAGCACACAATAACCACCGTGAGTGGCTCTTGGGCCCTGCATAGGATGAATATTAGTATAAAAATACAGACACTTGGAACTTTATATATCAGATGCTAGTTTTTCCTATAACTATAAAACTAAGTTATCAAAACAGAAAAGAAGCAAGAAAGAAAAACAAATCTAGTAACATACATTGCCAAATATTACGCCTCTTTTCGTGATTTAAACTTTATTGGAAATATTCAATTTTTGATGTGTAAAAGTTTTAACTCAAATGGAATCAAATCGATTTCAGGATTACTTGATCATTTTAATCCAATAGAAAAAGCCGCATTCTGATGTCTAAATCTCGAATGAAGTTGCTTACTGTATATAAGTTTGTAGCGGCAAAAAATGTACACATCACCGGTAGGCTTTAATCAAGCGAGTAAATTTAAGCTTATATAGAGTGCATTAATACGTACATTTCAAATGATGGCAAACATCACCACACACACGCACAGGCGCGCACGCACACATACACACTCATATGTATAAGTGGGTATGCGTGTACGTGAGTGTAATAGTTTGCGCGTGCGCGTGTGTGTAGTAATCGAAAACGTTCTTTGTTTTTTTTTTAAGTTAAGGCAAAAGAATGTACATATCGTTTTTATTCTTGACATGAACTTTATTGAACAACGCATTTATCCTTTCCTTCCACTAGGTTTGGTCATCCTACAAGAAACTCTATAAAGTAGTAGATAGGCTCGCCTCTCGCCCGGTTTACACTCCTCCCCGATCTTTCGAATACGAGCAGAGATTTATCATTTGTTCCCTGTTTAAATGTGGGATTTCGGTTCTTTCACTTCATTTCCCTCCCAGTAGGCTCTTGAGTGTTAGTGGCATTATCGCCTTGCATGGAATGAATTGATTAAAACAAATATCTTCTTCAGCAAAAAAAAAAAAAAAAAAAAGTAAAAAAGAAAAAAAAAACTGTTCTAAATACCTTTTGCAGTCTTCATGGAACTTAGTTTTACTTTTATTTCCGTTAAGAGGACAAGCCCCGTACCCCTCTGTGGTTACGTAGTGCAGGGTTAAAAGCTAAAACCGAAAGTGTTACTTGCTAACTAGAAATTACCAAGCACACATAATGAAAAATTGTGCTGGTCACAAAAGCAGATTCTGTAATAAATAGCCAGAAACAATTAACCATTTTGTATCAGGTTACACAGTATTAGCACTGAAAATAAAACTCGGTATGATAGATTGGGCTCATATCTGCACTAAAAAATATGCAACTTTTACGGGAAGGAAACTGCAATAAACTGGTATGACCATGCCCCTGACCCGGTTACAGAGATAGGACCGGTACCAATTTTATGGGATTTTACACACAGACAGAACAATCAAATTTAATCGGCCAGACATCGTGATCAAAGACCACAAAAACAGAATGTGCTTTCGTATTGACATGCCACTCTCTACAGATTGCAATGTATCTTTGAAATTTTTCAAAAACTATCAAAATGCAAGGATCTTGAAGTGGAGATCTAAAAAATGTGGCACCTGAGGATATCAATAATTCCAGTTGTAGTTGGATCACTCGGATTGATTGGAAAATGTTGCAATAGACTCATTGAAGGCATTCCTGGCAGCCCATACCTTAAAGAAATAGAAAAAATTTTACTCACAAGTACAGCTCACACATTACGAAGAGCTTTATCTATATAATATATGAGTGAAATGATTAAAAAAAAACTTCTTCGGCCAAGAACAATTCTAATTACCTTTTGCAGTCTTCAAGGGAACTTAGTTTTACTTTTATTTTAGTTAAGCGGATTTTGTAAAGACAAGAGTAAATAGTAATTCGAAGATGTAATATAAACAGTTCCAAATTAACCTGACACAGTTTTCCCCCCTGATTAACGGACAAACGTGCTGGCTAGCTTTACCTTAATGAGCTATTCCGTCCTAATTTCAAAGTTTTCCCTGAATACTGTTTTCAATTCTTCTAATTTTCTAGCAATACGTGATGCCAAGTGATTAGATCTTCGAATCTTGCCATGATGGATTAGTTAGGAAGGTGGCTTCTTGCTAATATCGGTCTGGAAAGACGATTATGGGACACCGTTTGCGAGTGCCTGAAAACCATAGCATAGTTTGACTCAAGAGTGAAATTGTCTAGACGAAACTATTTGGAAGATGTTGATGGTTGTGCGAGCAGGAAGATACAAGTCCTTATCTAATTGAGAGACAAGATCTATTTAGTCTTGGTTGGTAATCTTCGAGATGATGTGTCGATGTGTTGATCAAAACACCGATCCCACCAGCAGTCTCACCACTCGTTAGAATGAATCGGCCTAAAACCTCACAATTACTGGAATTCTTTGAAAATAATAAAAATAAGTCACGTCAATTAATCGATTCGTTCGTCGGAAAAAGTAGTACTATCATACCAAATACAGAGCATCACATTCTTTGGATAAAATTATCGTCGATTGGGGTCGAGATCATCGAAAATCTTACTAGTCGAGAATTGAACCTGCATTTTCATTTTTAAAAGGAATCCATCAATTAGGCAGGTGTGCCGTAACCTTTTCGGTTCCGTGGGTGCTTAAAGCTACATTTGCTAACTTATATTTTCGAAACCGAAACACAAAAAAAAAAAAAAGAAAAAAAATTATTAGTAATTAATATTTTTAAGCTAGCAATATATATGCACGTGTTTGACCAGACAACGCTAATTTCACTGTTTCTCAATCTGGCAATATATATATATATATATATATATATATATATATATATATATATATATATATATATATATATGTGTGTGTGTGTGTGTGTGTGTGTGTGAATAATTCATTTTTTGAATTATATATGTATATATAATTCATTTTTCAAACTGCTAATATTTCTCAGAGAGAGAGAGAGAGAGAGGGAGAGAGAGAGACGCACACTTATTAAAAGAATAAGAAATTAATTACTTGCTTATAACCACATGCACACACACAGACAAATATATGTTAAAGAACACAATTATTAAAAGAGAAAAAGACGGAAAGTTCTTTAAAGTTACGCTGTCGAATCTTACGAAAATGTTAACCTGTGCATCTTCTTTCCAAAAGAAAATACTCCTTTTCAAAGCCAACATACATGGCCATAAAAGTTTAAAAAAATTAAAAGAAAAGGCCTAAATCGAAAAATTATACTATTTAAAATAAATAAATAAACGCGTAAATCCTTTATCAAATTAAAATAATATATAGTAATTACCTTTAGCATTTTTTAAAGGAGTAAATAATTATATAAATAAATTTTAAATAATTCAACACCAATAACAACATTGACTCACTTTCGTTTCTTAGCCATTGAATTACATCACTTATCATCCTCCATAGTTTGCCTTATGTTTCACAGTTAATCTGGAAAATATTTCTTCTTCTTTATGTGCCGTGTACACTCAATACGTAGGCGATCATGGCTTTCCACAACTTCCTATCGCTTGTAGCACGTAATGAACTTTGTCCTTCTGTTATTTTTCCTAAGCACTGTTACGCCATACATTTGCTCAAGCACACTAAGTATATTATACTTTGTTTTTTTTTTATGTCCCTCTTGCTCTCTATCTGTCCCGTGAGTATTAGATTTTCCAAGCCCTACTTTCTCATTATATGTCCCAAAAACCTCAACTGTCTCTCTAGCCTTCTTAAATGTTTAAAAATTTTGAAAACCTAACTACAGTGTAACCCGGATATAAGAGAAACCCGAATATAAGAGAGATTTTATCTGGTCCCAAATTAGAGCCATACTTACCTAAACAAAATAGACCAAACCCGGATATAAGAGACTTCTCCGGTCCCGACAACTCTCTTATATCCGGGTTACACTATATATTTTACTTCTGTTTATAAACACAGGCTGCAAAATAAAATCATTACATTTACCTTGATAAAGTCCATCAGAGGACGAAACGCGTTGGTATGAAAACGTTTTCTTTTCAATCTCATATATATATATATGTATATATATATATATATATATATACTAGCTTAAAAGCCGCACTCTGTGCGCACTTTTAAGCTCGTTCCCACTGAGGGCCAATTGGGCCTCCGACCCAAAACTAAAGGGACTTTACATCCAGCTTAGAAAACAGCACTGACAATTTTGAAGAAATAACTTCGAATTCCCCAATTTACTCCATGGAAATTCCAAAACTGACTTTAACTCTGATTCGAGCTATAAGTCCAATTCCACTCAAAAGACTCATTTGGACCGAAAATCCGATTCAGGCTGAAAACTGAGTTCTTCAAATAACAAACTCTGAGGAACTTCAAAACCTCACTTCACTAAACCTCTCACTTTAACTCTGATTATTTGGCCTTTTGAAGAAATAAAATTGATTTAAAAAATTCACAAAGTTTTGAAGATATTAGGTTGGTGCAAAAATAATGTCGTTTTCTCACATATGTGAGAAAACGACATTATTTTTGCACCAACCTAATATTTTAAACTAAATTTAAAACAAAAACTTTTAAAATCACTAATTTTTTCATTTATTTTAAAAAATTTGACTTTTTAACTGTTCCATCCACATCCGGACACAATGGTGGATGGTCAAGCAACAGATGAAGAGCAGATTTTCAATCCTGGGATGATGATTTTGAGATTAAAACGAATTAATTACGAATGTTAATAATCTTCTTATATAATGTGTAACATCGCTTTTGACTATAGTGAAGTCTGGAATATGTATTCGTGCATGAAGACGGAAAATAGAAATAAGACATGTATCTACCTGTGAGCCAACCTAGATAGATAGATAGATAGATAGATAGATAGATAGATAGATAGATAGATAGATGTGAACAGGCTTGAATTTGCATATAAATAGTTATCGGTAGATTTCGATAGATGAGTAGTGAATTGAGAGAGATGACAACTGACAAAAAAGAAAGAAAGTCAGATAGAAAGAAAAAAGACAGAAAAAAGGAAGAGAGAAAGAAACTAAATATACATCGATCATATTTTCCTCAACAGCAGCTTCTGAGTTTTCAAGTGGCCAGCGCCGATTGGAGATTCAACTGACAAGTGCCCTTCCAGACGTCTATGGACACTCCAAGAATTGTCGACAGTCTTTGCCGTTGTTTCAGTCAGAAATGACACGCTTTAAATTATGTGTAGACAAATGAGAAATTACTTCAATCGAGGAGTGTGTCCTGATGTGTTTACTGTTGAGAAACGAGTTTTTTTTTTCCTTTAAGAGAAATGAATGAATTCGAAAAAAATCACGATTGCAAATAGAATAGAAAATAAATAGTATTTTGCAGAAAATAAATACAATTTTGATGTAAATGTTTTCGTATTTTTCGCCTGAGCTAACAGCTGTAAAACACTACATGTATATATATACATACAGATATAAACAATCACCCACACCAACATATATATATATATATATATATATATATATATATATATATATATATATATATATATATATATATATATGTGTGTGTGTGTGAAAAGTGTGTGTATATAAATATAAATAAATATATATATATGTGTATAATTATTTATATATTATATGCGCGGTATTATATGAGCAATCTACATAAAAGCAAATTTTTTAAAAATTAATCAGTTTGTCTGACGATCGCTAAAGCGTGAAACCAGGGTCACAAGCTCACATCTATCCAACCATATATATATATATATATATATATATATATATATATATATATACGCGTAGGATGTATAATAGTATATGAGAAAAAAGTGGAAGTGATGGGAGAAATTAGAAAGGCTTATAATCGACGTGTTTCACCGACGTCTGCTGGTCTCGGCTTCTTCAGATTGTAATGAAAGACAAAGCTCTGTATATGTATGTATGTATGTATGTATGTATGCGTGTGTATATATGTGTGTGTGTAGGAGGTTTTTATAGTATACGAAAAAAGTTCAGATGATGAAACAAATTAGGCTAAAAAACGACGAATGTAAAATTTTATATTTACATACGCTTTATCTTTGATATTGAACACTTTTAACCATAAATGTAGCATATGTCCCAGCTATGTGCAAATAGTTAACCCCCAAACTGAGGTCAAATCACTATGAAAGTATAAGAATAGATTTTTATAGTAAAAAAATACGGGCAATACATTAAAAAATATTATCAGCAATCCATTTTTGAAAATATAAATATATATTATCAGCAATATATTTTACTCTCGCTAAAAATCCTCTTGACAAAAATACGTTATTGAAACCTGATCTACAAACTGATTTCTTACAAAGAATACATATCCTATTCATACAAATCTACCACAAGATTCTTGCCGGCATTAAATAACCTATTGATGTTGATATGCCGTAAAGGAAAATAAACCAAACCAAAATCAATTTTTTTCATTTTTCTAATAAACATGTTTTTCTCAATGTCAGACAAGAAGACCTTGACAAGTCTTTAATGTAAACGTTGGCCAACATCCCTTTTTCTCAATTTCATCTGCAAACATTTCATATTTCTGAAATAATTTCTGTGACTTGTAAACAACTGTCTACAATTGAGTGATTGCCCAATGAATAAAGAACAGAATAAACAACAAAACCACTTAATAAGATTTACTTATGGTTGGCCAAAATATAGCGCGGGAAACTTTCGCATAAATCTAATAAATGAATAATGGCGCATATGTCTGAAAATGTTGGTACTACTGAAATAGAATGGTCCTCTGGTAAAAAATAGGGAAACTATTTTTAAGGGAATAATTTTTTTTCTCGGGGAATGATTTTTGTAGGTTAGTATTCATTAAATAAATTGATTTTCCATCGACTTAGAAGAGGGATTTCTGTTCATAATATCGATGCAGTGTAAAATCGATCTGACATTTTCACAGAGTTACTGGACTAACTTGTTATTTACAAATCTTAAGCTTGAAACTTTGTTTACATCATTCATATCTGATTATTTTTTTAAATTTTCTGAATATTTTAAACATTTTTAAAAACTTTCTTCAAGATTTACTGCGGGGGTACATTTTCGGAAGCACATTCACAATAATTGGGGGACACTAATTATTTACTTTCAATAGACTAAACAAATATATAATTTCATTGATTTATGTAAATTTTTGTCCTTCAATTTTTTTAAAGTAATGTTCCACCTGTACATGACCCGGGAGCCACTCAAGGTAGGGGGTTACGTTAAGGAGTATTTTATGCGGATATAATATCGATATAGTATAAAATCGATTTGACATTTTCACTGAGGTAATGGACTTGATTGTTATTTACAAATGTTAAACTTGAAACGTTTCTCATTCATATCTGATTATTTCTTTTAATCCTCTGATTTTTTAAACATTTTTATAAACTTTCTTCAAGATTTTTTGTAGGGGATTTTTTTCGGAAACACATTCGCAATCACCGGAGGACAATAATTATTTACCTTAAATAATGACGAAACATATATACTTTCATTGATTTATGTTAATTTTTGTTCTTTAATTTTTTTTTACAATAAGGTTCCCCCCTTTAGAAGGCAGAGGCTTACGTTAAAGAGTAGATTATGCGAATATGAATGGAAGATAACAATTAACTCTAGATCTGAACAAGTTAAGATCGTAGTGATCCGAGCAACATCCTCTTGGGAGTCTGTTCCACAGAGCAGGGGTTCATTGTAAGAATCTATTTGAGTGAAACTTACTTCTTACCGATGGAATAGAAAGGGAATGTGGGTGGTTTGCTACAATAAAAGTGGCGTGGCTGGTCCTAGGCGTGAAGATTAGACCTGGCGGTACCAAGGAATGTAGTTCGTTCGAACACTTTCCATGGAAGTAGCAATAGATCAGCGACAGGCTCGCCACATCTCCGCCCGTGAGAGAGGTTGGAGGGTGGAAAATAATTCGTCATCCCAAGTACCCTGAGACGCTTTTCAACCTTATCAAATGAGGACTGGGCAGCTCCTTCCCAAATATCAAAATAGTACTTTTGGGCCTGATCTGGCTCTTGTAAAGGTAGAGGATAACACGCGGAGGCAGGTACTTACTGGATCGGTACAGGGGGCCGATCATTTTGCCTGCATCTTTAGCACGATATCTACGCGGTCAGGTGTGAGTTTGCGGCCCAATGTTCTCTAGGCACGGTGCATTCTAAAGCGGACATACGTTAACCATGACTGGCGGTGTTGCAGTTTTTTGTGCATCTCTGTACTAGTGAGCCAGTCAAAATGAGCTGACTCATTTTATAGTTCACCAATAGAAGGGCTAACCAATCAGAAAGCTCAAAATACTTAATCCGACGTGTATAAAGGCAACCATTTTGTTTTTTCTCCCAAATTATCCTCACTGCCAACATGATATCGAAGATTTAAAGAATTACTTAAGAGCCGCTACTCTCTTTGAATCTTCACTGCCAAACTCTGATATTGAACACATTACGGACTTCACTGGATTCCATATTCAGAGACTACGGCACACATGGTGAACAGGCGGTAGTTCGGGGTCCAATCGGCGGTGATGGAATGTAGCTCACAAGAAGTCTTTTGTAAAATAAAAAGTCCGTTTTCGTCCGCAGAACAGCCACGTCCAGATTACTACGGAGTGATTGAAAAGTAACTCCCTATTTTATGTAGGAGTGGCTATCCAGAAATCCTGACTTAACACCGTGTGATTTTTTTTATTTGGGGGTGGTTAAAAGAATAATCTGCAATACGAAACCAAGACTTTGGAAGAAGTTAAAGGGTGAATGAAAGAAGTTACGTCTTCAATATCATAAGAGTTCCTGGTGAAATAAGGTGATGCGATTCCTGTGCGGCTCGAGAAGCTGGTAGAGAAATCTGGGGTTCATATCGAATTTTAAATAAAACCTCACGCTAAACACTTATAATAATTTCTTGTAAAAATTATATTAGGTTGGTGCAAAAATAATGACGTAATAATGTCGTTTTTTGACGTATTTTTTAACGTCAAAAAACGACATTATTACGTCATTATTTTTGCACCAACGTAATAGTATTTTAAAATGGGAGTTAATTTTCAATCACCCTGTCGATAAAAAAGCAAGGAACGATATTACTCAATATCGATATTATGAAAGGGACCCTCTTCTAAATTTTTTTAAAAAATCAATGCTATTTGATTCTGAAAAATATCGTGGTTTGAGGAATATCTAATGAGTGGTCACCTACAAAAATTATTCTCCCACAAATCCCCCCCCATTTTTACGAGCGGAAGACTCAAGCTTAAAAAGTGTAAAAAAATAAGGAGGAGCTACTGATGTAAAAGTAATTTTTTCAACTGAATTTTCAAGCTAAGTTAGACACAAGGTTTCAAGAATGGGGAAGCCAGAGAAAATTGAACTCAGCTCTCGGTGCAAACAAAAATACGTACATCCTTTCGTACTCAATTTAAAATAAATCTGTTAAAAAAAACTGTTTCGCTATATTTATTAACTATTGGAGGAGGAGGAGGAGGAAGAAAATCCCTAATTTTAAGTTGACATTTGTAAATAAAAACGGGTTACAGGTGATACTGCATTTACCTTATGAAAAGAACCTCCTTCTAAAGTGATAAAAAAATCAATACTTTTCGATTCTGAAAAAAATGTTGTCGTTTGAGGAAGGTCTAATGAGAACTAACCTACAAAAAGTATACTACCCCAAATCCCCCCACCCATTTTTTACGAACGGAAAAGTCAAGCTGAGTAGTATCTCTAAGCTTAAAAAGTGTAAAAAATAGGGAGCTACTGATATAAAAGTATTTTTTCAACTGATTTCGAAGAGCGCTTTTAAAGGTTTTATCAAGCTATGTTAGATACAAGTTTTCAAGAATGGGTAACTCAGAGAAAATTGAACTCAGTGATTTCTGTAATCTGTTTGTTAACCATTTCTATATTGTGAAAACTCAAAAGCGTTTGAATATAATTTTATCCCAATGAAGAACTAACGAGGTTTTCCTAAATTGACAAGAGATGAAAATAAAATATAAAAAAAGATTATTAATGGTGTTTATCAATGTTTTCTTACTTGCGGCCCATTGTTGATGTCAAAAGAATTTCAGGCCAACATAAGCACAAATAGAAATTCCATGTTCCAGGAAATATATGTAATAGAAAATATAAATCTTGACTACGGATTACACTGCTCCTGGTGTCTCCAGGCCCATCTATATAATAAATGCAAATGTCAGTGTGTCAGTGTGTCACACTTTTTCAACTTTACTTCTAGGTGTCGTAGTCCAACATTTCATACCATTTTCGAATCAGGCCAACTCCGTGAGCAAATTAAAAACATTCCGGATCGGATCCAGACCCCCGCAATCCTGAAATTTTGGTTTCCCAAGTTTTCATTACTCCGATTGTTTTCGGTGATTTTTACGTGATTTTTTGTGACGAATTTTTTATACAATAACAATTTTTTTTTTTTGGACTTTGAAGTAAATTTGCGAATAATCGAAATTAAGTGCGAAATCTAACGAAGGTCACCCGTGAAATAAAAATAATTGTTTTGTACGGAGAGTAAGGACCTACATACATCAAACTGATTTTAAATTAAGTGGTAGTAGAAGAATTGCTGAACTTTTAAAAGGTAAGCTTGAATATTAATGCAATACTTAAATGTAGCGATCAATTTTGAGTTCTTCTGTTGTTTATTGTTGCCTATCGCATTTACTGCTTATCTATTGTGATAGAGGCCCAATCAAGAGCCCTCCACAGGAGCTAGGGTAAATGCTGCCAGATAGGACGGCTTTTAAGCTAGTTTAAAACATTTCTCAGGTCTAGTTTAAGGCCTAATGACCCACATTGATAATCACTGGTCTAATACAAAATTTATTTTCAAAAATATTTTCCTTTTTTTTACGAGTGGGCCAGTCTATCTAATTAATCTCCGAATGTTTAACAACACTAGCAATACTACTAGGCGTTGTATGGGTCAAATTCCTTCCTCTGCAGGCGTTACACTCTGCTGTCATTTCTTTGAAAAATTTTCTAACGGCTTAAAAGGATACTAGCGCAATCGTTGTAATTAAAGCAGTTCAGTTGGTCAAAAAATTTTCCTCACCTCTTCAATCCAGATCATACATGCCAGAACCCCGCGCAGCAGTTATTAAATCCATGACCTTTTTTCGTGGTGTATACCGTGTGTCTGTACATACAGCTCAACATACAGTTTTATATTCAGTGTTGACCTTCTACTAGACTGGTTGCCGACCTCGTCTAGATGACCTAATATGTCTTACTATTTAATGGAGGGAGAAAATATAGATAGATCTATTTACATTATTTACATTATTCGGACTGTTATCCTCATCTTCATTGCAATAGTCATAACAGTTCGGTCATTGTACACTCCGGCCTTCAAGTGACTGGAATATTGAACCGAATCCTTTATTTCGTCTACCGGGATAGATTCTTCTAGTTCCACATGCCATTTGGGTAAAACGTTGGTTAGATCTAGTGACTAAACTCAAAGAGTTGTGAGTTCAAGCTACATCAGTGGTAAACCAAAAAACTAGGAGAATTGAGTTAAAGAGAATTAACTGCGACATCCGGAAGATGCATGAAATTCAAGCTCACAGATATTTTTATTATGTAGGTCATGACAGGAAGTTGTCTGCATATACATCCTAGAGAATTTCATTTTGGACAGATACAAATGGTTACATTATTTTGCAAAATGTATAGAAGTCTAGCGTTCCTAAGAAGAAAAAGCGAAAAAGGTAGGAAGGTAATTTAACATATTGCTAATTGGTTATATGCTCGTCAGGAGATAGCAGCAATTGAACGATATATATATATATATATATATATATATATATATATATATATATATATATATATATATAAACCTAGTGAGCCAGACAAACCTACCCAGGTTTCACCTAAACGGATCGTCAGGGAAATCCGGCTTTTTTTTTTATCTGGCTCACTAGGTTTATCTAGGTCTACTGTACGGTTGTATTGAGCTCTTTTGTTAGTTAGTTGTTTACTCGTATCGGGGTTTTTTCTTTAGGCTTCAAACCTGTATCTCTGCGATTTTTTTCGACAGACTTTCATGTTTCTAGCTCTTTCTTTTTTTAAAAACCTTTTTTTCCTCGAGATTGATATGATTATTGGCAAATCAAAATTTCGAGGGTTTTTCGAAACGAGTATAGTTATCTATATTTGTATATATATATATATATATATATATATATATATGGACTGCCTTTCTTGGCTGTCGAACTCCATATATATATATATATATATATATATATATATATATATATATATATATATATATATATGGAGTTCAACAGCCAATATATATATATATATATATATATATATATATATATATATATATATATATATATGGAGTTCGACAGCCAAGAAAGGCAGTCTATCTAGGGAAAAACAATCCTGTTATTAAACCTCCGTTGACTTGCGGCCATATCCCAAACACGGAAAAAGGCTATGGAAGTAAATCCAAACAGAAAACCCAGAGTGGAGTCCCGTAGGTGGTTGGCTGGCAACACTGACAATTTTTCGGCAACTGCTGAAGCCATGCCGGCCCCAAATGTAATATCCTGTATTCCTTTGGATCTTGTTGGCACGGCTGAGAAGCAGGTGTGTGCTGCGCACGGCCTCCATATACCATCGCCAGTCAAGTCGAAGGAAAAATCGTAATTCGAACCCCCTGCTACCTTCTAGGCCATGACACTTAAATCCCGAAAGGAAGGACAGGGTAACCTCAACACCCCGGTGCAAAAAGAATCTATTGCACTATTCTGACTTGGATGTCTCCATCAACCACAATTGTTAAATTGAGATCAATGGTGACCACAGTGGCACAAAATTGCGTTAACTGAATAAGTGAATGAATTGCAAATGTGGACAAAAAATAAAACGGTTTTTGTTCATAACTATAAAATTAAAGAATTTATACACTACTAGAAGCTATTAGGTTGGTGCAAAAATAATGACGGTTTTTGACGTATTTTTAATGTCAAAAACCGTCATTAGTTTTGCACCAACCTAATAATAACAATTCAGTTTTTTTTTTTGTTGTTGTTCTTCATTTTCATTGTCTGATTTTCTCCGAAAAGAATGTTACTTCTTTTGAAGATCTATTTGAATGTTAATGGGCCTTTTCAAAACTAATTCCTTGTTTGCGGGGATATTTATATCTTACCTGGGGGATGTGTCCCAGTTATTGCCAATTAGCCTCCTGAAATTTTTAAATACTGGTTCTTTTCATATCGCGTTTGAATATCTTTTTCGGGTAGCATATGTTGAAATTCATTTTTAATACTCATATTCTTATATCGAACATCAAAATTTCTAATCGTCCACTATTTTCAGTTCAGTTACTAACTGCCTACCCAACTGTTGAAATCGCTCACCGGTAAGCGATATCGCTTTGTTTGGGATATCCTGCTTTGGTTCAATCATAATAACGAAGTAGCCATTCATCTGAAATTCGACAATATTCAATATAATCCTAAAACACAGTACTTCATATAAGAGAGTCGACAACAGTTCTTCTTCTTTGAGCTGTGTCCATTGAGGGTCTTGACGATCATGGCTCTCCAGAATTTCTTATCCTTTGTTGTTCATGGTAGATTTTGTCTTTTTATTATCTCTCTTAAACCTTGTTCCACCATCTTTTTACTCGAGTTCGCCAGGTAGGTTATGCTTTATTTTCCTCTGTTCCTCTTGCCTTCAATCTGTCCTGTGAGTATCAAATTTTCCAAAACACTTTCCTCATTGTGTCCTAGAAATTTCACCTCTCTCTTCCAGATATTAAGTATACGTTTCTTTTTGTTTCTATTTTCTCTAAAACTTTATCATTGCTCACATGTTCAGTCCATGGTCTTTTCAGCATCATTTCTGTTGCTTCAAGTCTCTTCATTAGCATATTGTCCAGCATGCTATATAGGAAGGCTGATATTACATAACAGTTTGATTCTCTTTTCTTTGTTCTTTAATACATTGCTTAGCTTTTGGAAGGCACCTTTAGCTATCCCAATCCATCCTCGAGTTAGTTCAATCATGAAAATTGTGAGAAAACATAGCGAACAAGTTTCAGTTATTCACAGAATCAGACAAATACGAAGCAGTAACATTCAAACACCGCGTGAAGGTGTTCTTATCCAGATTTGCTTGTAATAACTTGCAAGAAATAAAATTTAAAAAGATAAATTCAAAAGTTGCAAATCACTGGAAAAACAATAGCATGCACCTAATCCTTTTTCTTTCGGATATTTTAATTCGCTATCTTTCTTCCATTTTCTGAGAATTTTTTTGTCTTGGCCATTTTTGTTCGTTCCTTGAATAGAATTTCAGCCAGAGACCAGCATTTGTCCAAGGAAAATTCTATCAGGATTCCATTCTCTGCTTCTTTGTCAAGCGAAGTAAACTTAATTACCATCTATTTCTCTAATTACAAAATCAAATTATCTAATTATTATTATTAAGAAAATATGGTCTATCTCGTTACATATACATTTACACACACACACACACACATATATATATATATATATATATATATATATATATATATATATATATATATATATTACATATATAAATATATATTATACATTATATATATATATATATATATATATATATGCGTGTGCGTCTATGGGTGGGTGGGTGGTTGTGTGTGTAAAATTACTTTTGAAATATGCAAGTAGCAAGCGAGGCAGATGCTGGAAAGCACTTGATATCAAAAAGAAAGATAGCGGAAAAGCATCCTACAACAAAGGCAAGCGAATTGAATCTTGAGAGGAAGGAACAGATACAAACGGAAATAATAAAGTCTGACTGATAATGATAACAGCGGCAAAGAAATAGGATAATGATGATTTTAATAACGTCGATTGTGTCGGAGAAAACAAGTGAAGACAAAGCAGAGGAAAGATATATAAGTAAGACGGTTACAAGACTAGAGTCTCGAGTCACGTGATCAATGATTCAACAAATAGTCAAAATCGAGAATTATGGTTCACCTGTCGCATCTCATTTAGCGCTATGCATTTGAAATTGAAACGACGTTGATTGAAACCAAACTCATTCTTACACACTTTAATTTGGAGATTTGCATTTATATCTTATTTTGGGTAACACATTTAATTAAACCACGTGAGTATACGCAATGTTGCCGAATTTCTGGAATAAGATAATATGGCTATTCTTATAGCCGGAAGAATAAATTAAATGTTACCGAATTTCTGATATGAAGTTCAGTATTTTTATAATTATACTGAATCTGGTCGAATTTCTGAGATAATTATATCTGTTGTTAATTCAATCAATATCATTATAGCAAACGTTACCGAATTTCTGATATAAAGTTTTTTTTATGATTATACTGAATGTGGCCGATTTTTTTTAAGCAATAACCCCCAAGCAAAGCGAGAGGGCCACAAGCACGCAAGGGGTTACAGAAGCTTGAGAACAAGAGTAAAGAGGCGTGTTTGAGGAAAGGATACAGAGAATGAGGGTATCGCATGAATACACTTGAATATTTGAAGATTATAGTCATCGGGGAAGCAAGTAAGGAGAAGGGAGTTCTACAGACGGGAAGTACGGGAGAAGAAGCTGTTTGAGAAAAAGAGACGGTTACATTGAATCGTTTTGACAGTGAAAGGATGGAAGCGAGATACCAGCCTGGCAGCACGTTTAAATTCATGCAGTCCGGGAACCAAAGAAAGTACCTTGTCTCAACAATTACCGTTAAAATACTTGTAGAAGAGACAGAGGGAGGCCACAGCACGTCTGTGGGACAGAGATTGTAGACTAGATGCCAGATCAGGACCTATCATTTTGCATATTCGTCTCTGGATTTTCTGAGATAAACAATTATATCCGTTGTTAAATCAATCCATGTCGTTACACTAAATGTTAACGAATTTCTGATATGATTTAATGTGTTTTACGAATAGAATGCTTCCTAATTTCTGAGATAAATTATTACAGTAATTGTTAAATCAAGTTTCGTAATTATGCAGAATATTGTTGAAATTCTGAGATAAATTATGATCATTATTGTTACATCAAATCAGGTGATTAAAGTAAATGTACTAATTTTCGAAGTACTGTGTTTTTATGATTATACTGAATATTGCCGAATTTTTTATATGAAGTATTACGTTTTTTATGATTATATTGAATCCTGTTGAATTTCTGAAATGAATTATTTGGTAATTATTAATTAAAGTCCTGAAATTGATACATTAAAGTTTTATTGTATTTCTGGTATGATTCATTTGCTTTTATAACGATTAATTCGGATTAATATCCTCATTGTCTTTCCCAGTGTTGTTTGTAGTTCAAATTGAAATCCTGCTATTAATACATATATTATTCAAGCTTTCAACCCCCTCTTTGTTGCTTTGATAGCTTCATTTGCTTTATCGGCTATCCTGCATATGTAAAAAGTTAATATATTGATATTAATGCACGAATTATTAGGCTTTCATCTTGGTTGTTTTAATACCACGGTCAACCTGCTTTGCAAACTTCCTAATATTGAATTTCCTGTCAGAGTGTTTAGAAGTATCCCTAGTGAGCGAATTGTGTAAAAATTCACTTACAGGTTCTTCAGAACTTGCAGTTTTTAGGCTAGATCGTTGTGGTATCATTATTACTATTACTATTATTATTAATAGTAGTATTAGTAGTATTAGTAGTAGTATTAGTAGTAGTGTTCTTAATTGTATTTCATATTTATCGCAATCTCAAGTCCCATAACAAATTAACGCTCTAGGGTCACTAGATGTACTGCAGTTATAGCAGCAGCTGGTGTGCCCACGGCAAGACAGGCTGGTGAAGCCCATCAAAATTCAGTTTGGTTTTGAATTCAGAACTTTCCTTCCTTTAAGCACCCAAAGCAAAAGAGATCAGTCTGACATGTTATTTAAGTCATAACTGGAGGGAGGTGGATTCTGACTCTGTCTGAATTTGAATTCGACACAGCTATTCCATTTTTTGTGCCAATAACCGTTACGCTACAGGCACATAATGGAGTCACTACCGGGACCTGTACCAATTATAGGGTAAGAGATGAAATGGCAAAGTATTTCTCAGATTTTCGGCTTTACACACACACATATGTGAGTATATATAAAATTATTTATATATATGAATATATATATGTGTGTAAATTTATATGTATGTATATATATATATATATATATCTATGTATATCAGTATGTATTTGCATATATATATATATATATATATATATATATATATATATATATGTGTGTGTGTGTGAGTATATATATATACGCATATATATATATATATATATATATATATATATATATATATATATATACACACACACATACATATACGCAAAACTCTTTCAGAAAAAAAAAATCTCCATAGACACGTAAACCAGACTAGACGAAATCATCTTCCGTTTTAAATTTAGACATCCCAACCTTACCTTGTCTTGACATCTATGAATGTAACTCTATACTGATACAAATTATTAACACCCTACACCCCTTTCTATTTATACAATCGCGCTAGCCGTTATCATGGAAATTTTGATTTCAATAATGAATATCCTATTAAAACACGTAAATTTCAGAAATAAGTTATTCAAAAAAAAAAAAAAAAAATTCGCTTGAAGATGGAACAGAGCTTACTTTAATTCAATTTAATTCAAATAATTATATTGAAGTTTTCGGCTCTTGTTTTGAAACATGAGAACTCATATGTAGCACGTTGGAATCATATTTTTAAATAAATAATTATATTTATGCTCTACTTTTGTATCGAGCACTATTTTTAAAAAATAATAACAAAAATACTAAAGAACTCTGGATTATTTACCTAACGAGTTCTTTCCTATTTTCTATATATATTCACATATATGTGAGTATATATACATATCAGTATATATATGTATGTGACTATATATATATGTAAATGACTATATATATGTTTCTGACTATATATATATATATGTGACTATATATATATACATATATATGTATGTGACTATATATATTTATGCGACTATATATACATATATATTTATATATATATGTGTGTGTGTGACTATATATATGTATGTGACTATATATATATATATGTATGTGAGTATATATATGCGTGAGTGTGTGTGTGCGCGCGCGCCTGCGTGGCTAAGATACTCAGGCATATGCGCGTTGGAATACATTAGTGAAGATGTCTGGAGGAGAAGAAAGAAAAATAAATCAATTTTTAATCAAGAAAAGTTAAAGGGAGAAAAATGCAGTGCCGCTTTGAAACTTTAAAAATCGTTTGTCTGTAAATACTTCAATATTTTGCCACCACCTGCTCGACAAGAATCGATAGGAAACAAAATAATCGATACGAGAAAGAGCGCTACAGACGCCATTGAAGCGTTTTAAAAACTAAAACTGAAAACGGAAATGCATGTACGCATGTGCATGAATCATGCCACTCAGCCCAGAACACATATTTGGCAATTATTTTTTTTTTGTGTGTACTTATTTTATGCTTACATATAAATATAAAATGTTCATATTTATGGTCAACACAGTATACTCTATTGGTCTCACTCTCATGTATGTATGTATATATATATATATATATATATATATATATATATATATATATATATATATATATATCAGTATGTTAATATCTCTATTTATCGCAGTCTGTCCATATGGATATATATATATATATATATATATATATATATATATATATATATATATATGTATCTACGTATTTCTGCCTCATTTCTATCTATCTATCCCTAGTCATGATCTATCTATCCCTAGTCATGATCTATCTATCTATCCCTAGTCATGATCTATCTATCTATCTATCTATCTATCTATCTATCTATCTATCTATCTATCCCTAGTCATGATCTATCTATCTCTAGTCATGATCTATCTATCTATCTATCCCTAGTCATGATCTATCTATCTATCTATCTATCTATCTATCTATCCCTAGTCATGATCTATCTATCTATCTATCTATCTATCTATCTATCTATCTATCTATCCCTAGTCATGATCTATCTATCTATCTATCCCTAGTCATGATCTATCTATCTATCTATCTATCTATCTATCTATCTATCTATCCCTAGTCATGATCTATCTATCTATCTATCTATCTATCTATCTATCTATCTATCTATCTATCTATCTATCTCTAGTCATGATCTATCTATCTATCTATCTATCTATCTATCTATGCCTAGTCATGATCTATCTATCTATCTATGCCTAGTCATGATCTATCTATCTATCTATCATTGACATGTCTTTGTCAAGAATGTCAATAGCTATAACAGCAGGTGACTGTTAATTGCTCTCTGGTCGGTAGTCATAGGAGAATTGTTTGCCGATGTGTTTATCATGCCTTTTTCCTTCTGTGTCAACGTTTGTGGTATGCAGAAGAAAATAAATTTTATCAACCTATATGACGAACACGCACACGCGGATATAAATTGGTATACAAGTAAATCCGCAAGTATTGATTTTTCAACATAGTTAGCATTAATCTTCTCTACTGAATTAAGTGCATTGTCAAGGAATTAGAGCACGTTGTAAAATAAAGATTTGTTGGGTAAAATAAATGCATTTTTCATCATTAAAGTCCCGGATGAATTCAAAGATTTACATAAGATAAAATATTCACCACTGAATTAAGTGCGAAGAGATTATACGTAACACGAGAGCCAATTGAAAGGAATTAATATCGGTTGCTCCGCAAAAAAGATTGTTAGAAGACCTCTAGAGAAGCAGGCGGTAAGCTATCCCCAGAAAGAGGGCAGATTAGAATTTCTACCTTCTGTAAATACACAACGATAGTGCACGCCTTACTGGAAAAAAAAAAAAAAAAAAGGAAATTCAGATGATTACACAAGAAGTATAAATTTCTGGTAAGGCACCGGGGCCTACGCGCCGTTATAGTTTTTCATTCGCCACCTTTTTCGTCCTTTTAAAGGAGATCATTTCATTCATATATATATATATATATATATATATATATATATATATATATATATATATATATATATGGTCATTTACTCATTTAATTGTTCTGTGTGTTATGATTGCTTTTTGAAAGTTCATATTTGTGCACTCATGCATAAGTAAATATAGATATTGATGATATCTTAATATCTAGGTTTTAATTATGAATGTAACATGTAGAGATAGCTAGCTATATATATATATATATATATATATATATATATATATATATATATATGAACAGACTGATATATATATATATATATATATATATATATATAGAAAATAGGAAAGAACTGGTTAGGTAAATAATCCAAAGTTCTTTAGTATTTTTGTTATTATTTTTAAAAAATAGTGCTCACTACAAAAGTAGAGCATAAATATAATTATTTATTTAAAAATATGATTCCAACACGCTACATAAGATCTTACTTTAATTCAATTTAATTCAAATAATTATATTGAAGTTTTCGGCTCTTGTTTTGAAACATGAGAACTCTTATGTAGCGTGTTGGAATCATATTTTTAAATAAATAATTATATATATATATATATATATATATATATATATATGGGGACAGAGAGAAAGGTAGATAGATAGAAACAGACTAATATATATATATATATATATATATATATATATATATATATATATATATATGGGGAGAGAAAGATAGAAGATACATAGAAATATCCTAAAAAAAACACGATTTCAAAACCCATGCCAAATTCACTATAACTGAGAGAATAGAAAAGTTCAGAGTAGATAATATTAGAAAGATTTTAGAGTTCCATGAAAATAAGTGGATACAACGTCTAAAAACACAATATTCAGCCTGGCTAAACCATAAATTTAACAATATAGATAGTAGTAATATATAACTCAACAAATCAAAACCTACCCACATTTCTCACCCACACAAAACAGACATGCTTACGGAGGTGTTGAGGCCTCACACTTATACACACACCCACACGAATATACACACTTACATACATCATGCTAACTCACTCCCTAATGAGCCAAACACTAAACAGAGACACATCCCTTCTCCAGGACCAATAAAACTGTCAAACTGACCAAGGGAATTCAGGGAAGCCTAGATCCATCCAGCTCTTATCTCAAATAACAACTTAAAAGAGACTGTTTGACCAACACAAGGAATGTTAAAAGATTCATGTTGAAAAGATAAAAAGAATAAAAAAACAAATGAAAACTAAAGACAAAAGTTCATTTTCTCCATCAAGACATTCATAGGTAGAGAGATAGATACATAAATAGAAACAGACTAAGATAAATAGACAGATAGTAATAAACAGACTGAGATAGATAGACAGACAGATAGATAGATAGATAGATAGATAGATAGATAGATAGATAAGTTGATAGATAGATAAACATACCGAGATAAATAGATAGTTATAAACAGACTGAGATAGATAGATAGATAGAGAGAGAGAGAGACATAGATAGACAGAGAGAGAGAGAGAGCGATAGAGAGAGAGATAAACATACTGAGATATACAGATAGTTATGAGCAGACTGAGACAGACAGATAGATCGATAGATAGATAGAAATAAACAGACTGAGATAGATACATAGACAGACAGATAGATAGATAAATAGATAGATAGATAAACATACCGAGATAAATAGATAGTTATAAACAGACTGCGATAGATAGATAGGTAGGTAGATAGAGAGAGAGAGAGATAGATAGATAGATAGATAGAGAGAGAGAGAGAGAGAGAGAGAGAGAGAGAGAGATAAACATACTGAGATAAACAGATAGTTATGAGCAGACTGAGACAGACAGACAGACAGATAGATAGATAGATTTGTTAATAGATTGCGATGGATAGAGAGCAAGAGAGCGCGAGAAGGGAGTCAGATGACAGCAGAAAAAATGCTAGCAACCAGACATACCATTAAATAGGTAAAGAGGTAGACAATCAGATGCAAACATTCCTAACTTCACATAAACAAAATTTGAAACAATCAAATCTATTCGTCGGCCATAGTTCTGTCTTTGCTGAAGTGGCGTTTGAGTGAAACCCGAAACATATGAAATTAACTAAATTACTGACAAGTTTGTAATTCGGTCGACCAATTTGCGATCTATTTCATGAATCTAAGCCGTTTCGATGACTCTTGAGACATTTTGCGCATTGCTCGCCAATTTTGCATCCAAATCATGTCTTTATTATCGTCATCAGATACAAAACTCAGAGGCGTAATTTTCGTATCAAATGCATAACGATGAAGTTCGGGAGTGGTGTAAGAACTACAGTTTTTTTTTTAGCAAAAGGTGTCGGCGAAGTGGGTTCGAATTTTGGTTGAAGTTGGGTTTTTTTTCACTTTGAAGCAGTTGCTCTTGTGAAAGGCATGAGGTTGATATTATGTATAAAATTAAATAAATTTTGCGTAAAATAAATTTTTTTGTAAACTTTAGTCAGCGAAATTGTCAGCATTTATGAAGATATATATATTTGAACTGTATATATATATATATATATATATATATATATATATATATATAGTTCAAATGCTTGAAGTCACCGCAAAAATTAGCATAAGATGAATTTGAAAATCAAAAAAGAGCTCTGAGAGTCATTGAAAAAAGAATGGAATCAATTAACTAAGTTATATCTTTGAGAAACCTTTGCAACAAATGCCAAAAATATGCGCTGTACTAATCTAGGCAAAAAGAGGATATTTTGACGAGAGCAAAATTTAATCATAAAATGCTTTTTTTCCTTTTTGTCATAATAAAATTTGTAGGAAAAATCATGACTCACTTTTTTAACCATGTATAATAATTTTCTATTATCTAAAGTACAAGACAACTACATTTTATGCTAACTTAAAAAATTACCTGGGACGGCCTCAAACTTTTTAACAGTTGTATATATATATATATATATATATATATATATATATATATATATATAAATGCGAATGTCAGTGTGTCAGCGTATGACACTTTTCTACTTTATTCCTAGAGGCCGTAGCTCGACATATCATACCATTTTCGAATCAGTCCAAATCCGTGAACAGATTGAAAACATGCCGGATCAGATCCAGACCCGAAATCCTGATATTTTGGATTCTCAAGTTTTCATTACTGTCATTTTTTTCGGCGAATTTTTTACGTGATTTTTTGCGACAAATGTTTTTTTTTTTTCGAGTGATAATTTTTACAACTTGGAAATAAATATGGGAATAATCGAAATTAATTGGAAAATTCAGCGGAAGTTACCAATGCACAATCGCATCCATTGAGAATCCAAATATTAAAAAGATATATATAGGATCCACAAAGAATGAATTTAAGAATAAAGTGGAGACTACACAAAAGCTTCTCCAATAATATTAGAAACAGCAATCAGATATTGCTATCTAAAATGGAAAATAATAAATAGAACAAGAACTTGTAAAACCTGGGATGACCCATGCCCTTTATGCCTACATGAAAAACTACACATTATTAAATTTCTAGAAAACAAAAAATTATTAAATCAAATAAATGAGATAACGGTTTTTTGCAGACATCACCAGATATTCGCCTTAGATAATTAGTATTTTATAAATGGACGAAAAAAATAATAATAATAAATTCCAAATCTATTAACAAGTACAATTAAAACAATAGGTTTAAAAATACAACCATTCATCATCTTAAAGCCCCTTTAAGAAATCATCAACAAAAGAAAACAAAAAAAAAAAAAAAAAAGAAAAAAGAAAACGCCAAAACTACCAGAACTACAACATCAATCAGTTAGAGTTTTAGTAGGGAGTAGGATAAGATTAGATATTGTAGCCAGACAAAACAACAACAACAACAAAAACAACCTTACACGACTCCAAAAACTTGGCATATAACAAACATCCCTACCTCAATCAAAGCAGTGACTCCTTGATAATGAAAAACAAACTTTAGATCACACCCCCATTTTAAAACTATTAATGAGTAAACCATTGCGTAGCATAGTTATTCCAAACATCGGCTGAGGATGAAACTGCCATCCGGTAGTTAGCGTTTAATATTAAAATTAAACCTGAATACTGCTGATTAGTTTCGAAACAGTAATTTCCGTGTCGCGATGTAATCATATTTTTTTAAAAAATATTTATAACCTAGGCTCTACTTCTTTATCGAGCACTGTTTTTAAAAATGAAAACAAAAATACTAAAGAACCTTGGATCATCAATCTAACACTTCTTTCCTATTATATCAGCACACCACACACATATGCACACACACGCGCGCGCACACACACACACACTGATATATATATATATATATATATATATATATATATATGTATTAAATAATTGTGTATTTGTATAGCAATCCCTCTTTTATACAAGTTTCAATAAAAACGACTGACTAGGTATGGCCGTTAAGTTTTTTATTTAATTTTTCTTGTATTCTTATAATTTTCTTTTTTTCTGGACAAAAACTATTTAGAATTTTTTTGAATGTTCTGTATGTCCGGGCGCTTTCAGCTATACTTGTAGCTATTATCAAGGAGGATTTTATTTTTACATTTAACTGAATGTATGGATATTTTTATGTATGTACTAGAGTTACAGGAATGTTTTAATTTCCAAACACAGTGAACATATTGTGGCCGTGCTCATAGTTGATGCTATTGAGTGCAGGTTTTTTCTTTTTTTTTTATTAATAATTCTTCCATTATTTTTAGCCTTTTTTATGTGTAGATCTTGCAGGTAGACTTATTGATATTGATTAGACTTTTCTTACTAAGGTTACCAATAACAACACTGAACATACAGATAAAAGCAATTGCATGGTAACTATAAGCAGGTTAAATCTTCCCTTAGAAACATAAACATTCATCAGAGTTAACGGACTCATGATCGTGATCTGAGCTGTAATTGTCCAGTCCTCACATACCTGTCTTGATAGAGTTCAAAAACGTCTTCAAAAGAAATTGAACTCACAATCACTATATCGCCAAATTCACGAAGCAACGCTTTAATCCATTAGGTAATTGTTCCTACGGATTGTGAGTGCAATCCCTTGAGCGAGCAGTGTGTACTTGGACTCAGCAGAAATCGGTCTCGCAATGACTGAGCTGTACTAAAAATAAGAACTAGACGAGATATCCCGAGACATGGGTATTGAAACGAGAACAGTCTACCAACATATTAGGTTGGTGCAAAAATAATATCGTTTTTTGACGTATTTTTTAACGTCAAAAAACGATATTATTTTTGCACCAACCTAATATATTAAATAAAGGGTTCATTTTGGAAGTTCCTGTTACCCGGATCGATATGCACCTGATGAAGGCCGAAACTTTGTGATAAAAGCAACAAAGATGGGGACAATAGTCTGAATGTAAACAGCGTCAATACCAATAACTGAAAATATATGTTTCCTAAAGCTTATAACCGATTCATCGGCAAATGTCGATATGGTCATTTACCGATTATCAGCCAATTAATCGGGGCAACTCTATTTTAGATCTGATAACTTCTAAAATTGGAAACGATCTTTACATTTCGAAATATTCGGAACTATTTTTCTTTCAGTTGGATATAAAAGTGACTGAATATAGCTAACTAATATTGTCTGTTTTCTCTATTTGGCTAAGAACCATGATAATCAATTGGATTCCTTGATTGAAAAGCCAATCACCCGAAATTCAAAAGCTACTCGGGTCATTGGCGCCAATTAAGTTATTGTATCTTTGTAGTGTAGCGGTCTAATACGCTTTATTGTTACTGATTAGTACGGCCGTTGAGATTGTAATGCAAATCGGTCAGAAGATGACAACTAGGTCATCTTTAAGACGCCGACTACAAAAGGCGGGAAATTTATGGCATAAAGCTGTGACATTAATAGGACAATTAAGAAAGTCTACGTATTGGAGAATATAAAGTTCTGTTTGGTACAATTGGGACACTATGCGAACCAACTGATCTATCTATCATTGTCAGTTCTTATCGATCTTATTCGGTTCCAATTACTTTATTTATCTCAGTATTGAATGCACCTACAGTCGTATTTCCTTTCTATCTATCTATCTATCTATCTATCTATCTATCTATCTATCTATGTGAACAAACTAAGAATATAATATACATTTATTTACTTATATACATGCACATATATACATGCACACACACATATATATCTGTATATATATATATATATATATATATATATATATATATATATATGTATGTGTATGTGAAATATTCCCAAACAATAAAACGGCCACTCAGTTGTTACTACTACATCGAAAACAATAAAAGACTTAGTTAATAATAAACAAAACAACAAGCTAAAACCTGAAAACCTCCATCGCCTGTAATAATTGTCCCAAAAAATATATAGGAGAAACCTCAAGGAATCTAACTAAAAGATTATATGAACACAAAAGGGACATTTTACAAAATAATGCGTCAAATGCGTTGGTTGCCCACCGTAACGAGAGTGGCCACTATTTTTACACAAAAAATGCTACTTTGATCAAAGGAGAAAATAATGCAATACAGCGTAAATGTCTAGAGATTGCTTTAATTGCAAGGTCATCTATAATATATGTGCGCCCTGGCTCTTACAATATTTCACCATTTCTGGCAGATCTTCTAATAATAAAGTATGGAATACCTACTTACAAAAGTGATGGAAAGAAAAAGAAAGACATTAAATGAATTTGGCTAGAAAAAATATATATATAAAATTCCCAGCATCCGTCTGTCGTGCCAATGTGTAGTTCTACCAACATAACAAATTTAGTCTGTTGAAGTCCTGAAGGACAAAACGTTATAAGTAAACTTTTTTTCCATGGTAACGTCAATTCTTATAAGTGTGTATGTGATGGAACTCTACAGATGTCATTCTCGTATTTTGTCTATAGTGCAAAAACGTTTACGTGGGGGAGACATCACGTGATCTTAAAACCCGGCTCTACGAACGCAAAAGGGAATTGCGTTTAGAGAGACATTCTAACTCTTTCGTCTTACATCGAAACGACATGGGACATATCTTTGATTTCACTAATACCAACTACATTCAAAAAGAAGATAACCCTTTAAGGAGAAAATATTCATAGCATTACTACCAACTATAAACACTCGTTTAAAACATTACATAATATCACCATTTTTCGACAGATCCATTATTCATTAATTTAACTTATATCTAATATAATGAGGATTTTACAAAATTCCCTTTTTGCAAAATTACGCATCTTTTTTTTTTTTTTTTTTTTTTTTTTAAGCATTACGCCCCGAGCAAGGCGTAAAGCCACTAGGATGCAGGGGGTTGCAGAAGATTTGGAGGAAGAGCAGATATACTTATTATAAAACCCAGGTTGTGTGTGTGTCTGTACGTTTATATATTGGATCGGATTTCCTACATTTTTCAACCGATTTCAACAAAACTTCGCAGGACTACGTAAAATTCCATTGCGGTGGTTCTGACAGCGACAAAAATTGGAAAAACACAATTGTTTTTGCACGAAATCAATTTGAAAACACGATTAAGAGGCATTAACTCATATCGAGTTATACTTATTAATATCGAGTTATACTTATTATAAAACCCAGGTCGTGTGTGTGTGTGTTCGTTTATATATGGGATCGGATTTCCTACATTTTTCAACCGATTTCAACAAAACATCACTTTTGTTTTTGGCAGGTAGTGTTTCTTATTGTCTTGCACACTTTTTTCTTTATTTTTACATTCAGAATGCTTGAAAAATTCCATTTACAAGACAATTGTTTATAATAAAATTCTATTCAATCGATAGACTCATAACGATTGAAAACAATGTTTTTGTTTGAGTTTGGGTTTGACCAATTCGTAAAAAAAAACAAAACAAAAAAAATCAACAACAAAAAAAAAACAAAAAAACTAATTAAGACATGCGTGTCCGTCAACCTTAAACAATAATCTTTGTCAATTTTATTTTTCAGTCTTTATGATGGTCGATACTTGATCTATTAGGTTGGTGCAAAAATAATGACGTAATAATGTCGTTTTTTGACGTATTTTTTAACGTCAAAAAACGACATTATTACGTCATTATTTTTGCACCAACCTAATATCTCTTACTGTTACATCCCCGGGCAACGCCGGGCTCTACTGCTAGTAGTTACTAAACTTGTCTAAATCTGGCAGAAAGTGCGTACCACTCAATGAGGATCGAATTCAGTGCAACATTAAACAGTCAGCCATACCAACTTGCGAAGTCGTATTTTTGTCGACTAAACTACTTGTGTATACTTAACAGTATTTAGTATTGAACATAGTTATTTTTTTGTGGCACGATTCTTGGTGCATTAAGTAGAGCAAGTCTACTCTTGCACGTCATGGGTATGACGATAAACTATATCTGGCAGCAAGATCGGGAGGTTTTGAGGAGGCGTGGAACCACATTTTAATTGCTGTTGTTTCTAGGTCCATCCAGACCCTGAGTTAGGGTCCCAGCTATGGGCAAATCCTTAACCCCCAAAATGGGGTTAAAACACAATGAAAATATAAAAATAGCTTTTTTTAATAGATAAATTACCTGCAATATATTTTTGGAAAAAATATTACCAGCAATACATTTGACTCTCAACAAAAACACTCTTTACAAAAATACGTCAACGAAACCTGATTTCTTACAAAAAAATACATATTCTATTCATACGACCCAATCCTAAAAATTTTGTCGGCATTAAATAGCCCATTGAGGTGTTGATATGCCGTAAAACAAAATAAGCCAAACCATCTAAACTTGCATTTCATTATCAGTGTATTCTTCGATTTTAGAAACTCTGTGAATTTTGAATAAGTAGCATAAAGATATCCGAAAATATTGCAGACTTTGTCTTTTTCTAATGTCTGTGTGGGTTTTTGTTAAGATAAAAAAATCTGAAATGGTACCCTATCAATTTTTTTATTTCAATGGATGGTTGAAAAGAAAAAGGAGACGGGTGAGAGAATTTGGGACTTCGGATGTTAGATGTAGAGAAAATGACAGAGAGGATGAACAGAGCGAGAGATGAAAGTATGTAGGAGGTTCGAATATTCAGAATTGGAGGAATGAGAGAGAGAGAGAGAAAGAGACATAGAGAGAGAAAGAGGAACAGGTATAAAGTTTTCAATTTCTTCTCTATTCAGAACATATGACAGGAAGTGAACTATTCGTACAAATCATCTTAACTGCGATGTTCCGGTCCCTGACGGGCAGGGATCCAAATTTGACTTACATATCCACAAATATGAGTATAATACATCGTATATATGTATATTAGGTTGGTGCAAAAATAATGTCGTTTTCTCACATATGTTACTATGTGAGAAAACGACATTATTTTTGCACCAACCTAATATATATATATATATATATATATATATATATATATATATATACATATATATATATATATCTGTTAATAAATATACATATTATCTTTCAGCGCTAGCACGACTAGGAGTTTCATGCACAACGCAATCTTCAGATGCTAGCGGTGAGGGATAATAGGTATGTACTTAATACCTTTGTTATATTACACATTGCACTGTTTTATTAATTTTTCGCCATTCTTGAAATATACATCTCTGCTGTTTCCTATCCTAACTTAAACTTTATGACATATGCACTTACACATTAGGACTTCCACGATTAGTAAACGAAAAAGTAATCGGCAACATCTTTTACTTACTTTCGTTTATTAGACATTAAATTACGTCACTTAGCATCCTCCATAATTTACCCGGACTTTGGAGTTCTTAACTTTATAAATTTTTCTAAATTAAGAACATTTTTACTTTTCTTTATGAATACTTGGTGCAAAATAGAATCCTCCCGAAAGGCGTTCATATATGGTGGAGTCTACCCTCGTATTCGACGTATGAGGGTCAAGCAGCTCAATTCCTAGAAACCAACAGCCAGACACCAGCACACATGATTTGATTATTTGTGCAGAACCAACCACATTTTTTTGAAGGGCCGAATACAGAGACCTGGTGCACTACGTGCCACAAGGTCCCCAAACGACCCTCCGCAGGTTTTGAATTCAGAGTTTTCCTTCTCCTAGACCAGTTGCCATCCAAGGCTATAGAACCCAGTCTGTCCTGCTATTTATCCATAGCTGGAGGGAGAAGAAGACGATTAATACCTTTTCCAAGTGCATTGGAGCGTAAGTGAATGTAATGGATTCGACTGGAATTCGAAGTCGGCTTTCCGATTCCTCAATCCAAGCCGCTGCTATCCATTACTCCCCCGTACCTCCTAAATATTTTCTATATCTATATCTATATAATACCTGGGTACTCTGCAACAGGTATTTCAGCAGTTATTGTTGGTTCGCTACCCAAGCAAACAAGTGTGTTCAGAAACGTGTAGCTAGCCATTACATATATCCAGGAGAATTTCTAGGCACTTTACAAAGGTGACGTACGCTGGAATTGCCTTCTCATACCGATAACGAAGTCATCTTTTTGACAAATCAACTATGGGTAAGATCTGAACTCGGCTGTCATTGTTAGTTTTAACCAGTCGTCCATATATATATATATATATATATATATATATATATATATATTATAAATTGATTTATTTAAAATATGTTTTTTTCGCTACACAGTTCTAACCATGTTTCAAAAATGGAAGCTAAAAGCTACGAATTTAATGTTGTAATTAAATTAAAGACATTAGTCCGTTTCATCCTCAAGCTAATTTTGGAGTAACTTTTAAAATTACTGGGTTTTAAAGACAGCTAAAATCATAATTCACGTTTCCAAGGTTACAGATAAATCTACTTCAACTGGACAAGGAGTGTCTGGGTGTTATTTACATTGAGCACTATTTTGTAAAAATAAAAATATCTATAAGAACACCGGATTATATATCTTACTGTTCTTTCTTTTTATTTATATATACATATACATACATACATACATACATACATATACATATATATATATATATATATATATATATATATATATATATATATATATATATATATTAGGGCATGTGGAAGTTCTTATGCGTAAGTATCTATATAATTGCATATGTTAGAGATATGTGTGAGTCAACTGGTATATAGGTGTGTGTATGTGTGTGTATGTGTGTGTGTGTGTGTGCATATCCGTGTGTAATTCCAGTTTCAGCTCACTTTGGCACGCACCAGTTTTTCACATGCATGGATGTTGATTGATGTTATTTGGTAATTTCACATTTCAACATTCCGTTGCCAATGCCCTTTTTGTTTTTACTTTTATGGTCAACCAATGTTAAGATCTTGAAATGTCTTTCCATAAACGAGGAGGCAATCAAATAGCGGACGTAAGGTCGGCCGCAAATAGGAGACATGAAAGAAAATGTTTTATTTCATGAAAATGATTTTTATTAAGCAGGACAGTGAGAAAAAAAAAACAAAAACAAAAAACAGAGAGAAAGAAAGAAGTGTCAGAAATGCGGCTAAAAGGAGAGAATTATTTTAATAAAAGAAAAGAAAAGAAATATTCGGATATAAAATGAAAGAATGGAATTGCAGGTTTGAAATAAATAGATAAATGAATAATAATAATAATAATAATAATAATAATAATAATAATAATAATAATAATAATAAAATAAGACCTTGAAATAGAAGTCTCGAAAATAGAAGTCTCAAAAATGTGGCATATGGGAACATCAACAATCCCTGTTGTAGTTGGAGCCCTAGGACTGGTTGGAAAAGATTGCAGTAGACTAATTGCATGGATTCCTGGAAGCCCATGCCTCAAGGAGATACAAAAAATTGTTCTGACAAGTACAGCCCACACTTTACGAAGGGCTCTATCTATGTAATTTTTTTTATTTTTTTTTTTTTTGTCAGTGAAAAGTGTCATGATGCCATTTCTAACCTTAGGTCCCTGGGTGGGACCCGGAAAGAAATGTGTAAACGCCAGAAAGCAAAGAAAATAAATAAATAAATAAATAAATAATAATAATAATAATAATAATAATAATAATAATAATAATAATAATAATAATAAAGTTATTCAAAATAGCTATTAAAATACAAGGATCATGAAGTAAAAATCTTAGAAATATGTCACATGAAGACATCAATAATTGTAATAATTGTAATTATAGTTGGAGCATTTGGTTTGATTGAAAATATTCTGATAAACTCATTGAAGAGATCTCTGGAAGCCCATGCCTTAAAGAAATACACAACTCGAAATGAGAGCTCATCCTTTACAAGGGCTTTATCTATGCAAAATGTATGTGATCTTAGGTTTTCTTTTCTTTTTCTTTTACAAAAATACGACGGTCATTCAATAAATGTGAATTTTTCGGTATAAGGAATTCTAATACAGATAGAAACTTACTTTTTTTTATATTTTTCAACGTAGACTCCCAGCACTGTTACACACTTTGTAGTTCTTCTGTCAGACTGAATGAGGTCATTGACTGAATAGATCACCTCAGGAGACCTCACTTCTGTAGGCCTCCCAGGCCTGTCTTCATCCTCAACACTGCTCCGTCCTTCTTTAAACGATTTAGCCCACATGGAGACATTTTTTGGCTGAAACATGTGTGCACCATACACAGTTGACATTCTCCTATGAATTTCAACTTGTTTGCACCCTTCAGCAACCAAAAACTTGATAGCTGACCGCTGTTCAATCCTGGAGCATGCTTCCTGGTCGGCCATCTTTGTTAATTGCCAAAAAAATAAGCTTCTATCTGTATTAGAAGTCCTTATACCGAAAAATACCTTATTTATTGAATGATCCTCGTACCATTTCTGACCATAGGTCTTTGGTTGTGAACCGGAAGGAAATGTGCATATAACAGAAATCAAAGGAAATAAAACAATAATAATAAAAGTGATTTTCTTCTTAGCATAAAGAGCGGTGTGTTTTCTTGTTTCTTTCTTTAAAGTTTTATATTCAGAATTATTCTTCTCCTAGATATGATGTCATAGTAGGCTAAAAACCAGATTTACGCTGTTATTTCTACCGTAGTTGTTCGAAGAAATGAGTTCATGTATTTTTAAAGGGTATTTTTGCGAAATTGAATACAGCAGACTAATACCGATAACTGTTACGCTGCCAGCACATCTTTAATAATAATACCGTGGCTTGGTATATTACATTGTTCTGCAAGCAATTGGCGTTAAAGGGACATTCGTTCTTTGTTCACCGTTTGCACGTGAGTTTGATTTGTCAGGGTAATTTGTTGGTTGTTTTCCGGTTATCCTTTTTTTATTATTTGTGTCATGTTCTCGGTGGAACTATATCTGAATTTACTGTGTTTTTGGCGAAAAAATAAAAAAAATCTATAAAGAGATCAATTTCGAAGAGGATATCAAGTTAACAAATTATTGAAATTTTAATTTTCATCATCACCACTTTCTATTATAGAATCAATATTTAAATTGTCATTAAACAAATTATCATTCACTCACACGTTTTGACGACATTTTGGCGGTAAAATAAAATGTTATATTTATCGGGATAACCGCCATGGTAATTTTCGACATTATTTTAACCGCTTAGTTTCAATTTTATTCTTAATGTCGACAAAATGTCTTCGTAATTATTTTTTTGCTTTGACCAAATTTATAGATGCGTATTATACATAGGGATAGATATATTTCTTAATTTTTGGATCATTTGTTGGGGTGCGTATTATTTATGGGTGCGTATTATTTTCGAAAAATTACGGTCATCCAAACCAATAAATAAATCATCTTCTGTGTCGACATTGCAAAATTTGAATTTCACAGTCCACTTGATACAGTTACATAGGAAGGGGAGTCCTCAGCGTTTATATCTCACCTGACCTCATGGGTTTCCTTGCTTGTCATGCAATTCTTTTTCAGATATTTTATGTCTGCCCGAACCTCTCTTTTGTCAATATTTAGATTTGTTGTACATCTCTCACCTTTGTTTGGACCTCACCTGCACAGAGATTAAAACCGAAGTCTGAATTTGTTTTTCTAGTTTTATAAGAAGTGATAGTGTGTTGCCACAACAAAAATGTTCATCTGTGGCCCTTCTTTCTAGGTGAACTTTTTAACCGACCCTCGTTCATTATATATATATATATATATATATATATATATATATATATATATATATATATATAATTATTTATTTAAAAAAATTATAACATAAATATGTTATAAAATCACTACAAAAATAGCCATTTTGTTTAAACACCTCCAGAGGTGTTGAAGCAATATGGCTTTTTTTTTAGTGATTTTATAACATATTTATGTTATAATTTTTTTAAATAAATAATTATATCTGCTCTACTCTGTATTGAGCACTTTTTGAAGAAGAGTAATTGTTGGTTATTGGAATTCATTCCGTATACACCAATTATATACTTGGTGTATATATATATATATATATATATATATATATATATATATATATATATATAGAAACTGATGGTTGGTCATTTGGTCAGATTATCAGAAGTGGCATAGACTGAGAATTTTTCAACGCCCACTCATAGAAAGAAATAAGAAAGAAGGAAATAAGTTTGAGACTAGAATAGAGAAAGAAAACTAATAGAAAAATTAAAAAAAAAAAAAAAACAAAGAAAAAAAGCAAAAGAAGGAGAAAGGAAGGAAACAAAAAGAATAAAAATCTTGTGATTTTCAAAAAGAAAGAAAAAAAATCAGAAGAAAATTCGAAATAAAGTAAGAGAACAAGAAAGAGGAAGAAGAAAGAAAAAAAATCAAGAATGTAAAATAAGAAAGGAGAAATAAAAAAAAAATAAGGAAACAAGAAGGAAAAAAGAACGAAAATAAACCCCCAAAAAACAAGCAAGTAAAGCTCCAAGAAAGACAAAAAATATATTTGATGAGTGAATAGGATCCCCATCACCATCATACGATAAATGACCAAATGATCGTCCTATCATTCATGCGTAGCGCGTCTTGGGCAGCTAGGTGTGGCCGAGTCCCTCCCACTTCAGGCCGAATCACAGCCGATGTCCTCCAACTTGAAAACTGGCCGTTGATACCATTGGGGGTACCCTCAGCCTTGACTGTTTACTTCAGTATAGGAATGCCCTTCGCCCAACGATTCCGTGTTAGCACCGCAGCGGATGCATACAGGAAGACCCTCCTAGTGTACTTCAATGTGCTAGATGACCGTTGACCCTACGAGAAAGTTCGACCGACTTTTAACAGGTTTGATAGGTGTGTCACAACCTCTCACCAGAAAAGTCTGGTGGTGAAACTGGTTTAGTCTCATTTGACCCAACCATGCGACCGGCAGCACCGGGACGACATGGTATCAAAAGGACTTGTAGAGTAAGAAGTGGTATAAGTGAATGGGGTTAAAAAAAGTATACACGATAATTCGGGGAAAAAATTCGGAGAAAATAAATGAAATGATTAAACAAATAAAGCTTAAAGAAGAAAAAAGACAAAACGTTAAACTTATCGATTTTAAAAACAAAACGTGAAAAAATCCAAACGGATATCGTTGAATTTATTACCTGTCTTGTCATTTTAGCCGACTGAGGAATAAAAACGCTAAGTTGGATATAAGTTTTTTGCGAGTTCGTTCCGTTCGATCTTATATGCCCTTTTTTTTTTTTAAAGTTCTTTCGTTCTGTAAATTATTCTTTCATTATTTCCATCCGACATTTCAAAGACACATTTCTTTATATTGCCGCCTTTTTCCTTTCTTCACTTTATTTCATTGTCTTTATTTAATAAGCATCGACAGACACAGAGCGGCAACAAGGATTGAACTCGTTACATTAGTGCAGTGATTCTCAACCGAGGTACACTAGTGGGCCGCGAAATAGTGATAATATAGGAAAATCACTGTATGCGTGACGTGATAATACGTATAGTGATTTTCCAAGTGTAGCTTAGATGTGGCACAAGGCCGAAAGTAGGAGAACTCAGTGAGGATCAAACCCACTGCTCAATCTTAACTGTTCTAGCGAGACAAGCTTGCTAACCATTACACCGCCTCGAGCTGACCAATTGATTTTCTAAGCGTAGCTTCGATGTGGCACAAGGCCGAAATTATAGGACACCTAGTGAGGATCGAACTCACTTTTCAGTGGTAACTGATCTAGTAAGACAAGTTTGCTAAACATTACACCATGCCGCGGTGTCCAAGTCATGGCATATATATATATATATATATATATATATATATATATATATATATATATATATATATATATATATATATATATATATATATATATATATATATATATATGTGTGTGTGTGTGTGTGTGTATGTGTGTGTGTGTGATGCTGCGCAAGTGTCTGAATAAATGAATAAGTATGAAACTTCTTTTTCAAATAATTTTTTTCGCTATTCTTCAATCTTTTTTTTTATTTCAAATACTTTGCTTCAATATTCATTTCTCAAAAAGTATTGTTTTTAATTTAAACTTTTTAAAATTTTCCTGTATTTGAATAAATGAATATTAACCTCTTTTTTTTTCATATAATTCTATTCAAAATTCTTTGATTGGCTCAAAATTTTTACAAAATTGTATTTATTTATGAATTAATATTGTCGAAGTTTTTGAACATTTAAATATACACCTTTTTTACTCGCAGTGCGCCGTGATGCTTGCATTTGCTCCTAGGTGGCAGTCGTTTAAAAAAGATTGAGAAACATCGCATTCGTGATTTGACAACCTCAATAAACGCAGGGCCTTGGTACATGCCACCATAACATTTTTTATGTGCTGTGTTTCATCAGGACGTAGGCGATTATGGCTCTCCACAACTTCCTGTCCTTTGTAGTTCTTAATAAATTTTATCTTTCTGTTACTTCTCCTCAACCTTGACCCGTCATCCATTCACAAAGGTCACGTTATGCGTTGTTTTCCTATGTCCCTCCTGCCTTCAATTTGTGTTGTGAATATCAGGTTTTCCAAACTCTCCTTGCTCAGTAATTTCAATTGTCTCTTCTTGATGTTAAGTATAAATTTCCTTTTTGTTTCCATTTTCTTTAAATTTTCGTCGTTGCTCATATGTTAGGTCCACGGTATCCTCAGAATCTTTCTGTCAAGCATATTTCTGTTGCCTCAAGACTCTTCTTCCATTTTAAGGGGATCTTCTAGTAGTCACAGCCATTCAAAAGAACAGAGATCATGTAAGTGTTTAGTAGTCTTTTCAATTATCACAACTTTCTTTTCCATTGTCCCCTTCGACTTCTTTTTTTAGACATACGTTGTTTCTTTCTTTTTTCTTTTCTTTCCGTTTTCTTTCTTTCTTAAAGTCCTCGTTTCGTTTCTGTTGTGCTATTTTTCTTTTCTATTCACTTTTAGCCTTTTTCCATCCATTTTGCTACAGTCACCCTCTATAAGAACCGGAGGCCACACAAGATAGAGGGTTACTTTAAGGGGTAGTTAATATAGCTAGAAGGGAAAGACAGCAGTTAACTCTAGACTTGAACAGGTTAAGATTGCAGTGTTCGGGGAAATATCCTCTTGGGAGATTGTTCCACAGAGCAGTGGTTCGCGGGGAGAAGATGTTCAAGTTGAACTTACTGTAGGTGGTTTGCTACAGTGTGAGTGGCATGGTGGGTCCTAGCCGTGAAAAAGAACCAAGGAATGTAGTTAGTCCGAGCACTTTCCATGGAGGTAGCAATAGAGAAGAACGCTATATCCCACCTGTGAGAGAAGCGGTTGGTGTGTGGGACTTTAATTTTTAATTCAACACGGACTCGGAAACGTTTTTGAAAACTGGCAAGTGAGGTCTGGGTAGCCCCTGCCCATTTTCGGCCTGATCTGGCTCTTATGAAGGTTGATGATAACATGAGGAGTTTATAAAAGAAGCTATTTGTCTTGATCGGTCAAAGTTCTGGCGTGTATTTTCATGTCGTTTCTTTTATTTCATTCTTAACTTGTCGTTTTTTTTTCACTTCTTTCTTGTTTTCTTCTGCTTTCATTTTTCTTCGTTTTTCTTTCGCTGGTTTTTCTTTCTTCGTCATTTTTTCTTTCTGAGCAGTTTATTCCCGCTTCCTTCTCCTCTTCTTTTTTTATATATATTTTCTCTTTTTCCTGCATTTAATTTTATTCCTTTTCTGCAGTAATTCATTGTTGTATACGTCATTATAACACGTCATTGTTAAAGTATACGTCATTATAACACGTCATTGTTAAAGTATACGTCATTATAGCATGTCAATGTTAAAGTATACGACATTATAGCACGTCAATGTTAAAGTATACGTCATTATAGCATGTCATAATTAAAGTATGCGTCATTATAACACGTCATTGTTAAAGTATACGTCATTATAACACGTCAATGTTAAAGTATACGTCATTATAACGTCATTGTTAAAGTATACGTCATTATAACATGTCAGTGTTAAAGTATACGTCATTATAACACGTCAGTGTTAAAGTATACGTCATTATAACACGTCAATGTTAAAGTATACGTCATTATAACGTCATTGTTAAAGTATACGTCATTATAACACGTCAGTGTTAAAGTATACGTCATTATAACACGTCAATGTTAAAGTATACGTCATTATAACGTCATTGTTAAAGTATACGTCATTATAACATGTCAGTGTTAAAGTATACGTCATTATAACACGGCAGTGTTAAAGTATACGTCATTATAACATGTCAGTGTTAAAGTATACGTCATTATAACATGTCAATGTTAAAGTATACGTCATTATAACATGTCAATGTTAAAGTATACGTCATTATAACATGTCAGTGTTAAAGTATACGTCATTATAACACGTCAATGTTAAAGTATGTGTCAAAGTTAAAGTAGTCCGATTTAATAAAGGCAAATGAAAACATTACGTGAATTTAATTATGCGTGTGATTATGAGTTATTTGCGACGTGTGAATATAAAAGAACGTATTTGGCCTTGATCGGTCAAGTTGTGGTGTGTATTCGGCTATACGAACAATTGACTGTCAACAGAGTGGAGAGAGACAGGCTGTCACTTCAGAGGAGATAACCAGGCCTGAACCAGGAAGCTGTCTGCCGATAGGAGGAACCGGGCGGTATACTGTCGACAGAAAGAGATGAACCTGGCACAACAGGGAAGTTGGCTGCTGACATAGAGAAAGAAACCGGGGAAACCGGTCAGCTGACTACGTTCGAAAAGTGAAGAACTAGGCGGAATCGGGCAATTGCCTTTCGACAGAAAGGGAAGAACCAAACACAACTGGTCAGCTGTCAACAGTGAGAGGAAGACGGGGAGAGAGAGAGAATAACCAGGCAGAACGGGGTAGTTAATAATTATCAGAGAGAGGACCAGGTTGAACAGCACATTCGACGGTTGACATCTAGGACACGCAGAACCTCTGTCGACAGAGGGGGGGATTCAGACAGAACCGCGCAATTGAGAAGATATTAACAAAATCTTTGCAAAAAGTACAGCATATCTCTCTTATACTTTAACCTCCTATATCTTGAGTTTTTCTTTATTTATATTTCTTAAATAAATAATGGGTGGATACTTATTTACAAAATTTACATTGTTTGACGTGTTGTCCTCATCTTTATTGAACCATTTATTTCGACGATATTGTTCTAGTTTCACGTGCCATGCCTCTTCCGGATGTCCCTGTATCCCTTTAATTCAATTCTCCCCCCTTTAACTCAATTCTCCAAGTTTTTGTTCACCTCAGCTGTAGCCAGGTATTGAACTCACTGATGTTTGGGTGAAGTCACTGGATTCAACCAACGCTTTTATCCACTGGGCCATGTGTCCTTGAAGACAGGCAGATAGATAAAATATGGCAACAAAGATGAGGACAACAGTCCGAACAATGTAAATAATGTAAATAATTACAATACAGAAATATAGACAAATATTGGTGTAAGGTATCCGAGTAGGGTAGAAAGATAATCCCTACTGCAGATACCTACTGAGGCACCTATTCAATGTGTTTTTCTACATTGGCTATACTAAGCAGAACTTCCAGTAAAAAAAGCGTAATCAGCATCTGAATAAGGCCAGAACACTCAAACCCTCGGTCACGATGACTTTTGACTGCAAACTTGCATACTTCTTAACGGCTTCACTCGCAAGACTTGGGCCAGCATTTGACATGGTTTCCAGGCACTTCCCAACTCATGAGATTCGAACTCGCAACTCTTGGTCGGAATACTAACGTTCTAACCCGTCGGCCACGCGTGCCTATCTTAAATTAAAAACACCAGTGAAACGTAACAAAGTAAAAATATAAAACACAACTTGAAACTATTTTTCCTCTGGAAACACAATTAATTTTCATAAACAAAGAAACACCTGCAAACGTAATGCCTGCACATCGGTGAATTGCACTTATTATTAGTAGGAAGAACAAGTTTCGGATGCAATGAAGTTGGGGTAGAGATAGATATTTCGTCATCTAATCTCACAGATTGTACGTACTAGGTGGGAGGTTTAGTCATCCCTGAGTGCCCTTCAGTTGTAAGTTAGTGCCAAATCTAAACTCTGCTTAGTAACTAAATACGTTTGGGAGAACTGATTGATTTGTTTTTGTTTTTTTTTATATCTTGCCAACATTTTCCAGGTTATTTAAAGCCAGAAAATATTTTTAGATTCTAAGAATTTTTGAGGATAACAATGATTTACCGATACAAGTTAATATAATTAACCCATAGCTGGTGAGGGTGGGAAGGAAAATAGTGGATTCATACCTTTACCAAGAGTATTAGTGCGTAAGTGAATACAACGAACCCAACCGGAACTGGAACTCGGTTCTTCGATTTCCAATTTTCAGTCGTTATCCATTACACCACACACACATCCAAGCTTACAGCCCCTGGCATTCCCAAGGGGTAACCCATCTAGGAGTTGATCAAGTTCAACGTTGCTTTACTTCGAAGATCGTACTAGAAGAAGAAGAAGAGGAGGAGGAGAAAGTAGAAAAATGAAAAAGATGATTAAATAGTTGTGATAAAAGATAAGCTGAAAAAGAAAAAAATGAATGAATGAAGTAATTGAGAATGGAAAGAAAAGAGAAAGACTAAAATTAAAATAAAAAGTTATAGAAGAAAAAGACAAAGAAGAAAGAGCAGTAGTAATTGTACAAGTTATTGAAGAAGAAATGATTCTGGAGGACGTTGAAAACAAAGAATAAATTAGGAAAATGATCAAATTCAAGGAAAATGAGAAAAGTACAAGAAATTAATTTTGATCCAACTATAACAACAGCAACTACCACGACATTCAGAACAGAAAAAAATTAACGCAGGTCGTGGAAATATGGCAGACAGATTTTTAACATGGAATCACCAGGTCTTTCAAGCAAAAGTTTGCATTGAACATGAATGTCTCCCTCCAAAAAGAATTAAATTTATAAAGAGAGCAGTCGTCATTGTCATGATCATCTATTCATGGCAGTAGAGATATATATAGAGAGAGAGATAAAGAGAGAGAGAGAAGTGATCAGGAAATGCAAAAAAATGAACCAAAATAAAAAATGGCCACCAAAATGGCGTCTCTTTCAAAACGTTTCGATTGATTAAACACAAATGGACGAGACGCTGCAGCATAATTTATTCAGCGGCGCTGGCAAACAATATGTGAAAGTCATGTGAGTCATATTTGCACAGTCAAATAATTTCTCTCGTTTCGCGTGCGCTCCTGAAAACAAAGGGAAAATATCGGAAATGATTGAAACAGACCATCTGAACGAAACTAATTTGTTTGAAGGTGTTAATCTGTAACGCGACAGCCCCGCTCATCCATTGATCAAAATCAAACCTTTTTGCCCCCAACATTATTTTAATACTATTTTTTTTTTTTATCCATTTCTTTTCTTTACTTTTATTTTTTTTTTTTTATCAGGATTGACATAAAAAAATAGGAAAGAAGTATTGAGTATCTGTTTGGCATTGAAACATTCTGGTGAACAGTTTTGTTCTCGATTGTCGTTGAGCTTGGTGGGTGAGAGGTGGGGCGATTTATTGAATGAACATTAATAATTCAATCTCGATCTAATAATAATGATAAAAGTAAAAAGAATAAAATGGAAATTTGTGGGAACGTTAAAAGTTAGCCAAAAAAGAAAGCTATATCCTCTGGTTTTGATTTTTTTAAAGGACGGAGGAGTGATGAAGGTAATTATTATGCTTGCTAGATATAGAGAGATAAATGAAATTAAGACAGCTAGCTAGCGAAATAGATATAGACATAGATAGATAGATAGATAGATAGATAGATGTAAAGAGTATGATAGACATAAAAAGACAGATAGGAAGATAGCTAGACAGATATATATACAGTGTAACCCGGATATAAGAGACCCCGATATAAGATGAACCCGGATATAAGAGAGGTTTTCTCTGGTCCCAAATTAGAACCTGTGTTAATGTATATATAATAGACCAAACCCGGATATAAGAGACTTCTTCTCCGGTCCCGATAACTCTCTTATATCCGGGTTACACTGTGTATATATATATATATATATATATATATATATATATATATATATAATAGACTGAAATAACTACATAGATAGATAGTCATCTAAATTACGCAAAAATGAAAATCACACTGTCATCCCATTAACAGATATACAATTTAATCCGGATATAAGAGAGTGATCGGGACCGGATAAAAAAGTCTCTTATATCCGGGTTTCTCTTATATCCGGGTTTGGTCTATTATATATATACATTAACACAGGCTCTAATTTGGGACAAGAGAAAAGCTCTCTTATACCCGGGTTTATCTTATATCCGGGTCTCTTAATTAAAAAAAAAATTACACAACAATATCTTGAAATACTAAAGAGTAAATTTATTCAATAAAATCGCCATTGGCTTCAACCATGGCTTCCAGATGATTTCAGAATCTTCAGCAAATCTTCTGGACAGTCTCCTTATTTAAGATGGTAAATACTGCCATAATCATGTTCTTCTGTGTTACAAGGAGTTTTGCTGGTCTCTCGATCAGTTGCTGCTCACACATCAATTAAGTTGGTTACAGTCTGGGGAGTTAGGTCGCCAGATATAAGAGGTGTTGTGGCTGTAGAAATTATCTGACAGCCATGACTGGGTCCTCCTGCTTGTGAGAAATGGTGTCCTGTTGCCAGTCGGGAAGCCACTATCTTCAACCAGGGCAGCAGTACCTCATTAAGGCACTTAATGTACACCTCCGTGTTGAGCTTGAGGGCCTCTCCAATAAATTCGAGAGTTCTTATCAGAACACCCAGAGTGAGTTTTCCGTGCAGCCGTGCCTTCGTAATTACCATTAGGCTCATCCAACTCTTTTCGAATCCTCTGCACTGTCGCGCAAACACTCTAGAATGGTCGCATTGAAGCTTCCGGCACAATTTACAGGCACAATCTATGGGGATAGGTGGGGAAAATAACGGTTAACCCTAGACTTGAACCGGTTAATATTGTAGTGATCTGGGCAACATCATCTTTGGAATCGGTGTCACGGAGCAGTGGTTCGCGGGAAGAAGCTGGTCGTGTGGAACTTTCCCACTGTAATACGGAGGGAATGAGGGTGGGTTGCTACAATGTGAGGGGCATAGCGAGTTCTAACCGTGAAGACAAGAACTGGTAGAACCAAGGAATTCAGTTCGTCCGCACAGTTTCCATGGAAGTAGCGATAGAAGAGTGACAGGTTTGCCACATCCCTTCTGTGAGAGAGGGGTTGCAGGGTGAAAAATAATTTGTCCCCCACAAGGATGAAGAGACAATTTTGGGCTCTATCGAGACTGAAAAGGGAGAATTGTGTAGCTCCGGTCCAAATATGACAGCAGTACTCCATTTTCGGCCTAATCTAGCTCTTGTAAAGGCAGAGGATAACATGAGGTATCAGGTACTTACTGTTATGAAAGCACGTGGAATACCCTGCCCTCGTCAACCGCCAACCAGGGGAGGTAACACAGTTTCAGTGGTTAAGGCGGTGCTGGCACCTCTGGCACCACCAGCAACTTTTGCAACCGGATCGGTTATTGTTATTTTTTTTTTGTAGACGTGTCTATAATCTATCTATCTATCTATCTATATCTATATATATCTATATATATATATATATATATATATATATATATATGTATGTATGTATGTGTGTGTGTGTGAAAATATATAGAAAATTGGAAAGAACTCGTTAGGTAAATAATCCAAAGTTCTTTAGTATTTTTGTTATTATTTTTAAAAAACAGTGCTCGATACAAAAGTAGAGCCGAAATATAATTATTTATTTAAAAATATGATTCCATCGCTACATATTACTTCTCATCTTTCAAAACAAGAGCCGAAAACTTCAGTGAAGTCTACGTCTCCTTTTTTTGAAACATGAGAACTCTTATGTAGCGATGGAATCATATTTTTAAATAAATAATTATATATATATATATATATGTATTTATTTCAAAATATGATTATATATATATATATATATATATATATATATATATATATATATATGTATATATATATATGTATATATATATATATATATATATATATATATTCTGTTTAGGGAATCATGGGAGGTAGTGTAGAGACAAACATTACCATGTAGAAATGTGTATGAATGGACAGAGACATTTGAAAGTGGCCAGACAAGCGTGAAATCACGAAGAAGGTACAAGTCGCCCGTTAACCTCCGCCACTGACAAGAAGATTCAGCGCGCTCGAGAGATAGCAATGGCAAACCGGCGTGTTACCATCAATGAGGCAGCATGCTCTCTGCAGGATCGGATCACTGCGATTTGTTTTTTCCTTGGTGTTCACTGCTAGCGGAGCGGCCATGTTTGAACTGTAACAGCAGCAAGAAAACTGGTGCGATCAAGGTCAAACTTCGATCATGTGACCACAATTGTACCACTCATAAGTATGCATGAATAGTGTGAAAGATATGTGATGGGAAAGAGCGAATATTTTTTAACCTACTCTCGTATATATATATATATATATATATATATATATATATATATACATTGGCGAGTGTTTCATTTTTTTGTTGTTGACTGGATGATTAACGTGAATGTAAATAAAATAAGAATGAGTACAATCGGTTTCATGCGTGTGTGTGTTTATGCATATATATTTCAGTGAGGGGAAAATAAAATCATTACTTACCACTTCAAGACAAGTTCGTCGCCATATTCCTTACCAGAGCGAAACCGGTACTGCGTATGCTTCCTTTCTTATAGAGGAGCGGAGATTGCTTGCAAACCGGAAGTTATGAGTGATTGCCAAGAGAAGTCGCATTGTGTGATTAAAAATGAAGGATGTTTTAGCTGACGGATGGCGTACATGTCGATACCCGATCAGTATCGGCTGGGTCACAGCGGAGAGGCTGTATAATGTTGAAAGACCCGAAACCCCTAATGAACCGCAGCTAAAAACATCACTGATGCATCAAACAAATGTCTTTCACAATATATAATATATATATATATATATATATATATATATATATATATATATATATATATATCAACGCTTTATCAAGTTAAATATTCGGCTATTATGGATTTTGGTCAGTTACTTGTAGTTATTTATAGCTTTCATCTTCGCCGTGCTTTTTATTTTCAATGCATTTTTAACTGAGCAATGACGGCCTCTACATATGCTTTTTAGTGCTTTTAACTAGCTAATGACGACGTCTACATATGACTGCAGTGATTGGAGGCTACACCTTAATAAATACCCATGATTCTACTGTGTTAATATTCATTAATCTACT
>OZ010576.1:61642782-61652782 GCA_963932145.1 Acanthosepion lycidas
GATTGACAGAAAAAAAGATTTGTAAAACATTTTAAACATATTTGAATGATGATTTTTAATATGCGAAATGATAGTGAGGCAACCATTAAGAAGATTTTCAAGCTTAGACACTGAGGAATGTGGCGGGCTATTCCTCTTCTCATGGATCGTTTGTTTAAATAGATAACGTTTCATTTTCTTTCGACTTTCAGTCTGAAGTCAGCGTATCACTTACCAGAAGACAATCTTTAACATTATTATTTTTAAAATCATTTCACCCCAAGCAAGGCAATAAATCCACACAAGGCGATACTGAGTGTTAGAGTGTAACAAAAAAAGTTAAACATTATTAAGAAGCGAAAACAATAAAAAAGGGCAATCAAGAAGGCAAAAGATAACGGGTGACATTGCATTTATATTTTTAAAGATCAAAGTTGGCTGGGAAGCAAGAAACCGGAAGAGGGTTCCACAAGCAAGAAGTGCGACAGAAGAAAACCTTAGCATAGAACTTACGGTTACATCTAGCCAATTCAACACTAAGATGAAAAGACCGAGGTGCCCATAGAGGCACCAGAATAATGACCTTGAAATATTTAAAAAAAAAAAAAATTACAGGGATGCTACATTACGGCGGTGGGAAAATGAGTAAAGTTGAGATGCCAGGTCAGGACCAGTAACATTGCAGATTCTTCTATGGATTTTATCAAAAATGTCTAAATATATATCAGAAACACCAGACCAAATGTGGCACTAATATTCAACGCATGGTCGAATGGTAGACTTATAAATATGTAAGATAGATCCGAGCGAGAAAAATTGTCGAAAAATTGTTTGTGTGTGTGTGTGTGTAGATTATATATATATATATATATATATATATATATGTGTGTGTGTGTGTGTGTGTGTGTACACCGAGCAGAAACAGACGGTTTCATGCTTGAACACTATCTTAACGCCATTCTGATGGCCTGAAGTGTTGATCTCAGTGTCCCTTATATATTCATAAAGTTTAGGTTCCATAGAGGAAAGTTCATCAGAAGAATCACCATGAAGTTATTGATAGAAAAGGCACAGGGACTTTATATTACGACGTCAGGAATGTGACTGAAGCCGAGTTGCCAGGGTTCTTTGAATTTTATCAAGAATCTCTCTAAATTTATACCATTAGCCCCAGACCACACGTGACAGTAATATTCAAAGCACGGGCATATAGAAGACTAATAAATATGTAAGGTAGATTCTGGGGAGAAAAATTATCAAGAACAACACGGTGAACCAACTGTGCTAGCAGAAAACCCAGCAACCGATTCAATATATTTCCATTTCATGTCAACAGAGAACTTTAGCCCGAGAAGACGCAACGAATTAATCTCCTGGAGGTTAGCGTCAGCCATGCTGATAGAAGGCAGAAAGGCGTCTTTCAGATAATTTTATCCGGCGTTTTATTTTTTTAACAGTGGTAATCCAATATTATACACTTCGTTAGCTCTCCCTGTGACAGATCTGATGTCCACTCCGTTGAAGATCTGCACTTCGATTAAATCATAATTCATATTCTAGCAATGAAAGTTTGTAATCAAATGAAAACTGACTTTTTGATAATACATTTTAATCTCCTGTATGGCAGTGAATTCTGAAAAAAGAAGTGACTTGAAACGACAGAAATGTTTTTACCGACGAATTCTGAGAATATCCTGGACATGTGAGTAACCACGAAGATTTAACGACAAAAAGTATTGCAAAAAACAAAAAACAAAAACAAAACTATTACACTATTTACATTCTTCGGGTATCATCTTTATTGTCATATTCAAGACGTTTCGGCTGTTGTACGCTGTGGTCTTCTTCAAGTGATATAAGTTGGAATTTCGAACCGAACACTTTAGTAAATTGTGAGTTCAATACCTGGTCACTTGGACTGAAAACTGAGATATCCAGAGAAGTAGAACATTCTAGAGTGTAACCCGGATATAAGAGAAACCCGGATATAAGAGAGATTTTATCTGGTCCCAAATTCGAGCTATACTTACCTAAACAAAATTGACCAAACCCTGATATAAGAGAAACCCGGATATATGAGACTTCTCCGGTCCCGACAACTCTCTTATATCCGGGTTACACTGTACCTGCGTGGATTAAATAAAGTTTTTGGTTCGAAATTACAACGTATATCAGCTGAAGAAGACCGATGTGTGCAACGGCCGAAACGTCGTGTATATGGAAATAAAGATGGGGACAACAGTCCGAACAGTGTGAATAGTTACAGTGCCTCATTTCAGAATAATAGACAGATGAACAAAAACTATACTTACAATTAGAAGGAAGGACCTGAAATTTCTCCGACACATGACCAGGAAAGAAATCATATAATTTAACCCTCACACAACAGTGAAAGCAGGTGAGACGACCAGTAACTTAATTAAGGAGATTTTTTTTATGAATGGATGGCCACCACCAACAACAGAGATGAAGACATTCGTCCAAGTATAAATAATATTAAAGATATAATGGGCGTATTTGAAACAAGTGCATATGTTGGTTGCTTCCAGCCAATCAGCCAGTTCATTAATTATTCGTTCGTAGTTGTTAGCACAAGAACAGCAAAGTAACCAGGTTTCATTTTTTTTTTTGTGATTCTAGCGTTGGTTGCAAAATATCTTTTTCATTAGTTTGTAAATTAAACCCAACGGGGTTTCAGCTAAGAGGTTCTCGTCTACGAAATGTTGAGATGATTAAATTTTTAATTTAACCCAGATGACCGCATTACCAAAATGTCTATTACATAAGTTGGTCCCTGCAGTCATATTAATTTTATCTCAGTTTTCATATGTATATGCAAATTAGGATTCGTTTGAAATTAAATTTGAACAAAGTGTTTGTTTTTTTTTTGTTTTTTTTTTCAAATTGGCAACATTAACACTAACCGAAAACGAGATAAGATCCAGGTATTAAAAAAATTCGAAAACTATATGATTCCCCTCAGTATAAGTGATTTTAAATCACACTAGGTCCCCAATACTTGTGGCTTCATTGCACTTGTCTCTCGAATAAATGGTGGGTATCAAATGATAGCTGTGGGGCGCTTTCAGTTTCGAAAAGATTAATAAAAGCGGGAGTTCAAATAACAGAGCGGATGTCTTTTGAGAGACAACTGGTTATTACAGGGTGTCCCTAAAGTCCTGACATACAAGAAATCTCATTAACTATATACGTTTGCTTTCACTAATTAAGTAGGCGCTATAAGCTTGTATGTGCGGGTGGTGTAATAAGAATTGGTAATCGGAGAGCCGAGTTTCGATTCCAGTCGGGTTCGCTATACTCACTTACACACAAATACACTTGGCAATATGAATTCATCTCTTCTCCCCCCCAGCTATGGGTTAATTAATAGAACCTGTGTCAGTAATCATTATAATTTCCCAAAAATTCATGCTATCAAAAATATTTTCTGGCTTTAAATAGAAAGGTTGATAAGCCGTAAAAAAGAAATAAGATGGTAGTACTTACTGTAGGTTCTTAAGTAATTATTACGTCATTATTTTTGCACCAACCTAATAGATAGGTTCACCTATGGCCCGGCTCGCATCCTCTCCCCGGTCTTTTGAACAGGAGTAGAGGTTTATGCCTGTTCAGGATCGGGTTTCCGGTTCCTTCTAAAATCATTTCATTCTCTTTCACTTTCAGTAGCCCTTGCGTCGTAAAAATGCAAAATTTAAAATGACGAAAAACAGACTCATGTAAATATTTGTTCTTTCAAAAATACATGCGTAAAGAAAAAAAACCGGCTTCTGTATTAATTGATATTTATTTATGTTAATATTTATATTTCAATCATTTTATTTATTTATATTTTCTTATATATATATATATATATATATATATATATATATATATATATATATATATATATATATATATATATATTTATATATATATATATTTATATATATATATTTATATATATATATATTTATATATATATATTTATATATATATATATTTATATATATATATATTTATATATATATATATTTATATATATATATATATATATATATATATGTATATATATATACTCTTTTCTCTGCCGGTTGCAACATATAGAAAATAGGTTTCCTGGCTTTAAATGATTTTAAATATAAATTAATCCCGTTAAAAAGGGTAAAGCTATTTATTGTCGTACATAAATAAACAGTAATCAAAATTAACCTTTGTTTTTTTTTTAAATGTTACTTTAAAAAGAAACGCTATTCAAACATAAAAGCTATCTTCCATTAATTTTCAACGTTTTGATTTTTCGATGACGTGAACATTTGATCTAACGCTTTCGGTGAAACCAGTTTTCGAACGAACGAAATTTTCTGTTATGAATTAAAAATTTTGGTTGGACATGTCTATTTTAAGCTGGGTATCATTTTGTAAATGTTTTTCTACTACGTTAAGGCAATTCGAACTTTTCTATAGCAGTTTTTATTTCATTTTTTTGAATATTCAAATGTTTATTTTAATCGGTCGTTTCTAACATTCTTGCCGGTTTTATGTAATTTTTATATAGGGAGATCACAAAAAGAAATAAAATATTTACATTAATGAAATATCAATCGTTATCAGCTGTTATCATAATTCTTGTTTTTTTTTTAGTGTTCTTTATCGTTAATAGTGTTTTTATTCTTCTCATATTCTCTAACACTCGGTAAGCCATTCCGTCTTAGCGGCTTTATTTTCTTGCTTGGCGTGAAATGATTAAAAAAACATTAATATTTCAAGTCTTCTTTATCATTTAATTACTCGGTAACGCCCCCGCTAATTGCAAAAAAAAAAAAAAAAATAAAAAAAAAAGGCTCTGGTCTAGGGTAGTCATTCCCTAAAGCTTTTTGAATCATTTCAAGATTTCACTCAACATAACTCTACTGCCACAAGCATCATCATGGCTTGCCGTTTTCGTTTCAAATCAGCTGAGATGAATTCACTATTGCCTTAATTATCTATTTATTTACATGAGCGTGTGAGGTGGGGAGAAATTCTTGAAAAAAGTCGTTTTATTTATCTCGGTACTTACCCCCCAGCCTCCGCTGTAACTTTCCGAGCCAACTCTGAAGCGCCATCAACCAGGATTTTTTCTCGTTTCCTTCAAAACATTTAAAGATTTCTTTTTTTCTTGCGGGCATATTGCATCTTCATTATCGTAATTTATTACGATTGCCACAGACCGCCAGTCTGTCTGGTCGATACACCACGAAACTATCTAGCTGTTTCTATACGCCTCGAGCAATACATATATATATATATATATATATATATATATATATATATATATATATATATATATATATATATATATATATATATATATATATGCTGACGGAAAATAACATTTTTATGTTGCGTTTCAATTTACTCAAAATTAAATGCACAGGTAATAAAGCTGGATTTAAGTAAATGATGTTATACAGTGGAGAGTAAAAGAAATCATACTCCTAACAAAAATCAATTTGCTTAATTTTTGTACAAGAATTTTTAAATATTCAAAAATATCTGATAATTTTGTAATATTATTCAAAATAATCACAATAATTGCATTTACATGAACCCAACACGAGGAAAGATCTACACTAAAGTTCGAGATCACCGCTGGTAATTTTTTAAATTTGGCCCCAAAATAATTGTGTTGTACTTTAAATAAGAGATAATTATTCTAATTGGTTAAAAAAAAGTGTAACATGATTTTTTATTCGCAATTTTAATATGATAAAAAAGAAAAATCATTTTATGATTAAAGTTTGTTTTCGTCAAAATATCCTCCTTTAATTTTGGTTAATGCAGCACAAATTTTTGAAATTTTTTTACAAAAGTTTCTCAAAGTAAAGTTGGATATTTAATTCCATTCTTTTTTTCATTTACTCTAAGAGCTCTTTTTTCATTTTATTTTTAATACCGAAGTTAATTTTATTTTTATTTTTAATATCTCCGAAGTTAAGCAACACCGAGTCTGGCCAGTACCTAGATGGGTGACCGTTTGGAGTACCAGATGTAAGTTTGTAAGATATGCCGTTGGTGTAATAGATAATGACTCGGAATTTTTAATCGAAGGGCCGAGTTTCAATTCCAGTCGGGTTTATTATATTCACTTACACGCAAATACCCTTGGGAAGGGGAGAAATACACCTCATCTTCTCCAGCTATGGACTAATTAGTAACACCTGGAGTACAAAACCGTTATTATCCCCCCAAATTAAATTAAAATTGTGTACAAAATATTTAGATTTCGACACTAAAATAACACATAGAGGTTCATATTCCGCTAAAAAAAGAAAACAAAAAAAAAAAAAAAAACGCCAAAAAAACAACAAATCAATTTGAAATAGAATAGAGAAATAAAAACTGAAGAATTGTTTGATTAGAAATGTTCTGCGATTCCTCTTGACTGCAAAGCCAAAGTTCCTGTATATTATTTGGCTTTTTGTTATACATCCGAGTTTTCAATTGTCTCCACATAGGTTCCATTATGTTAAAGTCAGGGCTTTGGGCAGGTCACTCTTGTAGCACAACGATGCCTTCGTTAGTGAATAAAACCCCTTTTTAACCGCAATGTATGACAAGTTGAGCCATCATATTTGAATATTTCACCTTCTACTATATCTGGTAATAGATGGGAATTTAGCAAAATAACAAATTTTTCGCCGTTCTATATTCCATTGAATTTATCAACTTTAATGTCCCATTGCTTTTCACGTAGTCACAAACTATTAAAATTACACCGCCGAACATTATTATCATTGTTGCATATTTTGGATTCTTTCTTATAAATATTGCCCCTCGGACATACTCTTTTGCATTAGAATTCACATCTATTTTGCTCACGTCATTTTCTTCTAGCAGTATTTTCGCCTGATTTGAGGTTTTTGGTTTATGATGATTTCTTTTCTCTCCCACGATGAATTAATTTAGATTATTTTTATGTAGTATTCGTCATACTGTATGAATGGGAACTTCAGTAGTAATTCTGCTTTCCTACATTATTTGACGAGTTGTTAATTTGGAATCGGAGACTCGAGTATGCTTCTACTGGTTAATATGGACAGCATGCTTGTATATCCGAAGCGACTCCATATCGCCCCATTCTTCGGGACATTTCGATAATTTTACTCTCTTCTTGGAACTGGACTCAGTTTTCAGAAGATATTTTCTACTATTTTTATTACACTGCAAAATAACCAGATACTGGTCCGGAATGTACATCGCTGTATATTTACAGCTTCTTAGTAAAAATTAAACAAATTGATTTCTTTTACCTAGGGGTTTCATTTGTTTTTCTCGCCACTGTATACATATCAATACAAGCGCAAGTTTTAAAATAATGGGTGTATCAATAGTACGTAAGCCTCATATGAACACTCGATATTTCGGTTTTGAAAATTAATTTGTATTGTGGCATGCTTATGATAGAGATGGCAAAAGCAAGAACAATGCGGCTCCGTTAAAAAACTCTGGAACAAGGAAAGCATTATTTATTCGAAGAATGATATCAGAAAGAGCAATAAAAATGCACAAAGGTGTATACATATATTTTATAGATTAGGCAAAAGGGTTTGATATGCCACAAAGAACTATTAGAATTGTTAAGCTTGATTTATTTGGAAAATATATTAGAATAATCCAGAACTTATACTGGGTTCAAACCTCCTACATGCGGATAGAAAATTAATTCAAGAAATACGCAAAAGGGCGGAAGACAAAGATGTGTCTTCTCACCGGACGCATTCAACCATTACAGTAAATCAATCGTCCTGACCAGTTCTGGGTATGAAACTACATCCGTCAGCAAGGGCCTTGATCGGAAAATTGGAGGTTTTGAGGAGCGTGGAACCACCTCTGAATTATTCTCAGGTTTACCTCAACCCGTGATTGTAGCATCTATTAGGGTCTCCGCTATGGGCAAATAGGGGAAAAAAAGACACTATAAAAGTATAAAAATACATTTACACAGTAAAAAATATCAGTAATATATTTCTATATAAATATTAGGTTGGTGCAGAAATAATGTCGTTTTCTCACATAGTAACATATGTGAGAAAACGACATTACTTTTGCACCAACCTAATAAATTGCCAACAATAAACATTTATAGTAAAATTACCAGCAACACATTTTTAAAGCAAAATGACTAGCAGTACATTTTATAGTAGAATTACCAACAATACATTTTATAGCAAAATGAACAACAATATATTTTATCTATATTTGAAGACACAATTGTTTTCAAAATATATTTAGTTGACAAAATAAAGTTTTGTTCAAATTATTTGGATTTCCTACTTATTCAAGTTTATCGTCGCTCTCTCTAAACTTTCTATACTGGAGTAACAAGATGTCTCAGAGGTCTCACGTACGATTTCATTTTCAAGTCTTTTTTTATTGCTCTTTGGAAGGTTATAGCTGAAAGGCTTCTTTCATGTGCCAAACGTCTTATAGATTGAGATGGATCATTTCTAATTGAATTCTTTAGCTCTAAGTTGAAATGATGATCCCTCTTCATGTTATGACCCCCAATTTCTTTTCTCTCTTCTGTTCCCTCTTTTTTAAATTTATTCCCCGTCCTCTTGAAGGTTCTTGAATGGATTTGAAGATGGTAGCCAGAATATGAATGATCTTTTTCTTCTCACCATTGCTCAATTAGGAAGACATACTGGAGCTGACACAAAACAATTTTGACCTGTTCTCTTTCTAGCTGAATAAATGGTTTTTCAGTGATTCTTACAAGAAATGGTGTCAAAATGTCTAAATATGTCTAAAAAGCTGGAAAAAAGAAACTCGATTATATTAGTGTCTTTTTTAGATATTAAACATTTTGTGTGATGGACAATTATGTTGTTACACGATTTGGACAATTTTGCTCTTAAACCACATATAGCAATGTATGTTGAATAATATAGACATCATATGGTTGGGTTTTATCTTTCTGGGAGATGAATGTTTTGAACTATATTATGGACGTATATCGCACTGTTCAATTTTCCCTTCGCAAGCACCAAAGATGAGTGAGAGTTGTAATTTATGTAACGCTAGAAACGAAGAAATTCTGAAGATTTTTCCTCCGGGAGATTACCACCAGTCAGGCTGACGAAAAGCAAAAAAGGTTATTTAAGATGATTTCAATCATTATGTTTGTATGTATTTGTGGGCGAATACAGATTAGAAGATGTCGTCCAAAGGATTAGGTTAGAAACATTGACAACAATAATTTCCATGAAGGCAGAGCATGCTAACATTTGATTTCCCCATGTAACACACCCGGTACAATACAGTCTCCCCATGTAACACACTCGGTACAACACAGTTTCCCCGTGTAACACACCCGGTACAATACAGTTTCCCCATGTAACACACCCGGTACAATACAGTTTCCCCATGTAACACACCCGGTACAACACAGTTTCCCCATGTAACACACTCGGTACAACACAGTTTCCCCATGTAACACACCCGGTACAACACAGTTTACCGATGTAACACACCCGGTACAATACAGTTTCCCCATGTAACACACTCGGTACAACACAGTTTCCCCATGTAACACACCCGGTACAACACAGTTTCCCCATGTAACACACCCGGTACAACACAGTTTCCCCATGTAACACACTCGGTACAATACAGGAGGCATTCAAAATCCCAAGCCCTTTCCATTCCACTGAATTCAATTAAAAAATGACCATTAATTACAGAGAATGTTCAGTAGAAACATTCAGATAAAAATTCAGCAACTTCCTACCAGAGTAATATATATATATATATATATATATATATATATATATATATATATATATATATATATATAATTATTTATTTGAAAATTATAACATAAATATGTTATAAAATCACTACAAATATAGCCATTTTATTCCAACACTTCTTGGTGTCTTATCAAGTGATGGTGTTGAATGTAGAATAAAGGGTTTCAAAAGGTTCAAATCAATCAAACACCCCTTGCTAGAGGGAAACGCTGTTAGATGAGCTGGAA
>OZ010576.1:61662782-61685282 GCA_963932145.1 Acanthosepion lycidas
GAGTTAGACCCCCGTATCTATATCAGGTTCAAGGACGGCTAAAACTACCCAACGAGACGTCCTCAAAAACCGTTCGATCCGCCGAAACAAAGCAGACCACTCCGTATGGTCCTTGGGCGCATAAACCCTAATAAGACGAGGAGACGGATTTGCGAAGATAACAGCAGACCCCGCTACCAATGTCCCAGGGGAATGTTAACTTCAGAGCTCTATACAGAGAAGGGTAAACAAAAAGAAGGGCCTCTCTGAACAGTATCGATCAATATTTACATTATTCGGACTATTGTCCTCATCTTTGTCGCCATATTTATTAGAACGTTTCGGCCGTTGTACGCTCCAGCCTTCTTCAGGTGGTTGGAATGTCGAACTAAACCCTTTTTATTTCGCTTATTGGAGTAGACTGTTCTAGTTCCACGTGCCATGTCTGATGGATGTCATTTATCAGTTATCTCCTGCTTCTCCAAGCTCTGGTAAAAACATGCATTGATAACATCAAAATTTGTAATATGAGCACTGGTAAAAATTAGTTGCTGAAGACATTAGGTTTATAATACCCAGAAATTAATACACAGGTGTCCTCAAGGACGCATGGTACAATGGATAAAAGCCTTAGTTAGATCCAGTGACACGACCCCAAGAGTGTGAGTTCAATACCTGGTTAAGGCGGTGGAGGGATTGGAGAGGGGAATTAAGATGAGGACAATAGTCCGAATACTGTAAATAGTGAACATAATACATCATCTCAGAAATATAGACAGTATTAATTCAATTTTATTTTTTTACATTATCGTCATTAAAAACGCCAGGGATAGGACCCTTTTAGCGTTTTTGAAAGTTTTTTTTGATTTTCTACATCCTTGGAGTTGACTTCAATGAATATTTTAGGTCATTCTGGTCTCAGTTAAGGTCTTTTCCGCCTGCACCATCAACATTCGGCACACGTCTTCCCAACAGTTTAAAATTAATTTATATTCAATTTTCTTTTCTGAAGAATGTTCTGTGGTGTCAGATGAAGGTCTTCTCTGCCTTTTTTTGTTGATCCAGTTTCTTTTTGGGAGAATACATAGGGGTATGTGCAAGTGATGGATTGGGAGTGGTTGAAGGTGTGGTCTTTCTTTTTGCTGGTGATTTAGTAGAAGAAGCCGTTTTGAGGGCGGTCATCGTGGAAGGGGTGGGAGTCAGTGATTTTGTTACTGGAGGTGGTGCCATGTTTTTTGATTGAAGAGGAAGACTGTACCGAGGAAGAGGGGCCTATCTTTCGCACTGCTGATTCCTGATTTTTAAGGATTCCTTTGTTTTTAATTTCTAATTCTTTTCAAAACTTAGCTCGTACTTAAGACGCTGATTTCTGGTTCTTTCTTTGTAGATGTCCGGGTCATCGCCCTTTGAATTCGGAGAGAGAGTGGGTCTATACACGTCTTTACCCGTGGGACTGTGGTTCCGCTCTCCGGAGTTTCTCTCTGATCTTACCAATGATCAGCCATTCCTTCTTTACCTTCTCCGTAACCGCACAAGCGGCTGACAAAGGCTTTTCGGGAAGTGGGGCCACGTACTGGACAAAACCGGGGGATTTACCACACCGGCCTGAATCGTGGTCATGCTCATCATAGGCGAGAAGGAAATAAATTCGACCAGGGGGGAATTTGGGTCGGTGGAGGTTAGAACACCAGAGGCCTTCTCTGTGCAAAAAGAGGAGAGTTGACCAGTCTATCTACACTTCTAACAGTTTTTTTTTTTTTTACGGCTGCACACAATGACCGGCATTTTCTGATTCTCTACATCCAGCCAGTTGGGGACGGAGCTGAAAGCTTTCCGAGCTACCCTTATTCCAAAACTCCATCCCCCGTTCATGTCGTCGGAGGTAGCATTGAGTATCTGACCATACCGGACTAGATAGGTGGGAAAGTATTCTCCTAAGTTATAAGGACGAACCTCGTATACTGATATAGGGGTCGTTCGTCTGCCCACATATGCTGTGCGGATTATGAAGTATTTTGTGATGATATTTCTACCAGACCCGTCCTCACAGTCCACAGACATGGGTCCTACATAAAACAATCTTCACTCTTTATCACTTTCTAGGTTTTATTTCCCAAGGACATCAACGATTTTATCACTGTGTATTTTGTTGAGCGATAAATTTGGCGTGAATGCTTGTCTACCGTAAAGACTGACACGACTCTTTTTCTCAACCTCCTGTAATTACTGGAGGTCTACCAAAAGCCCATCTTCTTTGATAAGATGTTCGTAACTCTTGGTTCTCTCCAGGAACTTCGTCATTTTGATTATGCACTTGGGAGGGGGGACTTCCAGCAGGAGGGCAATTCCCCTGCTGTTACATTATCTTTGTAGCTGTTGGTTTGACTTGTTTCCGGTCAAGTTACTGGAAAGTTAATATCAAATGTGAGCGATAGATAGAGCATACAGGGGAGAGTAGGTTCATGCTTTTCCACGGCGTATGAGTGGTATGTGAACACAAACTACGTAAAATAGAATCCAAACTCGAAACGCTTTAATCCAGTATAAGCCCTCAAATTTACTACGATCCGCCCTCGCTTTCATTTGGCATCACAGACAGCGTGATAACAATTTTAACGACTAATTTTGAAACAAAGTCTTTCATTGGTTAAATGCTCTTTAATAAAGGTCCATATGTCATACTTGGATTTGGGTCCGATTGTTTTTGGAAATATTTTTCTAAGATTCAAATATTCACACTTACGCCGTAGTTCATGAACTTTCTGTCACCATTTGCACATAATGAGTTTAGTCACTTTTTAAAGATATTTGCAGATATCATTTTGTCGAGATCATGTGTACATACGTTATTCATCTGCAAAAGACCTCGCTTTCGGTTGGTTGCCGCTGATAAGTATAGACAAGTCAAACTGACCTCCGTCTTGTGTGCCATATTTACATCTGATACGATTTGAAATCTCTTTATGAGAGTGGAAGAGAATCAGCCCGGGGTCAAAACAGAGACAGAAGCTCAATAAACCTGTATATGATATGTATCAGAAAGTTTAATAAATACAACAGAGAGGGGGAGAGATAGAGTGTACTGCATTTAGAGGCAAGGTAGATTAATGGATAGAAAATAGGATTAAGGAGTCTGACAACCGAGTTCGGATTCCAGTCGAGTTCCTTGAATTCGCTTAACCGCATATACCCTTGGAAAGTAATCCGCATCTTTTCCCTCCAACTATGGACAAATAGCAGGGTGGCAACCGATTTAGGAGAAACCTGAGCGAGCGACTAAACCGACTCTCTCTACAGACCTTGGTCTGGTGAAGAGGCTAAGTAAAACCATAACAGCACAAAAATAAGAGCTGTTAATGGGCGGATGCACTCCTCAGCGGTCATACACTCCAACTATAGGCTAAATAGCTTCATCAACCTGCAATTGAAATGGCGACGGCTACACCGCTGAAGACATGGCCAATCAGAGAAGATTTCCTGTAACATGAGTGAGTAGGCTATGAATTTCGATTTGGATTGCTTAGTTATTGAGTCTGTAATACTCGTTCAAGTTATTGAACTCAATTCCTATGGTTCCAAATTTATGAACCAGCACTTTAATCCTCGGGGCTATTATATTGAATTTAGAAGTGTGTATTGTTTACTGCTTTTACCATGCTGTCACGCTTTACCTCTGCAGCTTGCTGTCTCTCTTTCTAACTGCTGCTGAAGTGTTTTCTGTCATGTTTGGCTCTTTCCGCCATCTTTTCTGTTTATTTTATTATGTTATTGGCTTATAAATGGTCAATTAGCTTAGTCATCATTTAATTCATATTCAAATTTTCACCGGAAAGTAAGAAAAAAATACTTAATAATATCTTTCGTTTGTCTCTAACCAAATTTATGTAAACAAAAAATCACAATTTTAAAACAAAATCATCAGTTATTCGTCGTCATCAGCTTTACCTCTTATCTAAGATCTCTTTCTTTACGATGATGGCGTTGATAACTGTTATGGGATCTTACCTACAATAATAATAATGGACTATTCCATACTTAATAAATACTGCGCCTCAGGAATAGGCAATGGAGTCAGTAGAGTCAGTAGTTCAAGTCGAGCCAAGAGTCGAGTCAGAGGCAGTCCGAAACAGAGTCGCGTTCAGACAATTATTGCAAGACATTGGAATAGTGATACTGGTCGAGACTACATTGTTCTCTCTACTAAACCTGATTGTTTATACTAACACTTCTACTTCTCTTTATATATTCCTGTTTGTAATATATTTGTGTTATTCCATACCTGTGTTCGAGTTCTTCTTCATTGGTTCTACCTTGGACTATCGCCGTGGTACAAGGAACCGGACAATAACAATAACTAAATTTGCTATCAATGTGCACTCTCAGGACTAGAAGCTTCCAGTTTCACTAAAACCTTCTCCCAACAAGATTTGGCTGGAGGTGAAACAAAATGAGAGAAGAAATTGCCAATGGCGTGTATTTTTTTACGGTGGACTCCAATTTGCCAGTGACCCACATACTTGGTTTCATGACCTTCCTCTGCCGCACATATGGAATGAGATGTGCAGAATTCAGTTATAAAATTGCAACGTACTGCCGTTGAATCTGTTTTAATTTCGAGTGGAGCCTTCAGTAGCATGTCCGTCATCCGCTGCTTCAACCGTTAAGATGTGTAGTAATCGTCATCGGCTTGTTCCACCGTTGGAGTGTTTGAGGTTGGTCGAGCTTAGTTGGGTCCTTGTCTTCGGCCTTGCCGCCAAGGGTGTCCCTACAAGGAGTTCAAAACTCCCGACGGCATCGCTCTCAAAGTCACTGGATCACGCAAGCCCATCCACCACAGGGAGCGACAACTTACGTTACATATGTATTATCTCTGTTCTGTCAGTTACGCGTGCCTTTAATAACATTTGACAACCTATATTCTTGTGACTGCTAACACATTTCTCTAGTAAAACCTTTTGCAATTCATTTCTATATAAACATACGGTTACTACTACTACTACTAATAATAATAATGTATATAATTTTCGCTTTTCTTTCAGTTATGCTGGACTTAAATCTGATTTCGATAGTAAAAAACACAAAGCATAATTCCCACTTTTTTCTATTTGCCATAAAAACATTCTGACTAATATCCTGATCTGTACTATTATTTTGTTATCATAATGTTTCGGCTGTTGAGAATGCCGGCTTTTTTCAAGTGTCTATCGGTCTGGATAGCATTCAGGAAATTTCGAACTGAATTTATATCTTTGATGGGGATTGGTCATGTCTGGTTCTCTTTTAAGTACTGATCATGTATGGAGTCTGTACTACTCGGTCCAGGGATTGAACTCACAATTACTATGCTCCCAAATTCACAAACCATCACTTTAAAGCTATTATCCTGTAAACCTTGAAACTAAAGTTCTTATTGTCTGCTGCTGCCCTGTTGCCACACTTTACCTCATTCTCCCAGTGCTTCTTTTTTTAACTGCAGTTACTGAAAAAATTGCTGTCTCTCCGCCATTTTCTTCTTTTTATTTCATTATTAATGACACCCATGTCGTATTTATTCTGTAGTGGGCCGACTCAGGAGGTTATGACGGATTGAGATAGGACTGAAGTTAACTGGATGAAATGACGTGATAAAAAAAAACCCCAAAAAAACAAAGATGATGAAATTAGTCGTTTTCAAATGAAGTAAATAATGATGCCACTTCATTACAGACCGAATGCATTTCTACAATAAAATTAATTTCTCTTATAAAAATCATCAGCGATACGTACAAATACAGTGTAAACTAAAAGACAATCGTGATTACTGCTTTAAGTTTTTTTACTTTCTGTCCAAATTTTGTCACCATATATGCAGATATTGACGTAAATCTTTTCCGTTTATTGTTTAATGGATCCTATCCATAACATAAGCTATTATTATGCAAGCATTTTGTTATATTTATTGTTCGTAACGCCTCGATATGATTTTAATTTCTAAAGTTTTCTTCCTTGTCTATAAATAAATACGAGTGTCAATATGACACACTTTTCCAGTTTTACTCCTAGAGACTGTAGCCCAACATATACCTTTTTGGAACCAGGTCGAATCCATGAGCAAATTAAAAACATTTCCGGGGCGAATCCTAATGCGCAATGCTGAAATTTTGGATTCCCAAATTTTCATTATTGCGATTGTTTTCGGCGATTTTTTATATGGCTGTTTGCGATGCTTTTTTGTACGATAACAATTTTTATAACTTGGAAATCATTTTGGGAATAATTGAAATTAATTGTGGAATTAGACGAAAGTCATCCATGAAATAAAAATAATTGCTTGTACGGATAGCAAGGACCTTACATTGTCTTTAGATTAAGTGGCAGCAGAAGAATTATCGTTGAACTTTTTAAAAAGTAAGTTTAAATATTAATGCAATACTTAAATGCAGAGATCAATTTTGAGTCCTTCTGTAGTTTATTATTGCTTGTTGCATACGGCAGCAGTATGGCTCGCAAAAAGAAATCTTCGCCAACAGAGGACCAGATTGCAATCAAAAGAGCCAAGGCTGCAGCGAGCAAAAGAAAGTCCCGTGCAAATGAAAACTCAGATCAAACGGCAGCGAGGAGAGCTTCCAATGCTGAAAATATGGAAAGACTTAGGGATTCTCAAACTCTTGAACAAGCCGACGGCCTAATCAAGAGATATCTGCAGGAGTTATTTTAATTGCCGTCCGATATTGCAAAGCCAACTGGTGTGTGTGCTTGTGTGTGTGAATATATTAGGTTGAGTTATAAGTACTCGTTTTGGGAAACCAATTCTAATGGCGAATGTATCATACTGATACTAATCATACGTGGCAGTTAAGAATAAATTTGGTGTACACTAACATGCAAGACAGTGGCGACGCAGACAGCGGATTAGAGGAAACATCTTTCTCCTCTATGACAACGCAAGGGCGGATGAAACGAAGAATAACAGAGGAAGCCTTTTCGAACATGCTTCTACTCCACCCACCATATTTATTTGGTCTTGCACCAACCAACTTTTAACTTTATTGATCACTTCAAAACGCTTTGATGGGGAACATTTTCTCTAAGGCAAACGCGATTTAAGAAAACTTTCACACATCAAAACTTCCAGATTTATATTCGAAAGTTATCGATGGATTTTATAATATCCCTGATATTGAGCACCCATAAATATAACACACCTTTTGCAATGCATATATATATATATATATATATATATATATATATATATATATACACACATTACAGTTCAATGTAATGTATTACTGACCCACAGAATTACCATGGGATAAACTTGACAGAAGAGTGAGAAAAATGAAAAAGTGCTATTAGAATCATTGAAAAAAAGAATAGAATCAATTATCAGACTAATACTTTGAGAAACTTTTGCATCGAATGTCAAAAATTTGTGCTGCAGTACTCAAAGCTAAAGGCGGATATGTTGACGAGAGCAAAGTTTAGTCATAATTTTTTTTTTTTTTTTTTTGGGATTATATAAAATTCGTATTACAAATCATGTCTCACTTTGTTTTAGACATGTATAATCATAATTTAAATTCTTATTTAAAATACAAAACATTTTGGGCATTTATGTCAACACCCAGTGGCGACAGTCTGTTTCATGCTAAACGCAATCGATAGCCTGACAATTGCGTTTATCATGAAACAGACTGTTGCCTTTGGCTGTTGACTTCAATGTTAAACTTTTATATACTTATATTTACAAATACTCTATACCTGATATTGAGCACTTTAATGTATAATTATAGCTTACCTTAAAACTATATTTTATCATATATTGATATAGATAGATATAATTAATGTAGTAAAAGTTTTTTCACTTAGCTGATTGATGTTACCTTTGCCATTCCGATTCCAGAGTTTCGTAGACGGAACCTCCTGGAATTAGTCCGTCCACTCGTCAGGGGTTGTCAGCAACTGACTGCTTATACTTATCGATTTTTAATTTTATATTCATTTTGCATTTATTAATTCGACATTAACCGACGTTATTTTAGTGGATACTCGCATTTGAGTAGATGCTCTGTTCATTTATTAAACAGTATATTTATTTATTTTCATCTGAATATTAGGGAAATCTTATTAGAAAAATAAGTACTCTACGGTAGGATTTGAATCGTCATTAAATCTGAGCTTTCGGCCATGGAGTGCCTAATGACCAAGCAAAGCCCGAATAAGCCCGTAGATGAAAATAAATAAATATATTGTTTAACAAATGAGCAGATACTTTGATACTCAAATATAGGTACTCACTAAAAATAACGTTTAATTAATAATAATAATAATTATATATATATATATATATATATATATATATATATATATATATATATAGAGAGAGAGAGAGAGAGAGAGAAAGAGAGAGAGAAGCAAATATTAGTATACATACACATTTTAATTGCATTTCCAACTAATGAATAAACATACTTTTCATATGATTAACTGTACACAGATGCCTAATAACTAATTATGCATAGAAAACAGAAAATAAAAGTTTGATTTAATAGAAATAAATCCCATTTATTCATTTTAATGGATGAAAAATGTATTTCAGATTTCAGATTTTAAAACTTTTAAATTATTTTAATACTCCAGATTATTCAAGTGGAATTTTCTGAAATGTCAATGTTGGTTATTTTTAGCCTAAAAATACAAACAGAACATTCTGTAATTGATATTCGTGCAAGATGGTTTTCATCATGGCAAGAGCTAAACACTTGACAAATTCGCCAAAAGAACTGATTGCTAAAGCCTGGATATTAGGTAAAATTTACAGGAAAATCTCCGACAATCCGAATATTCCATTTACTACCATTTATTCATTCATTGCAAGGTATAAAAAACTCAAAACTGTTGAAAACCAAAGAAGAACAGATGCTTCACGGAAGATTTCTGCAATTTCAATTTAAACAAAATCCAATGCTTACTCGTCAAGAGTTGCAGGAGGATTTGCTTTCATCAGGAATCTGTGTCACTAAACGGACAATAAGAAATGAGATTCATAGGAACAATCGAAAGTCACGCTCCCTCGGAAAATTCCACTGCTATTGAAAAGACTCAAAAGATGACAGGTTGAAATTCGTTCGTGAATAATGGATAAGGAAAAATCAAATTGGGAACGAGTATTATGGACAAACGAAGCGAGTTGTTTGGATGTAATTCTAGAATTCATGTATGGAGGGAAGATGGCGATGCCTTCAAACAAAATAACACAGTACCAACAGTGAAATTTACTGGTGGCAAAATCATGGTTTGGGGATGTTTTTCAGCAAAAGGTACTGGTAATATATCAGTAATAGTTGGCAGAATGAATTCCGCAGCATATCAAAATATTTTGGAAGCAATTTAAGGATTTCGGTTGAAAATCTTGAACTTCCTTCTGATTGGATCTTCCAAAAAGATAATGATCCTAAGCTCACTGCAAAATCTATAAAGATATGTCTTGCTGAAAATAATGTAAATATCCTGAAGTGGCCAAGTCAGTCCGCAGATTTAAACCAAATCGAGAATCCGTGGCGTAATTTGAAAATTCAAATCCAATCGAGAGCTCCAAGAAACATCCCGGATCTGAAGACCATATGCGAAAAAGAATGGAACAAAATACCAATTAACATTAGCAAATCATTGAGAAATACAAGGTTGGTTGCTGTAGAAGTGAATAATGGATATTCTACAAAGTATTAAATGAAGATTGTGTATACTCTTTTTGCATCGTACGAATACTTTTTTCACTGATTAAAATGGATAAATGGGACTTATTCTCATTATATCATTTCTTTTGTGTGTTTTCTATGCATATTTAGTTATTATGGATATATGTACAGATAATTATATGAAAAGTATGTTTATTCATTAGTTGGAAATACAGTAAATTAAAAATTTGTATGTGTACAAATATTTGTTTTCTCCCACTGTATAATTATTTATCCACTGCCGCACGCAGCAAGATGTAGCACAAAGCGGAGTTTTAAAGTGGATTATCGGAGCCTGTAGGCTCGGGCAAAAATTCCCTATAGACCACATAAAAACGGAGTCAGTTTCCCGAGATGAAACACTGTCATTCGGGCAAAGCATCCTCTGGGGGTTACCCTCTGACATGTGCCAGATAAGTAAATATATATATATATATATATATATATATATATATATATATATATATATATATATATATATATATAATATTTATTTAAAAATATGATTCCAACTCGCTACAAAGGAGGTCTCATGTTTCAAAACAAGAGCCGAAAACTTCAAAATAATATTTGAATTAACTTGAGTTAAAGTAGGCTCTGTTCCATCTTCAAGCGAATTTTTTTTGGGAATGACTTATTTCTGAAATTTACGATTTTTAATAGTATGGTCAGAATTGAAATAAAAAATTATATGGTCAGAATTGAAATCAAAAATTATATTTATGCTCTACTTTCGTATCGAGCACTATTTTTTAAAAATAATAACAAAAATACTAAGGAACTTTGGATTATTTACCAAACCAGTTTCTTTCCTACTTTCTACAATATTTTCACACACACACATATATATATAAATATTTAATGAAAAACAGACCACTTTAAGGTACCATTACAATAATTTATTTCACCAAAATCCTTTTAAAGGACTCCGGATCATCAGGTAACACTTCCAACAACGAAATGAAAGGAAAAATGATATTGAAAATTGATGGGTAGTGTAATTTTTGTAATTTAACAGGGGGGATGAGGGGTTAGTTAAAGAGACAAGGTAGAGTATAGGGAGGGGTTAATTTCATATCTCTCTTAAGCGTGCTTTACATTGGGATATCTATCTATCTATCTATCTATCTATCTATCTATCTATCTATATCTATATATATATATATATATATATATCTGTCGACTTGAAGTAAAATAAAAGATACATGGATAGCCACTTGTATCCGAGGATGCCCGTCTAGTAGGGCGGCTAGCCAATCCCTGTTGCAGCCGCCTGGTCCACCTGTGCTTTATTCTGTAGCTATGCTGAGCGGACCGAAGTTACAGTTTCTAGGAGAGTACGCATTATATATCGTGAGCAATTAGCCAGCACGGTCACGATGACATGATCACGATGAGTTTGCGCTAGCACAATTATCGATGTTTCCCCAAAGTGTTCCGTCTACCCAATTTCACTCACAAGGCTTGGGTCAACCTGTGGTATGGTTTTTCAGGCATTTTCTACCGTACGCTGGGATCGCCTTTTCCAAACCGATAACATTAAGAACTAACCTTCCAAAGTGAGATTCAAATTTCGGATAGTAGGAATCGAATTTCAACCCTCTCTTTTACCGATTTTAATTATAAGTGACCTTTTGAATCCATTTTCTTTAGAAAACTAGAAAGTTTTGCAACTTTGCAAATTTTTGCTGAAATCCTCATAGTATTTAGTATTGATGAAATTACCGCTAAAATTTTGTCGAGCTTTACAAACTCTGCGTTTCGTTCAATTTCGCATACCAATCAATGAAATTTAGCAAACCTGATTTGTTTGGAAAATACTTTGACAAAATCTGTACTTCATGGTTTAATAATTTCTTTAATTTAATGTTATATTTTTAAGAAAATTTCTTTTCTATTTTAAACAATTTCTTTCTAGCGCCAAATTCCAACTGTTTGAATCGTTTGGTCTTGCGAATTTTTTAGAGTTCTTGCAAACGTAGGGCGAACTGGAAACTTCTTGCATATATAAAAACTTAAAGAAAAGATATACCAAAAAACAATATGGTATTTTTATTAAATAAGTATATGTTATTTTAATCATTATATTGTTTTTTAAAATAGTAGGAGTATTTGTATGTTAAATAATACATTTTTTAATTTTCCCAAGAAATCAATGAAAATCTATTGTACTATTACCCTAGTAAAATCATTCGTATTTTTGTACGCCCTTATATGTTTTCACTTCTCCCCCAAATTTAATTTCGATCGGTCAATGTGTGGCTATTTTAGAGGGTTTGATGGACGGACTGATAGAAGTCACATAATCTTATATATAGATACTTCGTAATTGCTTACATGTTACGTTCATGGTATTCTCAGCAGCCGTCTGTAAAACCACGTTGGTTTTCCCTCAAGTCTTCTCTCCATTTCTGTGAGCAAATTGTCCAACATTCACTTCCATATAGCAGATCAGCGTTTTTTTCATTGATTTGAGGAAATTTTCGTGTTTCAGAATCTTTATGTTTTGCTATTCCAATGAGTCTTCATGTTGCAGTGACACATTTTCGCCTCTGTTAAGACACTTTCTACGTCTTTAAATTTATGTCCTTGCTTGCGCTTCAAAAAATGCAAATGCCACGTCAGTTGTTATTTTCTAACTTCTTAATTCTCATTCTTTTATTCTTTTCAATTCTTAATACCATTTCTTTTCTCTTAGTCTCTAACACTCGATACCTACCTCCCCATTGCACCTTAGTGGCTTTATTGCCTTGCTTTTGGTTGAAACAACTATAAAGAAATTCTCGTTTTGGGCCGTTCCTCTTGCTGACAACCATACATTCTGTCTTCTTACAATTGATGCTTTTTAGGCATTCCTTTCTACTTCCCTTTATTACCTTCAATAGGAGTCCTACCAGTTCTTTTTTTTTTTTTTTTTCAACAACTTACCTCCCTATCTACTCAGTTACTGAGCAACTATTCATGTCTACTCGTGGAGATTAAAGCTTCTACTCTGATAAGATAGTCAGACGTATGTTACGTCATTTCGTTGACTCGAGAATAGACTGCCTATGATTAAGAGAAGTTATTTAAGGATTTATCATGGTCTGAGAAAATAACGTAGACAGGATCACCGCCCCTTCAGCAGTATACACTTTTGAAACTTTGGTTAAGGTCAAAAAGTCAGAACAATCTAGAACAATATTTTTTACTGATTATCTGAAAATCATTCTTAATTCTTGATTAATTGTTTTGTGTTCTTTTTTTTTCTTTTTTTTTACTGCATTTCATGCAGACGTTCGAAATCCATACACTTTTCAACCATTAAATAAATCATTTTCAACGATTAAAACAATAACCGTTCATTTATATATATAAATAGAGAGAGAGAGAGAGAGAGAGAGAGAGAGAGAGGAGGGAGATAGATAGATAGATATAATAATAATAGCTGGCCACTCGTATTCGAGGATAGCCGTCTACTAGGGTGGGTAGCCAATCCCTATTGCAGAAGCTCGCTCAGGCACATTTGTGTTTTCTCAACGCCCACAGACTTAGCCTGTGGTTTATACTGCAAATATGCTGAGCAGATCTTACTTACAGTTTCTGAAAGGGAACGAGTTATCTAATGTGATCAACAATTTCAACAAGACCAGCACGCTCAAGCCCTCAGCCACAATGACTTCATGCTAACACAGATATCGACGGCTCACAAGAGTTCTGTCTACTCGATTTCACTCACAAGGCTTGAGTCAACCCGTCGTATGGTTTTCAATATATATATATATATATATATATATATATATATATATATATATATATATATAATATATGTGTGTGTGTGTGTGTGTGTGTGTGCATCGAGCACTTTAAACCATAGGTACAGCTTACCGTAAGACTAAATTCATATAAAAATATATATATATACACACACACACATATGTTTGTGTGTGTGTGCGTGCGTTCGTAAATATTGAGCACTTTAACCCATAAATATAACTTACCTTGAGACTAAATTTTATCATATATATAAGATATATACATATATATATGTGCGTATGTATATAATTTGATTTAACTTATCTTTAAATTTAAAGATGTATAATTTAATTTAACTTTTAATATTTTTTAAATATATTTTTATTCTTTAATATAAATATTTTTTAAAATATATTCTGACTTAAATTTAATATACACTGTTTAAATATGAAATATTTTTAATCTTAGATCTATTCCGCCATATTGAATTTTGTTGAGTAATACTATTTATTGGCTCTGTTATAATAAATTGTAGGTCAGTTTTAATATTTTGTATTACCAGGATCCAGTTGGATTATATAGTATTATTACCTGTACTATATATATATATATATATATATATATATATATATATATATATATATATATATATATATATGTATATGTGTGTGTGTGCGCGTGTGTGTTTATCAGGTCATCCTATAAGAAAACAAGTGACCAAATGTTACATTTAATTACAGATTCAATCAACAATGTATTTTCCCTGATTATCTATGACTTCCTTCTATCCATTAACAAGTTTACTAATTCTATTACTGTAAAATTGTTTTAGCTTTGATTCGAAGAACTCACAAATGTCAGTTTTAACCTCTTCCTGTATTACAAAAGCTGTTTCTTCCAAATGATTTTGTAAGCTACGAAACAAATGGTAGTCTGAAGGAGCAAGATCAGGAGAATAAGGTGGATGAGGAATTTTCTCCCAACCAAGTTCTTCGATCTTTTGTGACGTGATTCTTGCTGTGTGGGGTCGCGCATTGTCCTGATGAAACATTACCTCTTTTCGATTCACTAGAGCAGGTCTTTTTTTCCTTAAAGCTTGGTTCAAACGCTCTAATTGCTGAGAGTATATTTGAGCATTAATTGTTGCATTAGGTGGTAAGAATTCAAAGTGGATTATTCCTTGGCGATCCCACCAGATTGAAAGAAGAACCTTTTTCCCATGAAGTTCCCTTCTCGGCTGTGGCTGGGGTCCTTCCCCTTTACCAAGCCACTGTCTACGACGCTTAACCTTTCTATAAAAGATCCATTTTTCGTCACCAGTCAAAAGTCTATCCAAAAAAGGTGAAACAAGTTGGCGAGAATGGAGAGAAGAGGAGATGTCAACTCGGGATTTGAGGTTGTTTTCAGACAATTCATGAGGCACCCATTTTCCAAGTTTAGGAACTTTTCCAAGTTGTTGAAGATGATGATGAACAGTTGTATGGTTTGAACTGAGAACCACTGCCAATTCCTCAACTGATAAAGCAGGATTTTCTTCAAGGGTTGCTTCAAGAAGCTTTTCATCAAACTTAACTGTACGTCCGGTTCGATCTTCATCTTCAAGGGTGAAATCTCCACCTCTGAATTTTGCAAACCATCTTCTGCAAGTTCTTTCATTCACACATTCCTCTCCATTAAAATCATGCTAACATGGAAGTACCCAAGAATCATTTGAGGCACATAATGCTTTATGAGTGAATGTTTCAAGCCGCTTCGGCTGCTGAGTTTCCTTTCTTGAACTCATAAAGCATTATGTGCCTCAAATGATTCTTGGGTACTTCCATGTTAGCAGGGTTTTAATCAAACAAAATTTAATTTTATTGTTCTCTGAAATAAAATTTGATCAGTTTAAATGCATCAAAACATAAAAATAATGTTCAGCTCCATTAGACATTATAAAATACTCTTTACATTTCGTTCATTTTAACAAAAAGTTAAAAATTCGGACAGAACTTATGGGATGACCTGATATATATATATATATATATATATATATATATATGCACAATGATATATATATATGTTTTTGTGCATATATATATATATATGTACAATGATATATATATGTTTTTGTGCATATATATATATATATATATATATATATATATATATATAAAGATATTTTTGTAGGTACAAAAATTAATGATCGAAATAAAAGTATAAAACTTAATATTACGGCGAAAAACCGGTTTCGCTCCCGCTCTTCAGGCTTCAATGGGAGATTTAAAATCAACATCTGTACAATAAAAGGAAGTTGTGAAAAAAAAAAAAAGCTTTTTAATATGTCTCGTAATATTAAGTTTTATACTTTTATTTCGATATATATATATATATATATATATATATATATATATATATATATATATATATATATATATATATATATATATGTATGTTAAAATATAGTTTTAATTTATGGGTTAAATTGCTCGATATCAGCGATAGAGCATATGTAAATATAAAAGTGGACATTGAAGTTAACACTTAGAGGCGACAGTCTGTTTCATGCTAAACATTATCGTCAGGCTATGTGCTTTGTGTTTTTACTCGACTATTTATAACAGGTCACTGATTTAGAGTGGATAGCCTATTGTATTGCATTGTGGATAATTTATTCTATTATTCTAACAGTTAAAACAACTGGGCAGTAACGGTTGGCTTTCGAAATATTTTCGTGATTATTGAGTGGGAATAATTGTAGATCCGAATGCATTTTTATGGTTATTTATAATATTGATAATTAACTTTTTCATTTATTATTGATTATGTTATCTTTGCTTGTTATTACTACGTTTATTGCATTCATGTGCGCGTACGTGATTTGTTAATTTGTTTATTATTTATTAATGTCATTTATTTTTCGGGATTAATTTATTTTGCTTGTTTTGATTGAATTACTTTAATTATTTAATTTCGTTTAGTCTTGTTCGTTTACAGTTTTCGATTTTTAAGTAACCTAGTAAAAATTCGTTTTCGTGTAGGCATCTTGCGATGAGTTCTGATCGTTTATTTAGTAGTTTATTTTTGTCTGGGAAGATAATTATAGCTATTTTTTCTCTATGCACTGTTTAAAGTTTTTGCTATTGATTATTTTAGGCTGATGTTGCATTCCTTATTTTCCATTATATTTTTGGTCTCATTTGTTTTTTTTTTTATTTTAATCTCCCAGATATGATTAAAAAGCATTTTGCTGTTCGGGTATTTGCTAATTGTAAAGGATGTTTTGTGTTCGTAGTTTCTTTGTTTCCAAGGCCCTTCAGTTACTCCTATGTATATATCTTTCTTCGTTATCTGCTGATTTTAAAGTAGTTTGGTATATTACATTGTCATTCATATATATATATATATATATATATATATATATATATATATATATATATATATATATATATATTGTGTGTGTGTGTCTGTGTGTTATGGTAATTTACCCACGAACGCATGGACCCTCCCAGTTATAAATGGGAGCAGGTACTGCCTTTTGGAGAGGGACGTTTCCAGGAGTCGATCCGAACAATCTTGCTGTAACACTGTCTTTTGTATATGTTTGTACTACTGTTTCTGTTAATATATTTGTTTAACTGACTTCCTTTCTTGTGTCTTTATTTCTGGTCCTAACAAGGCCACAACAATATATGAAAGAGGTAAACGAAAAGAGGTAACAATTTGTTTTTAAATACACCTAAAAATCATTTATCTACCATCGCCTGAGTCTTAATACTGAAACATGAAAGCTTTTGTGTAACGTTGCAAAATGTTTTTATTGTGATCTATTATTTACACACACACACACACACACACACACACACATATATATATATATATATATATATATATATATATATATATATATATATATATACAAGTATCTAGATTACCAAAACAAAATGTTTTTTCTTATGCGTCTATACACTTTTTAATTTAACTGTAATGATAGATCATCGTTTTATGATTTAATTATCCTATATGGTTTTAGTACTATGTGCGGTGTCCCTGCAGGATGTAAGCGATCATGGCTCTCCACAGCTTTTGTTGCTCTTTTGTAGAAATATTTGTCTTTTTACTATCCATCACAGTTCCTGTTCTGCTACTCATTTACACTTATCTCTTAAGTACGTTACTCATTGTTTCCTCCTTTTTCTATTGCTTTAGATATATCCTATGAGTGCAACATTTGCTAAACCTCTTTCCTCATTACGCGTTTCAGAAATATCGACAGACGCTTTCCCATTCTAAAGTATGACTAACTTTGTTGTTTCTATTTTCCGTTAAATTCTTAGCATCCTTCTGTGGAACCAAATCTCAGTTGCCTCAGGTTTTCTTTTCATCTGTAAGGAAATTGTCCAGCATTCACTGCCACACAGGAAGATTTATATTGCATAACATTTCTTTGTTTCAAATAAATATTTTCTGTTTCTTAGTAATTTTAGTGTTTTAGTTTTTTTTCAATGGACCTTCGGATTTAGGTGGCATATTTTCCAGATATTTAAACCTCTCTACTTGTTATATTTTGACATCTATGATTCCTAGCTCGCATTTTGGAATTATTCTCGTCCAGGGTGTGAAGGCCTCTGATCGGGAGATTGGAAGTTTTCAGGAGCGTAGAACCACTTCTTAACCGCTGTTGTTCCCAGGGTCACTCTGACCCGCGGTGGTAGCACCTATTAGGGACCCAGCTATAAGCAAATAGTGAAACCCAAACAAAAATCAACATTACATTTTTATAATACAATGAGCAACAATACAATTTAACAAAATGACAATCAATGTTTTATAATGCCCGTTTATAGGAGAGACATCAGATACAATAGTGACGTATTCGAAGAGTACTCGAGCACACGGCGCTAATTCCCATATATATATATATATATATATATATATATATATATATATATATATATATATATATATATATATATATATATATATATATATATATATATATATATATATATATATATATATATATATATATATTCCTTTACCCGTCACGTGATCTAATTATTTCCAGATGACGTCGACTGTGTATCCTTCTCTGGCGATCCGTGTTCAAACTCAAGTGTCGGTAGCCACAATTATATCCTATATGACACAATCCAACACTAAGAAAAATCTAAAAATACGTTTTTATAGTAGAACTACCAACAACACATTTTATGATCTCCAAAATATGTCTAAAAAAACATGCCTCTAGTATAAAATTATGTACAAAATTGAAAGTATAAAGTGATTTTCCAAGCGTAGCTTAGATGTGGCACAAGGCCAAAAGTAGGGGGCACCCAGTGAGGATCGAAATCACTACTCAGTCGTAATTACATCGCCTCGAGGTGCCCTAAGTTGAAAGCATAAAATTACGTACAAAATATTTAGATTTCAGCACAGAATAACCCAGAGAGGTTGATATACCGCTAAACAAAGTCAACCAATCGTTTTTTTTTCTCTTGCTGACAACCACACCTCTTGTCTTCTTCCAATTGATATTTAATCCTTTCTGTTCGTTTTCCTTTACTACCTTGTCTAGGGGATCTTGGTGTTTTCTGCTATCAATAGATTGTCATCTGCCCACTGATAATAAATCTTGCGAGTGTCTCCAGCTCCGTTTGGATAATCTCACTGAAGAGGTTGAAAAAAATCCGGAATATCTAGGAAGTGTTTTAACGGAGAACAGATCGTGTGATACCAAAATCCGAGGCCGCATTGGGATAACAAAAGATGCCTTCCAAAAATCTAAGCAGAGTATTAAGAAACATGAAAATCTCGTTAGAAATAAAGGAAACAGTACTGAATTGTTATATAATATCGGTCCTCCGGTATGGCAGTGAATGCTGGATAATTTCGTTACAGTCGAAGAAGAGACTTGAAGCAACACAAATGTGGTTCTACAGAAGGATGCTGAGAAAACTAATAATGTAGCTTTTAGAAAAAATGGAAACAAATCGGCACATAATGAGGAAAAAGAGCTTAGAAAAGTTGACAGTCATTGGACATATTGAATCGGGAGAGATAGCGAAAAGACGAAATTTAGTGAGACCTACAAAGGACAGGAAATTGTGGAGAACCATGATCGACCACGACTCGAAGGGACACAGTGCATAGAAAACGAACAATGTCTTGTATCACCGCTAGTATATATGAATATATATTACCAGATAGAAACTTTATTTTCTTTCATTTATAGCGCAATATTAATATTGCTCGTCAGTACATCTCTGTTCTTTTCCTTTTCCGTTTTCAGTTCTTTACCATTTAAACACTCAGTTTGATGTATGCCTTTAGCGACAACCTTTTATTATATTATTCAGAAAAGCAGACGACGATTTTTCGATAAACAGAAACTAAAGAAGAATTAATATAGCAAAGTTAATAGTCAGGAAAACGAAGACGTGTATTAGAGATAAAGGGAGATAATAAAAAAGAATAATCGATCAATTATGATAAATAATTTAAAAAGTTATAAAATATAATAATTACAAAGAAAGATAATAGAAAAAAAGACACCAGTAGAATACAGAAATAAATAAAGAAGGTAATGTATACCATACCAAACAAAAACGAATTAAAGTCTGAAAGACAGATATTCCAGAAAGAAAATAAGCGAAAATAAAAGAAAGAAAATTTGCTAAAAAAGCAAGGTAGGGAGAAAAGAAATTTTTAAATCGAAAATAAGGTAAATAGAATTACTATAGAGATTATTGAAAATTAAATGCATAAATTAGAAATAAATGAAAGCAGACAAATAAGGAACGACTCAGCGAAAGGTGCGCGGAAATAAAACGAAAGAGCATCACAGATGAATCAAGTATTCACAAATGAAGAAAAGAATGATCAAAACTAGAAAGAAAGAAAGAAAAATAAAACACGAAAAGCAAGTATAAAGGAATAACTAATGATGAAAAATAAAATAAAGCGACTTTAAGAGCAATCAAGCTAGAAAGAAGGAAAGAAAGAAAAGAGAAAACGAAAGAAAAGTATCATATAATAATTGAATTTGTTCCTCACTTTATCAGTTCCTTAGCTCGCATGATCGTTACGCCCTGTCAATACTACATAAATAATGGACAATCTGTTTTGATCACATGGAAAAAAAGAGATATATCAGAGACGCTACTTGGTTTCAGTAAAAACAAGCGAGAAAGGTAGAAGTGTGTAACATCTCCTTTTAATACTTCATAAATAATAGACTATTCCATTTTGATCGCATGAGATGACAAAAGATATAGAAAATACATTACTTAATTCCAGTGAGAAAATGAAAGAAAATAGGGAAGTTAAATGTTATCAATTTCAAGTCTTTTTATTTGTACCCCCTTACTTCTTAAAATAACGACAAGCATTCATATTTATGATTGTTAATGCAATATTTTGTTAAAGTTGCTAAGTTCAAATATTTAACGATGCAATAGTGGAATTTCTACGGAAATTTTATTGTCGTAGAAGTTGCTATGAGCTTATTCAATCATTATCTTAAGAATTAGGAACCATCACAGAATTTTAAATGAGAAAACCATGAATTTTTCTTCATTTAGGAGGAAAGAAATTATGATAAAAAATGCGAAAACTAAAACGACTTTAAAAGCAATCAAGCTAAAAAGAAAGAAAGAAAGAAAGAGAAAGAAAAGAGACTAAAAGAAAGAAAACAGAAAGAAAAACGAAAGAAAGAAAAAGTAAGAAAAAGAAAGAAAGAAAAAGAACGAAAAAGAAAGAAAAAAAGAAAGAGATAACGCACGTAACTAATGATGAAAAAAGATAAAGAAAATAAAAACATCGAGGAAATGAAAATATTAAACGCCAAACAGTATGTGAGAGTAAACAAACGAAAAAAAAGAAAAGGAAAAATGAATGAATGAATGAATGAATGAAGAAAAAAAAATTTAAAGAAAAAGGAAGGAAAAATGAGAATTTTAAATTGATTGACTAACAAGTTATTTAAAGCCAAAAGAATACTTTTTAGAGTGTAAGAATTTCGTAGAGAGAGATAATAACGATTTACATTATTTACATTGTTCGGACTATTGTCTTCATGTTTATTGTCATATTCACGACGTTTCAGCTATTGTACTCTCCAGCCTTCTTCAGATAATATACCTTAGAATTTCAAACAGAATCCTTTATTTCTTCCACTGGCGTAGATTGTTCTAGTTCCACGTGCCATGCCTTTTCTGGCTATCTCAGTTTCAGTTATTTCCCTTTAGTAACTCAAATCTCCAAGAGAAGGCCGGAGCTAACAACTGCCGAAACGTCGTGAATATATCAATAAAGATGAAGACAATAGTTCGAACAATGTAAATAGTGTAATTAGTTACAATAACTCATGTCAGAAATGTAGACAGTGATAATAATGGTTTACTGATACAAGTCATACTAATTAACTGGTGGGAAAAGTAGGGGAAATTTCAAATAAAAGATCAAAGAAATGAAGGGTAATCAAAAGAAGCAGATGAAGTTTGGTTTGGTTTACGATATATCAGCCCCAATGCCGACAAAATTTTCATTGCTGGTAATATTTTGTTTTGTCAAAAATCTATTTCTGCTAATAATTCTTTACGTGCGGAATTTGATACTCTTCCTTTAATATTGTTATAACAATATTTAGGTCGTCATTAGATATTTGTCTATCCGAGTAGCCATTATAGAAGTCTAGTTGTAGTATGACGCAGAACGACCAAAACGTTTGTGATTGTAAAAACATAGACGAGAGCACTGGATTGGCTTTAATAAAAAAATATATTTGACTCTAAAAATACATTGCAAAAAAAGATAAAAAAAAAATGATTATCAATCATCAGGAATTTAGTCTTACTTAAATAATTGGGCTATTATATATACCATTAGCAGCATGGCCCGGCGTTGCCAGTGCTTGATTCAAAAATCGTACGATCATACAGCAATCGCTATCACTTGACTTAAAATATTTTTGCCCTTCCTTGCCTTTTTCCGCGGTGATGTTGCTACATGCCTTACTTCTTGCCTATCTCATACTGCAAATTTTTTCTAAGATCTATACTAAACATTAAATCTGTTACGAAAAAAGAAC
>OZ010576.1:61690282-61700282 GCA_963932145.1 Acanthosepion lycidas
CTGATCACAGCTCCATTAGAACCCATTTAAATACACACACACAAATTTACCTGACTCCATTAGGACCATACTAGTAGAAAACACAAATATATTAACTGCATCCACCTGCGAAAAAAAAAAAGACTAAAAATAATTGAAGCTTTAGTAATAAAAAAGAAAAAGCCAACTCTTAACAATATTAACTACGAACAAAGCCACAATGTGCTAACCGTATTCGGAAATTAAAAACATCCCTAACACACACTAATACATACACGGAACGCACACACTCAATTAAGCTGAAAAATCGAATCATCCTTGATAATGGCTAAAGTTATAGCCGAAAGCGCTCGGAAATATAAAACATTTGGACAGTTCTTACACACCCTTTGTCCAGAAAAGAAAGCTCTTGTTCGAACACAAGAAAAATTAAATAAAAAGCTTAACCATAATACCTTGTCTGTCGTTTTTAATGGAACATGCACACACACACACACAAACATACACACACACACACACACACATATATATAGATAGATAGATAGATAGATAGATAGATAGATAGATAGATAGATGAATCAGTATCACCCCAAGCAAGCCAGTCAAGCCACTAAACCACATGGAGTTACAGTGTGTGGAAGAATTAGGAACAGAAACATTAATAATGAGCAGAAAGAAAAAAGAGTAATCAGGCGGTCAGCGATTTGCATTTGAAATTTTTGCAGATTAAAGTTGGCTGGAATGCATGGTGCCAGAAGAGTTCTACAAGCGAAAGTGTGAGAAAATACACTGTTTGCATAGAACTTACGACAATATCTAGCCAGCACAAGTGATGAGGTTTGGATGCCAGTCTAGTACTGCGCTTAAATTCCTAAAGTCGAGGTACCATAGCGAAGAACTCATTTGAACAATTACCATGAAGCTATTTATAAAATTATAAAATAAGAGACGTAATCTTACGGCGGTGCGTAAATCACTGAAGCCGAGAGGCCATATCAGGACCAATAATATAGCTGATTCTCTTTTGCATCTTATCAAGGAGTTCGGGTAAAAAACAGCAATATATGTGACAGCAATATTCTAAGCATGGATCTTGATTTGCATTTATATTAATAAGATAATTCAACTCTAGACAAATATGTTTATATGTTTGTATTTCTCTCTCTCTCTCTTTATATATATATATATACATATATATAATTAAATATAAATAATTATAAAAATATAATACGTATATATAGAGAGATTTACCTAGTCATATACATGCATATATATATAATGCACACAGATGCCTCTATTCATGCAAAACATATATATATATATATATATATATATATATATATATATATATGTCATATACATGCATATATATATATATATACATGCATATATATATACATGCATATATATATATATTTATAATTACTTATATTTAATTATATATATATATATATAATATATATATATATACGTACATATATATATATATTTTATAATTACTTATATTTAATTATATATATATATATAATTAAATATAAGTAATTATAAAAATATAATACGTATATATATATAGATTTACCTAGTCATATACATGCATATATATATATATATATATATATATATATATATATATATATATATATATATATATATATATATGCTTTGCATGAATAGTGACATCTGTGCGCATTATATATATTTGTATATATATATCTTGGATACATCATAGATAGATAGATTGGCAAGCAGGCAACGAGATTTCTGTACATCATATTCTTCTCTTGTGTCTACAGTAAACTTAATATATTTACCTTTTTTTCGTCGTTACTTGTCTTTCCCGCCACTATCTTCATTACCCGCTTCTCTTCTCCTACCGTCGCCATTTTTGAATTTCGTCTACATCGAAAACGGTTCCAAACAATGCAAGTCGCAATTCTTAGGAGGAGGAGGGTCGGTGGTGATTTTTTTCAGGCCAGTACATTAGCTAAAGTGCCTTAAAATCTGGATTGCTGTTTGAAGTGGCTTGTCCTAAGTGAACTTAGTTGTGCCGTCATTTGCAGCGAGTGACATCTTCGGTAGAAAGGGACGCGAAACTCGGAAAGACGAGATGCAGAGAGGTATATTTCAAGGAGAGTGGAGATTTTTACAGGAAGAAAGGACATAGTGAAAACTAAATAAAGAAATAAAAGAGATAAAGAAAATAAAATAGAAGTATAAACTTATAAAAACAGCAAGAAGGTGAAGAAAACGGAAAGTATTAAAAAAAAATGAAGAGAAAGAAATGGATATTAAAAGGAAGACAGATAATATGAAAGAAAGAAAGTAATAAAAAAAGAAAGAATAATTTACAAAGTAAATTCTTACAAAAAGAAAGAATTATAGAAAGAGGAATAGAAAGAATCTGTTAAAACAATGAAGGAAAGGACAGCAAAAGACTTGAATAGAAAGAAAGAAAAAAGAACATAAGAAAGAAAAAGGAAAGAAAGAGCAAAAGAAAGAACAACAAAAAAGAACGAACAAAAGAAGAAAACATGAAAGAAAGAACAAAAGAAAGAAAGGACAAAAGAAGGAAAAAACGAAAGAAAGAAATAAAGAAAGAAAGAATAAAGGAAGAAAACATGAAAGAAAGAACAAATGAAAGAAAAGACGAAAGAAAGAATAAAAGAAGGAAAAACGAACGAAAGAAAGAAAGAAAGAACGAATGAATAAAGGAAGAAAACATGAAAGAAAGAACAAAAGAAAGAAAAGACGAAAGAAAGAACAAAAGAATGAAAAACGAAATAAATAAAGAAAAAAAGAACGAACGAATAAAGGAAGAAAATATGAAAGAAAGAACAAAAGAAAGAAAAGACGAAAGAAACAAAAAACAGAAGAAAGAAAGAACAAAATAAATAAAAATCGAAAGAAAGTAAGGACAAAAGAAAGAAAGAACAAAGGAAAGAAAAGGCAAAAGTAAGAAAGGATGAAAGAAAGAGAAGAGAATGAAATAAAGAAATAAATGATGAAAACAAAATTCTTAGAAAAAGAAAGAAAAATCAAGAACGAACAAACAAATGAAAGAACGGAAAAGAAAAGATGAAATATATATATATATATATATATATATATATATATATATATATATATATATATATATATAATATGTGGATATTGAGTGAAAAAAGGAAAAATGTGGAGCGAAAAAAATATGAATGAAAGGAAAAAAAATGGAGTGAAGAATATAAAATAAAAAAGAAACAATAAAAACAATAAAAAGAAATGAGTAAAACAACCAAAGAAGAAAAGAAAAATTAGTAAAAAAAGAGACAAAACAAAACTAACGTAATTATAAGTAAAAAAAAACAAAACAAAACAAATGAAATTTTAGAAAAAAAGGGAAAAATTAAAAACGCAAAAGAAATGAAAAATACGTATACAAAAATATATGAATATATAAGTAAATGGCAAAAAACAAACAAAAACAAACCAAAAAAACAAAAATGAAACTAAGCAAACGGAGGAGGAACGAAAGAAAAACGCTTCAAATACAGAAACAAATGAAACGTCGAATGAATGAAGACGGAATCTTATTAAAAAACCGAACAAAAAAGAAAAAAAAAAGACAGAAAAAAAGGAAACAATCAAATAAAACCGGTCTCCGTCTAGTGGACCGGTGATGGACACTGCAACGACGTTATTTAATGTCGCGGACATTTTGTAAAAGACAGAGCGAACGGCCTTCCACCTGCCTTAGCAAGCATCTTTTTGGATTTGTCATTATGCTGCTTTGAAGACGGCACCAGCATTAGCAATAACTCTAGGTGAAATGGTTTTTATCTTCTATTGCAGGGGCAAGAAAATTACCTTACCTGCCACCACCACCGCCACCACCACCACCACCATCATCATCATCATCATTATTATCTTGTATCTTCACACTAGAAATTCTTCGTGGCTATCGTTGGTTGGAGGTCGGGGATGAGGATCCAGTAACAGCATGAAAGCAAAAATTCTTGCCGACTTCAATTTTCCCGCGATCTGAAAACTCAGTTTCGGTTTCATTTCTTACATTCTTTCTACAAGTAACTTGTGATTGTTTCCTGTTCACCTATTATTATTGGTATGACCGTCACCTTTATGTATCACAATTTGCGCAATCCCTGAGAATGTATTGATTTTTCCTGATTTTCTTGCTCACCTTTGGTCCGACGGTAGGGTTCCATCCATTTGATAGATTTTTTTTTTCATACAATAATTCTCATTCTGAGTCTTCCTTCTTTAGATTATGCATCTCAGTCTTTGTATTGCTCTTGTCTTCAGCCGAATTATTTTCAGTCGGTCTATTCAGTGTCTAACTTCTATAATTTTGAGAAGACCTTTTATCATTCCAAGAATTATTCAGGCTTAAATATGAACCTGGAGACTTTATCGGGCGTACAATCCATTAGAAAAGGTGGGGGGGATCTCTTTTACTTAGAAAATCACGGCGATTTTACTCCAAAAAGAAAAATGCAGCAATCGCCGAAAAAAAGCCTAAGCCTTATTTCTCTTACAAGTTTGATCTACTCTGCAATGTTTTCATATTGTCAATCAAAACATTGTGTTAATAAAAAAGCAATATAAACAATAAGTTCAATAATTCAAAATTTGTGTGAAAAAAAGAGAAATAGGGTGAAAGAAAACGAGAAACGTTACATAAATACATTCACATGCACACACACACACACACACATATATATATATATATATATATATATATATATACATATATATATACAAATACATGTTTTCATCCATAGACAGACTGTTTCGCTGTATCACAGCTTATCGCTTGAAGCTGGGAACGAAACCCGACCGATTTGGCATAAGTCGGAGATTCTAACCCCTAGTTTATAGGCGTCCGGCAGAGAGAAATGCGAAGTTTTGCGTATTTATTTGTTCAGAAATACGCCAGTGACCTAGAGAACTCAATCAGTTTGGAGAGCCTTGCAATATAACCAGTAATAGTCCCCACTGTGCTCGACCGAATTAATTTCTTTTCGGGAAGTAATATATATATATATATATATATATATATATATATATATATATATATATATATATTACTTCCCGAAAAGAAATTAATATATATATATATATATATATATATATATATATATATATATATATATATAAGTAAATAAACCTAAAGAGCCAGACTAACCTACCTAAGTTTCACCTACGCGGATCATCAGATCGCGGATAGTTTATTTACTTATTTTGCTCTACTTAGCGTACTGAGCACTTTGTTTAGTTATTTTACTTTACGCATGTCGGAAGTTTTTTCTTTGGACTCTGAACTTAGATTCTAGCCGACTATTTTCGCTGGAAGTACATGTTCTTAGTTCTTTCTTTTTTTACCCTTTTTTCTCTTGGGTATTAGTTTGTTCATTTACAAGATAAAGCACCCAAGGTTTTGCCGGACGAATATAGCTGCTTACATTTATAAGGTTATATATATATATATATATATATATATATATATATACACTAGAGCTCAAAAGAATTTTTTAGAGTCATTGAAAAAAGAATGGACTCAAACTTATACTTTCAGAATCTTTTGCAACGAATGCCCAAAATTTCTGCTGCTAAAGGAAGTGCTAAAGGAAGATATTTTGACGAGAGCAAAATTTAATCATAAAATGCCATTTTCTATGGGTCATAATAAAATTTCTGAAAAAAAATCATGTCTCACATTTTTTAACCATGTATAAAAATTTTCTCTTATTTAAACAAAACAACTACTTTTGTGTTCAATTTGAAAAATTACCAGGGCTGGCCGCAAACTTTTGAACTGTAGTACATATATATATATATATATATATATATATATATATATATATATATATATATATATATATGAAATGTGTGTGTGTAAAAAATTCAGATAGATTATATCAATAAAAGAAAAATATGAATACAGATAAAAGAAAAACATCAATTACTCACTTTGTTTGTTAAACATGCAATTGTCATTTCATGTCTTTCATAACTTTTCAGCTAACCTGATGAATATTTATTTGCGTTGCCATATCTAAAGATTTTGAAAAACCAATAACATTTTTGATCTTGTATATAGATACTTGTTGTGTCTCTAAAATAATGTTTTCCGTTTGTTTATATATATATATATATATATATATATATATATATATATATTAAGAAATGGACAAAGTCCGACAATTTATTTATTAAAGACATTTTTATGTTTAACGTTCTTTTTATAGATACAAGTATTTAAGTAAATGCCCTGTTTATAATAAACAGTATTAAATAACATTTACTGGCCTGAATGTCAAAGGACGAATATTTTCTATGAAAATTTCTCGGATATTCAGGCCGGTAAATGTTATTTAATACTGTTTATTATAAACAGAGCATTTACTTAAATACTTGTATCTATAAAAAGAACGTTAAACATAAAAATGTCTTTAATATATATATATATATATATATATATATATATATATATATATATATATGATATGATATAACCATATATAATTTTGTATAATTTTATATATCAACAAACAGTATTTAGAAAAATATGAGAAACTGGAAATGTTTTTGTGACGCGTTTCATCCGTTAGGATTTCATCGGCTTGGGCTTTGATGACCTTTCCACATCTATACATGCGCACGAAACGAGAGACTCAGGTAGGTTTTAAAATTTTTTGAAAGAATATTTTTCAATCTAGCCAAATTCATCTATATTCTTTTTCTTTTTCTTTCTATCACCTTTCTCCTTGACTATCCCACACTGTGACAATATAAGATCTACCAAGAATGGTGATATATTGTAAGAACCTTGACGCAAATTTATCGCGGCTGAACTAGCGGTCAAGGCACCTCCCAGACATTTTCGTCTCAGTGGATTATTTTCTCTTTTAATCAAAATAGCATAACAAACAAAACAACTAGCCAAGTCTTGAAGGCGGAGTTTACTCTATCAAATGCAGGATTTGCCAGAATGAATACAGTGGAGAAACCTCAAGAATTTTAAACACGAGACTTTATGAACACAAAAGGGATATTTAAATAACAACAGACAAAACGCATTTGTTGTTCACGGTAACAAAACGGACCACAATTTTGATATACGGAAGGCTAGAAGTGAAGTTAATGCGGTTATGCAAGAAAAATATCAGTAACTAGATTTATAGTGATTGGGAAAACAAGCTAAGTTCCACAAATCAGCAGTTCTTGGAAAGAAGCCGTTCGAGTAGAACTTACTCCTTACTAATGGAATACGAAGGGATTGAAGATGATTCATCCTTATGTACATTGCATTGCGGGTCCCAGTTGCGATTTCCATTGAAATTAAGGAATGTAGCTTGCCAGAAATAGCGATATAGCAGTCTCGTGACGTTTGTTAGAAAGCGGTTGTAGGTTGGAAAATAAAAGGATCTGTTTAATGTTGATAATTAGAGAGTTTCCTTTTGTATTTTACTACGATATATTCCTCGGATGACATGCTCAGTTTTTAAAGGATTATATGCTTGGTTTTATTTGAATATAATGTCAGATCTGGACGTGGCGTTATTTGAAACAACGCTTTCTGGGGAAAATAGCATAGTTATTGAAAAGAAAAAAAAAACGGATCGTTGAGGTGGTGGATATCAGCAAGGGAGATAAGTACGGGGAAAATATATTTGTTTAAAAACAATAAACATTTTACTGCAAATACGGTTTCCATTATCCGTGCTTTCTGGATGTTGTCTGTGATCTTTTTTGTGCCTTCTACCTGTCGTTTGTTTTCTCATTTTGGCCAAATACCTGCTGGGTTATAAATCATTAAGAAAATAAAAATAAAGAAATAACTGGGCTCACATGCATTGTTTGGTTTCCGTAAATATTTGATGAATGTCTGGCGATGGAATTTTTGCTGTATCAGTGAATTCAAATACAGATTTTTGCCTCATATTGAAAGAGAAGGAAGCGAGCGTTGAGAGTATAGACATCACCAAGGGAGGTAATTTTCCTTTGTTTTTTTCTGTTTTGTTTCTTTATTAGGAATAGATAGGTCTACCTATCGCCCGGCTCCTACAACTTCTCCATATTTTGAACAGGAGTAGAGGTATATCCCTGTTTTTTCCCATTTTAGGATTGGGTTTCCGGCTCCTTCTAAAGTCGGCCTCAACTCTGTACTTCTAACGTCTCCACTTAAAGCTCTAAATTTGTATCTACTATTTATTTCCTTTTCTTTCCTCAATAGGAGTAGATAGGTTTGCCTAACGTCCGGTTCACGCACCTACCCGGTTTTTTTAACAATGTTTGGGAATAGGTTTCCAGTTCCTTCTAAAGCCCTTCTTTTTCATTTCCGGTGTCCCCTTGTGTCTTGGTGATGTTATCACTTTGCTTACGATGTTGACTTTTACGCTCCTAAAGTAATGCACCCGACGACAGATACAGGGAGATACAGGCTTGTTCTTCCCAGCTTTAATTGCAGACCTTTACCGATGAATCCTTTTAAATAGTAACTTCGTGAATCCTAATTTGCCTACAAAGAAAGCTGAGAGAACAAGCCAAAGAAAGTGCTCCGTACTGACGAATTCTTCTCAAAGAGGCCAAAAGTGGCGATAACTCTATTCTAAATTTCTATTAAATACAACAATCATACATTTGTTTTATTTCCTTTTATCTTTATTTTTCTAATATAAGTAATTGTAAACAATTTAAAATATAATTTTTATCGTTTTTTTTTTTATATAAAGTGAAAATAAACCTGGAGTTTACTCTTAGAAGAATGAATAATAATAATAATGAATAATAATAATAATGATAATAATAATGAATAATAATAATAACAACAATGAATAATAATAATAATGATAATAATAATAATGAATAATAATAATAACAACAACAATGAATAATAATAATAATAATAATAATAATAATAATAATAATGATAATAATGAATAATAATAATGAATGGTAATAATAATAATGATAATAATAATAATAATAATGAATGATAATAATAATAATGAATAATGATAATAATGAATAATAATGATAATAATAATGATAATAATGAATAATAATAATAATGAATGATAATAATAATAATGATAATAATAATAATAATAATAATGAATGATAATAATAATAATGAATAATGATAATAATGGATAATAATGATAATAATAATGATAATAATGAATAATAATAATAATGAATGATAATAATAATAATGAATGATAATAATAATAATGAATAATGATAATAATGAATAATAATAATGAATAATAATAATAATGAATAATAATAATAATAATGAATAATAATAGTAATAATAATAATAATAAAGATAATAATAATGTAAACGGTGGTAATGTGTTAAACGTTGTTTGAAGCAACAAGATATAAAAAAAATGTGGACAGCCATGATCATTCATGTCTTGCAGGGCCACGAAGCATCAAAGAGGAAAATTCAGATTCATGGAAGGTGAGATATTTCAATTTCATAACAGAAGTATTCATTACATCAGTATTTAGGGTACTGACTTCAAATATAGAAACTATTATTCCTCTGCACGTTTTCTTTTCAGTTTTCACAATTAAATGCATTTGGATATTTTATTTGAATTTAACTATAGACTTGAATTAAGTACATTCTAATTTTAACTCCATCGTTAAAGGTAGTTATTTTATCAATGAACTAAAATATACAAAGACTGTAATAAAGTTATCTATTAGTTTAGAAGCTGGTCATGTGTGGGGAAAGATTGTTTGAGGCAATATCTTATGTCAATGATAACGTAGTGATATTAACGAAGGCGGCTCGGATTAAGGAATCGGGGAACCGAGTTCGAATTCCAGTCGAATCCATACGGAAAGGTCTGAATCCTCTATATCCTTGGATGGCAACTGGTCTACCGCGGAAAGAAATGGCAACCCACGACGGGAAAAAATTTGCCTCCTCAGTCATGTATCGAAAGATTCATGATCCCCTAAGCCTGTATTATGCATGGCACATCACTGAGTGATATTAATTGAT
>OZ010576.1:61712782-61720282 GCA_963932145.1 Acanthosepion lycidas
TTTGGACAGTTTATCCACGATTTTGATACGCAACTTATTTCATATATATATATATATATATATATATATATATATATATATATATATATTAGTCGGGTACTATTTTTCAAAAGACAGATTATATTTTTCTCCTCTAATATATGATGTGGTTCTGGACACAACCTTCCACTACATATATATATATATATATATATAACATTAGTATATTTGTTTATATATAAGAATAAATGTACATTTGTTCCTGACCATTCTGTTGATTCAAGTTAATTAATAGAGACTCACATATTTTATATATATATATATATATATATATATATATATATATATATATATATATATATATATATATATGTATATATATATATATATATATATATGTTTAATACTGTTTATTATAAAACAGAGCATTTACTTAAATATTTTTATATAAAAAAAGAATGTATAAACATAAAAATGTCTTAAATATATATATATATATATATATATATATATATATATATATATATATATTTACATTATTCGAACCAAGACTGATAAAGGCGTTGGTTAGATCCAGTGACAGGACCCAAAGAGTGTGAGTTCAATACCCGGTTAAGGCAGTGGAGAACTTTCAGAGGGAAATTAGCAGGAGATAACTGATAACTGACATCCATCAAACATGGCACGTGGAACTAGAACAGTCTACCCCAGTGAGCGAAATAAAGGGTTCAGTTTGAAATTCCAACCACCTGAAGAAGGCTGGAGCGTACAACGGCCGAAACGTTGTGATAAATATGGCGACAAAGAAGAGGACAATAGTCCGAATAATGTAAATAATGTACATAATACCTCATCTCAGAAATATAGACAGAACCTAATTACAGATGTATAGACAAAGATAATAATCGTTTGGTGGATGGACAATGAATATGCCTAGTCGGGTAGAACAGATCAACAGACTTCCAGTATTTTTCCTATGCTATTCTGGCTGTATTCGTCCTTGCCCTGGTATTAAGAAATACAAAGAAAGAAAGAAATAAACTATCTGTAGAGGCCTTGATTTGACCAAACTAAAATAAATGGTTCATAGATCTGAACGACACAGGATAGAACAATTCTGGAACCTAAACAAGATTAACAAGAGATACATTACCAATTCAATTATTAGTTTCTTCAAGAGTGATTCATTTGTTTTTTACGGTTTGTCAACTCTTTGGGAGTTATTTAAAGCCGAAACATGTTTATTGCATTAACCATTTTTTGGAGATAAAAATGAATTTTCAAGATACAAATACTATTATTTAACCCATCGCTAAGAGAGAAGAGATGGATGCATACCCTTTTCGGGGGTATTTGAATGTGAATATAATGAAATCGACTCGACTGTGACAAGAGCTTTTATGTCAAGATATTCGAAAATGGGATGGAGCACAAGACAATACAATGTGAACAAAATAGCTTCAGACGGAATTCGAACACGGTCCTCCGATTCCGTTTGCTGCCTATTAACCGTCACGCTACCTTGTCAGTAAAATAAAAGTTATTATATATACAGAATAACCTATATATATATCACTGAAGGGCGTGTCCTTTTTATCAGACAATTCTTCACGTAACAAAAGAATCAGAGTCTATCTTATCGCGATGAATACAGACCCTAATGACTGGTCACACTTGCGACTTTGGTCTTGTTTAACCAGTTAAGTGTGTCACCATTCAAGAAATTGAGGTTTGGATAGTATAGTCCTGGGCAGTCGATCTCAGATCACGACACATTTGGAAAGTACCTGGACAGAATACCGCAGGTTGATCCAAGCCTTGTCAATGGCATTGGCTAGAGAAAAGCTGTTTTAATGTTGTCGATATTTTTAGTGCTAGACAGATAGAAGCTCTTCAGTTCTCGTTGACAGTATCTACATATAGTGACTCAATAATAATAATAATAATAATAAAAAACAACAAAAAAACAATCATCCCCCACCAGTCTGGGCCACTGGTAGAGATGTGCCCGCCCTTAAAATCGCTCAATGACCGATAGTCACGTGAGTTGCACAATCTGCCGCAGGTCGAGATGAAGCTTACATTTAAAAAAAACAAAAAACACTTTAGGTCTCCCCTTGTAGTGCGATGGTTACCAAACTACTTAACGTTCTTTTGTGCAAAGGAGTTTTGAAGAAACTTTCCCCGAAAAATCCTATTTGACCGTTTGTTCAGAATTTATGAAGTGGGTTGGCCAATGAAATTTTCAGCGATCACTCGAATGTTGACTTTGTGTCAGTTAAATGTGCAGGGTACACAAAATTGGCAAAATGATAATTGTATTGAATGTTTTAGACTCTCCTGGCCTGAATGTTCATGACTCTATTTTTGTTATTGGCTCCACTTTTGGTCTGAAACGATACAAACTGAATCGGGGTGGTTTAAAACTTGTCGGTAGGAAATATTTCCAGGGATGGATTGCCTTTTATGTTTCGATCTAAGTCTGAGAAACGCGTGAAAATGGGCAATATATTTGTGTCAGTAGAGAAAACAAGAGCTCTGATACTCATTCCAGATTTTCTCCGACAGATTCCTTTGCATACACGTACATTCAACAAAGGGATAGGTTGTAGTCAGATGATACCTGGTAGAACTGTTGATATTTGTTCTCTCTCTCTCTCTCCCTTTATTTCTCTTTCTCTCTTTCGCCCGCTCAAAAAACTGTACCTACTATTAGGTTTGTGCAAAAATAATGACGTAATAATGTCGTTTTTTGACGTTAAAAGATACGTCAAAAAACGACATTATTACGTCATTATTTTTGCACCAACCTAATACATACCCTCCCCCACCCCGAAAAAGACGTGAGAAAAACGAAACGTTAGGGAAAAATGGCCATTGTTGATGCAGCATTGGGGTTTCTACTGAGGAAATGCCGATAGGCCAATAGAACGCAACGCAACTCAATTTGAATTCCAGTTTAGTTGCAGCGTTGGGGTTTCTACTGAGGAATTGCCGATAGGCCACTAGACGATACGCAACTCAATTTGAATTATGCCTGGTTAATAACTGGTTAAGGAATTGAGGAATCGGAGAGCCGAGTTCGAATTCCAGTCTAGTTCATTACATTCACTTACATGAAAGGTATGAATCCATCCGACCCAGATATGGGTAAATAGCAAGACAGGCTGGGTTCTATAGCCCTGGGTGGTAATCGGTCTAGCAGAAGGAAAACACTGAATTCAAACCAGCCTGGAGAGGGTTGGGCTCCGTCAGACTATCTTCCTCAAGGCACACGGCTTCTACTCCGGGTGTCGTATATTTGGTGTTCCTACGACTCGACTGACTTACGGGACTCGTGATTGTGATCGTGAATATCTTAAGGCGCTTCGCAGTGAAGAAATAGTTAATATTGAAGACTAAAATTACTGTGTTAAGTACATTCCTTCCCAGTAGGGCCTTGTGACGAACTCATCTGTATCGTCGCAGAAAACAGAATCGGTAATCCAGCCGAGGCAATTAGCTTTAACTTCGCAGCATTGCCCTTAGGAAAAGATATGAATCAATTTTTCTTCCTCCATGGAAGACCACGCGACTATTTCAGTCGAATGGTAGTCCCAGAAGTAACATGACAATAACGATGAAGATTTAACGAACATAGAAATTACGCGTAACACATGAAGAATGCTTTAGGATTTTACACTCGCAATACATACTGAAAACAAGAGATGTAGGCGAGTAACCTGTTTAATGTGTTTGCTATTTTATCAGACAAACAAAAATTATGCATAGTTAAAAATAACAAAATTAAAGATAAATTTGCACAATTATTAGAAGAAATATCTCTAACTACAGACCAATGTTCATTTAGCTAAGTTACACACACTGTACTCTACTTAAAACAAATTTTAAAAGAAACACAAACTGCTAGCCATTATTGAGGTGAATCTCGTTTCTTCTAGCTACGTCCGCGCGTTTCCTTTATTAAGTCTATAAGAAACCGGACAGTAGACACAAGCGGAGGGACGTCGAGATAAAGTCTCTGACTGTTTGCGACGTCTCTCGAACTCTCTGCTTTGGCAGAGAGGAACCCGGACGAAGCTTTGCCGAAGGGCAAAGTTTCGTCCGAGGAGGTAGAAAGTTCCCGAACCCGCTTATGCGGGTTCAAAGGGGATATTTTTGGCTGAGCCTACGGGCTCGGAGAAACCCACTTTAAACTCGGCCTTTTGCCACATATATTCCTCGTGGGTGGAATATTAAATACTGAGAAACTTCATGCACGCAGGGCTGACTGTCCGTCCGACCATTAGGCTTTGTAAACAACTCCTGTAAACACAATAAATGAACGCACCAACGTGGCAAGCACAAAGCGATAATTACCAAGCAGTCAGCCGGGGTTAAGCATACCCGTTTTTCACCTTACAGTATACCACTTACCAAAGACATTTTTATAACTTGTTTATAAAAATAAATCTTTGGTTCATTATCTAAACAAACGTCCAAGTTTGTATCTTCTACTCCAACCTCGAGATCAACAATGGATGATATAATAACAACAAAGAGGGGCGGTAAAGAGATAAAGCTGCTGATAACAAAAAGAAGTTGTGGGAAACTACGATCACCCGCGTCCTTATAAGATACAGCATATAAAAGAAAAAGGCAACAAATCCAAGGCATCAACAACTCTCCATTTAAAACTGTGGGAAAATAAAACAGCAGAAAACCACTCCGTTAACTTTCCCGACAATCATAACAATTTACAATTTACTGATATTAAAAAATGGAAAGTTATGCGATTGCCCACGTTGTGAATGTTTGTTGATTTTTATAAAAGCGTCATATTTTTATTCTGCAATGATTTCGATCTTCACTGTATATTTCAAAATTGTGATCTTGTCACTATTAAACTAGTATCTATCTATCTATCTATATATCTATCTATCTATCTATCTGTTGTCATTTCATATCAGTTATCAGTCCCATTCTCTTCGTATCTATCTATCTATCTATCTATCTATCTATCTATCTGTTGTCATTTCATATCAGTTATCAGTCCCATTCTTTTCGTATCTATCTATCTATCTATCTATCTATCACGAATTAAAAATAATTGATCACCAACATGCTAATTTAATCGTAGACATCTTAGAAATTACCTGCATATATATACTATGACCCATATAGATTTTGTTTGCCATTGATTTTATTATAGACTGGTTCTGGATTCATGCATGCAAGCAGTCATTTATCACTCGTGAACTCTGTTATCCTTTGTCTCTCTGTGTGTCTCTATGTCTCTCTTTGTCTCTGTCTTTCTGTCTGTCTGTATCTCTTTGTATATATATATATATATATATATAATATATATATATATATATATATATATATATATATATATATTCTTCTCTTTTTCTCAATGTAAAATCGTTATCTGTCTCTATATATTTTCTTATTCTATTTACTATTTCTTTGTTGTTATTTAATCACTTCATCCGTTGGTCCAACTTGTTCCCGCCTTTTCTTTTCTTTTTTTGTTCTTTCTTCTGCCATCTTACTTTTTAGTATTTCCATTTTGTTTTTTTCTATCAAACCTAAAATTACTTTGCCGAATCTCCACACAGTCATTCGTTTTACGTATGTCCATCACGCTGTCTAGTTACCATTATCGTTTTTTGTTTGCTTTACATCCTTCTTACTTTTGACTTTTTCCAAATCTGTCTTTTCCTATTTTTTATGTCTTCTATTTCATTTCATTCTTTGTTCCAATCCGTATCCATTTTTTACTGCTGGCATCGTATTTTGGATTTTTCAGGCATTTGCGAGAACTGTTTCCCTATCTATCTATCTATCTATCTATCTATCTATCTATCTATCTATCTATCTATCTATCTATCTATCTCAGTCTGCTCATATCTATCTTTCTCTCTTTCTTTCCCTTTATCTTTCTTCCCCCGCTCTCTCTTTCTCAGTTTCTCTCTCACTTGATCTGCCTTTCGTTAAATCTTTCTCTCTCCCTTTCTCTCCTTCTTTCTCTCTCTATCTTTCGTGTTCTACATTTCGTCATAGTTTTCTCTCTTATCTTTCTTCCCTCTGTCTTGTTCTGTATTTCGTTCTCTTTCTCTGTTTCTTTTCACGCTGTCTACTCTTCCTATCGTTCGTTTCTTTTTTTTTTTCTGTTTTCACTCTGTGTTAGATAAATTTAATAACATGGACAAACAAACAAAAAATGAAGCTAATTTTACAATCATCTTATAAGTGAAAATATCTTACTTAGAAATCAACATTCCGGGGTCTGGCTGCAAATATAAAATAAAGATAAAACTAGTCTCTCTCTCACCACCTCTCTCTCTCTCTCTCTCTCTCTCTGTATATCTATTTATATCTTCCTTCTCGTTCTTTTATACTCATTCTTTTATATCTGGTCTATTACTATCTCCCTCTCTCTCTCTCTCTCTCATTGCACTTATCTTATTTTCGTTCTTTTTATCCACCTTTTCTCTTTCTTTCTTTCTTTCTTTCTTTCTTTCTTTCAATTCTCTTGCTCTTATCTACCTCCTCATTCTCTTTTATATACCCTCATTCTGTTTCTCCTCTCACATTTGCTTTAATTCACTCCCATTGTATATTTAGTTACATTTTTTCTTTACTTTGTGAATATCCTTAAACGCCCTTTGCTTACTCTCTTTCCATGTCTCACACATTCGCTTTCGCTTTCATCCTTTTTACTCGCCATTTCCTTTATATTAAATATGTTCTCGGCTTTATTTTGCCAAATTCCTGAGGTTTATGCTTTCAAACTTGACTTACTGGCCATTCTCAACCCACCTTGGCGAAACACACACACACACACACCTGTTCTTGCCTGGTTACTGACTGCCAAGTGACTAATAAATTCTATAATTCGTTTCCGTATTTTTATGCTTTCTTTTTCGCTTTTCTCCGTTAGTTTCTCTCGCTCTTTTCTGTTTCAATCTGCACATATCTACACACAATCTATCTATCTATCTATCTATCTATCTATCTATCTATCTATCTATCTATCTATCTCACTACATATATATATATATATATATATATATATATATATATATATATATATATATATATATATATGAATTACGGTATTTATCTATTAAGCTATCTAGCTGTCTGACTTCTTTCAGTTAGTCTTCATTTTCTCTCATATTCTTCTTCATTTTATTTCGTTTTCTTCAGTATTTTCATTCATTTTCTCCTTCTTTCGCATTATTATCTTTTAAATTTTTCGCGTTATATTTTTCAGTCACCTCTATCGCCTTTCATTCATTACTTTTTACTTCATTTTCATTCACATTTTCGATTCTATTCTGAATCCATTTTTTTTATTTGCTTAGTAATACACATTATTTCTCTTTTTCTTCGCTTCATCACTTTCTTTTTCATTTTCTCCCTCCCCTTTTCTCTTTACCTCTCTAAACACTCTTTCTCCCTCCCCTTTTCTCTTTACCTCTCTAAACACTCTTTCTCCCTCCCCTTTTCTCTTTACCTCTCTAAACACTCTTT
>OZ010576.1:61722782-61752782 GCA_963932145.1 Acanthosepion lycidas
TTTGAGGAATTAAGGTGAGAAAATCGCTTCCAAAAAGAAAGGAAACAAATGATTGAAAATATTGTTCTTTATTTACTAGGAGAGTGATTTCAATTGATGTATGTATTGTCAGGTGAAAAACGGGACATTTTGGATAACTTGTCTAATATAAAGGTAAGTTAATATATATAAATTACCTTAATTAAGATTTTGGCTGGTACATATACAAAATTATATCGAATGGCGATTATTACTATATGCATAAAACCTGAATATATAAATTACGGACATATAATATATATATATATATATATATATATATATATATATATATATATATATATATATATATATATATATATATATATATATAAGCATACACACAAACACACACGCACATATATATACATTTATATATATGCATACACACACAAATATATGCATATTCACATATATGCGTACCCAAACACATGCACACACACACACACACACATATGTGTGTGTGTCTGTGCGCGCGCGTGTGTGTTTATGCTTTATTCGTGGCTCATATGTAACTACGTCTTCTAAACATGAATTTACAGATGGATTTTGCAACAAAATCAATTACACCAGTTTGTACGGATATGAATATATATATATATATATATATATATATATATATATATATATATATATATATGTGCGTAGAAGTATGACTTATACATATATATATATATATATATATATATATATATATATATATATATATATATGATATTTTTCTCTTGCCTCCGTGCCGCAGGTTAGTCGGCATTCATTCTTTCCTTCATAGACGCCTTCATTCAAATATTCAATCCCCCTTTGCCACCTATTCTACTTCTACTTTCATTCACTCCCCCATTCGATCACTCGTTCCTCCAACCCATTTCGCATACAGAAGAGTTTCTAACGTGTCCATTAAACCGTCTCCAACGGCATGGGAAGTGACACTGTGCAGTCCCCAAATTGGTAATGGATTGCTACAGGCGACAGGTCGATGCGTTGATCTAGCGTGGACGTTTGCACACATACTCTAGTGCGCATGCGCTCCAAATCACTTGCTCGCTTATCCATGCTGTAAAGATGACGGAAAATTACTTATAGTTAAATGTGCGTTTGTGTGTACTCGTGTATCTGTGTGTATGTGAGTGTATTTGTTTGTGTATTTGTGTGTGCGTGCGCGCGTCTAATTTTTCATTTGATCATGGAGAGGTAAACACGCCCACACTTTTATTGATTTTTGAGAACGTAGGGAGATTAATGATTATATATATATATATATATATATATACATATATATATATATATATATATATATATATATATATATATATATATATATATATACTAAACAAACAATTTATATGCAAGACAAAAGTAGGCAATGGTCGATTAACTCGATATAGGGATATTTTTGCAGTCATTACTCTGTAGATCTGTGCCAACACACACACACACACACACACACATATATATATATATATATATATATATATATATATATATATATAAGACCAATAGACTTAATTTTTTTAATTCAACATATTTTTTATTATTTCAAACATCATTTTTAGTGCATACCCCTATCTGAGTAAATGCTCCGTTTATTTTAAATAGTCTTGGGGATCGGTCAGGATGTTTGTATTGTCAGCTGCTAGAAGGAATCCGGTTGATGCTCATACTTGCTCACATAGTTGTTTCGTTCCAGCATAGAAATTTCAAATATCACGTGCAACTCTATAGCCCTGAAATACGACTGCTTTTGTTGCCACCAAATATTCTGCAGTTCTCTTAATTTTGTTTGACACTCCTATTTAAACTTCTGAAAATGCTTCTTTTTGAGTCTGGATTTTCGGTGGCCAGACGAGCAAACTTTTTTTTTTTTTTCGCCTCAGTCAAGTTGTTGATGCTGTTGTTTGCTGTTTCTGTGACTATATCACGAATGATTGTCCATTCCCACATCAACAGATTGATCTTTGACTGGATTAGAACCAAATTCCAGATTTATTTTCGTTTCAAAGGTGGTTTGCTGTGTCAGGGTTCTGGAGTTTTGAGGTGCTCTTCAAGATAATGGTTGATGTTGCATTTTTTTTTTTTTTTTTTTAAGAATGGGGATTCTCATGCGTGTGGTGACAATGCGATGATCTGTCCAGCAGTCATCAGCATTAAGGATCACTTTGGTGACGAGGACATCTCTTTTGTTTTGTTGCCATATGAATGTATAGTTTATCAGATGCCAGTGGTTTGATCAGGGATGCATCCTTGTAGTCTTGAAGCGAGTTGGAAGTCGGAACTGTAAATTTGTAATGAATAAATTGTGTCAGATGCATAGACTTAGAAGATGATGTCCATTGGAATTAAAATTCCCGACGCCTTCTTTATCGATGACATTTTCCCATAGGCGATGATTCTTTTCTATTCTTGCATTAGAATCGCTTAATAACAAGAGTCTGCCCTTCGGTGGTATGTTGACAATGATGTTAGTTGTTGTACAATTGATACTTTTGCCTCATCGTCATGATCAGTAGTTGGAGCATATGGAGAAATGAGAGCAATGAACTATTTCGTTCAGCGATGTTTTGCTATAAACAGCGCTCTTTTCTCGTTGTTTTCGGTTTTAAAATTTATAAATGTCAAATTTTCGAAATAAAGCGGATAGTATCGTGTACAGTCTGCGAAATAATTAAATCAGTGTTTCTCAAAATATCCGATGTGGCATTTTTTTTTTAAATCAAATCCAGCTAGAGACTTCGGGGAGCTGCACCCTCCCCCCGTCCATTTCTTTTTAGATATATCCTATTTAAGGTCATTTTGGGATTCTCTGTGATAAACATGAGGTCATGTTGTCTTATTCATTCTAAGGCCAGTCATTATTGATCTAACAATTGTCCTGTCCTGGGTATGACGATAAACTACATCCGCGTCCTGGGTATGACGATAAACTACATCCGCGTCCTGGGTAAGACGATAAAGTACGTCCAACAGCAAGGCCTCTGATCAGGAGGCTTTGAGGAGCGTGGAACCACCTCTTAATTGCTGGTGTTCCCAGGTCCACTCTGACCCGGGGTGGTAGCACCTGTTAATTTCACAGCTATGGAAAAACAGTTAGCAACCAAACTGGGGTCAAAACACTATGAAAGTGTAAAAATAGGTTTTAATACCAGAAATACTTTCTAAAAAATATTACCGAGAATACATTATTACCAGCAATACATTTTTGAAAAAAAATTACCAGCTATACGTTTTGTTTTGTTTTTTTTTTGTTTTTTTTAATATTACCAGGTATACATTTTTGAAAAAAAAATATTACCAACAATAAAATTTTTGTCGGCATTAAATAACATATTTGAGGTTAGAAAGAGTGATAACAGTTACTGGATTTGAGAAACCTATTTTCCTGAAAAACTGTTTACGAGAAAGATTTTATCAATTTCGACTGGCTACTTGGTCGATAAATTCAAATACTTCCTTATAAGAAAACGACTAATGTTAACATAACGTTTAAAATTATGGTTAGCAAGGAACTCCCTCCCATCAATACTGGAAAGTGTAATAACAGTGAAGTAGAGAAAATTATTTTCTTGAGAATCTCTTTCAGCAGAAAGATTTTATAAATTTCAACCGACAGAAGCACTAGCTATTCTCTCAATGAATACTGAATGTTTCCTTATAAGGAAACGGCTAATGTTACTATTAACATTACCCCACTTTTCAGGTAGATAAAAAAAATACGATGCTGGTTTTGTTGCAATTTATTGAATGAATTATGTTTTCAAATATCTATTGTTAAAAAAAATAAATGGGGACGTCACTGAGTAATTAGAACTTTAGCTTTGGGCCCACGTGACCCGGGTTCGATTCTCGCCATGATCAATGAATGAGGGAGGTGTCTTCTGGATATTATAGGCTTGGAGAGATGATCCTATCGTGTGGCACCATTGGTAAGTGTTTGAAAGCCACATCACTAGTTGTCCCAGACCTTGTCATTGAATTTGGATAGAGAAAACTCTTTGGAAGCTGTTGAAGATTGTTCTCCTGCAAAGTCTCATGTCATCGTGACAGAGCGCATTAGCGTACTGACTTCGTTCAGTTACTAATCATATCAGATAATGCGATCTCTGCCAGCTTCAGTATTAACCACAGACTGGCACTATGAGTGTTGATTAAATTTTCATTTAACCAGATGCCTAAGCCGGAGACTGGATTTTTCTTTTGTCTCTGATTGATATTTTCTATTAAAGAACTACCATCTTATAAACAGTATTTTCAATATATAACTTTATTGTTTTATGCTTACCATATTTTACTGCCTCTCTGTTGAGAATTTCCTCGATTGAAACCTGCCAGCAATATGCCTGTGTAGACTTTTGCAACAGGGATTAGCTTGTCACCGTAACAGAAGGACATACCCAGAAACGAGCAATCAGCCATTATTTATTTACACATTCCTCAAACTGTTGGGTGCGTTAACCAAATAGTGATAAGCTGAAGGTAACAGATGAGGAGAAGTTGCAAGATGTGACAGAACTTCCTATCGCAATGCCGCAACATCCTTCACCAAGATGCAAATGTGTCAAATTGGCAATTGACGACATGTGTTGCCTGACAAGAATGTCACGAATCGACTTCATTGCCAAAAAACAAAAAACAAAAAAAATAGTTCAAATGCTCACAGAAAAGAATCAATTTTTCAGTGTGGAACTATGCAGTAACTGTTTGTTCTCGTTCCAGCAATTCGTAATAAAGTATTTCTTTTGAACCCCAACAGCGGAGAATCCCAGATAGATTTCTTTATAGCCATACTACCAGAATAACTTTTTCTACACTAGATCGAGTTAAAGTTCAAATGCTGAAGATAATTCTCGGTCAAGCGTTAGTATTTCTTGCTTTATTGACAAATCCATTCTTCTTCTGTGGAAATATTGTTGAAGAACAAGTGGGGAGGTAGGTGTTTAAAGACTGACCCATATTACATCTTGTAAGCAAAACGGGTAATGAAAGTCGAGTTAAACGGCCAGTCCTCTAGATCATTTCATATTAATGTCGGAGTCGCCCAGGTCCCTATCCTTGAAGCTACGTTGTTTCCAATCTTCATCAAAGAACTTCCTGATGCCATCACTTCTAAACTAAGTATTTATGCTGATGATACATCTATTTATTCCTGTCTTAATAGTAAGTTCGATGCGTCAAAAGAGCAGCTGTTCTCAAGAATGATATCCCATCAGTTGTTAACTGGGGCAAGAAATGGCTTGTGAATTTTGACGGTTCAAAAACGAAATAGCAATCCTTTCCTCGTCATAGATAACTATTTTTGCCTTCCATCAGTATATGGCTGAAGCTAACCTTCAGGAGAGCAACTCATTGCGTCTTTTTGTTTTCACGTTTTCCACTGGCATGTAATGGCGTGATTATTATTATTATTATTTAATTGTTTGATCTGCAACTAAAAAGGTTCACTGTGTCGTGCCAGGCAATTTTTCTCAGAATCCATATTGCTCATTTATAGATCTACCATTCGTCCGTACGCTAAATATTTCTGCCAAATCAGATTGGGTGCACCGGCTATATATTTCGAGATTCTTGACGAAATCAAAAGAAGTGTCTGTAATGTTATCGGTCCTAGCCTGGCATCTCGACTTCAGTTACTTTCCTACCACCGTGACGTTGGTTCCCTGTATTTTTTCTACAAATATTTTCATAGCAGTTTTTCTAATAAGCTCTCCTTTTGGGCATCTCGACTGTATGAATTAAAGCGTACTACAAGATTGGCAACAAGGTCTCATTGTTTTACTGTAGAAATCGAAAGATGTAACCGTACAGTGTATTCTAATACTTACTTTTCACGCACTTCTCACCTGTGGAACTATTTTCCGATTTGTTCCTTCCCTGCCACCTACAATCTTCAAAAATCTAAATGCAACATCAATCACAATCATCTGTCTTCCTGAAACCTGTTCTTTTAGTCTTTTCTCCCCACTAAAGTATTATCATTCTCTTTCACTCCCAGTATCCTATGCAGCTTAGCGGCATTATCGCCTTGCTCGCGGTGAAGGATTATAAAAACTTCAGAAAAACCAGTTTTTTGTTATCGTTTACAATTTTTCTTTAGGCTTGTAAAAGATGTACGATTGCCAGGTCCATCGTCCTTAGAGCAGAATAATGTAACATAATTATTATTAGAAAGAGACGGTTGAAATTTCTAGGGGCTCATAATGAGAAAAGAGGGCTTGGAAAATTTGACACTCACATAACAGATTGAAGGCAAGAGGGAGAGTGGAAAAGCAAGCTTGTGTAAATGGATGGCCAAACAGGGTGTAGATGTTGACCATGTTCACCATAGTCTATGAATATAGAATACAACGCAGCACGTAATCTATTCAATGAAACAACATTAAAATTTAATACTCTTGAGTCAGATATTTTACTGAATCTGACTATATCGTCAATACCACCAGCAGCTGTTCCGTAATTCTTCAGTCTTCGATATCAAAGGCTGGCAGTGAGTATTCGAGAAAAACATGGCCGCTTTTATACCCGTCGCACTGAATATTTTGAGCCTTCTGATTGGTGAACTATAAAATGAGTCAGCTCATTTTGGCTGGCTCACTAGTACACCAGGGTACCCAAAAATTCCAACATAGGAGAGATAAGAAAAAGCCAAAATTTAATACGAGCTACAAAGGATAGGAAATTGTGGAGAACCATGATCGCCAACATCATAAAGGGACATGGTACACAGAAGACGAAATATGTTAATGGGCTCTACATAGCTTCCAAACACGGATAATTTGTCAACATCTATTTTTTAACCGTCGCAAGCACGAATTTTTCCAATGGAACGAATTATTTTACTGCGATAGTTCATTGTGAGGCATCACTGACATTTCGAGAGCATATTTTCAGGCGTTTTTAAATGCCGTTCTCTAAAAGAAAATGGATTTCATTGAATCTAAGAACTAGTTATATTGGTCGATTTTCCATTTACTCCAGCGTCTAAGGAATAGACGAGATTGTTCTTTGTCTGGACTGGTATGTTTTACTAAAGAACGAACTAATAATTTTATATCATATAGACGATATTTTCAAAATATGTCTTCAAGGTCACTAGGTTTTATGTTAAACCCAATTTGCTGCGTTCCTACTGGGAATCTCCTCTACGAAAAAGCTACCTGATAATTTTGAAGATTAACTGTCTAGAGGAAGATTTTATTGAACGAATTGTACGCGTAAAGTACCAACACATCTACCTCCACAACCATGATAAAAATATAGTTTTAACTTATGCTATACTTATGGGTAAATTTGCTCAATATCAAAGACAGAGAGTATGTAAATGTAAAATTAAACATTGAGGTCAGCATTAAGCGGTGACTATTTCATGCTTCAACGCAATCTTCAAGCATATATATATATATATATATATATATAATTTAATCGGTCGAGCAATAAAGGGAGTAACGAATTTTTAAAACGTCACTATTACTGCTGATAATGCAAGACTCTCCTAGCGATTGAGTTCTCTGAGTGACTGCTGTGTTTACGAAAAAAAAAAATAGATAAAAAATATGCCTTTTCTCTCTGCCGGGCGTCGATGGCCTAGAACATTCGACTGATACCAAATCGTTCGGGTTTCGGTCTTGGCTTGAAGCGATTAGATGTCTATCCACACTGATGAGCTGTGATACAACGAAAAAGTCTGTCTGTCGTCACCAAAGCCGATTGAACAATTGGTATGACGTTTGTCTGATACGGAACTGTTCTCGGTAGTGATGTGCACTGCTGATGAATCCCAAATATAGGACGAAACGGCCGTCCAGTGCTTTCTGTATTCTGCTGAGGTTTCTTCTAGACTCGATGAATTAATTATAATACATACATACATACATACATATATACATATATATATATATATATATATATATATATATATATATATATATATATATATATAAACTGATGATTGTTCATTTGGTCAGATTATCGAAAGTGGTATACATCGAGAATTTTTCAATCACCACTCATAGAAAGAAATAAAAAAGAAAGAAAACGTTTGAGACTAGAAAAAAGAAAGAAAACAATTCGGAAAATAAAATAAGAAAACATAAAAAAAGAAAACTAAAAAAAAAAAGTAGAAAATCGTCTAATATTAAAAAAAGTCAATAAAGAAAATTAGGAAATCAGCCGATTCCGCTATCTTGGTTTGTCGATATCTCTCTCTATTTCTTTCTTTCTTTCTCTCTCTCTCTCTCTCTCTCTCTCTCTCTCTCTCTATATATATATATATATATATATATATATATATATATATATATATATATATATATATATATGTATAAGCAAAAATATATTTATATATCGTTATCTCATATTTATTTATATATCAATTATCTCATATATAAATATATATATATTTATATATATATATAAGCAAAAATATATTCATATATCGTTATCTCATATTTATTTATATATCAATTATCTCATATCTATATATATATATATATATATATATATATATATATATATATATATATATATATATATATAATAAAAATCCCAATTGCATATGTATGTGTATATTTACCACTAATATCTACCTGGATTCAATCCTCTTGGAATTGTTTTTTTGCAAATATAGATATATGATTGCATATGTATGTGTATATTTACCACTAATATTATCAATATATATATATATATATATATATATATATATATATGACATTCTTTTTTATATTTATAGCCAAAATTTCTTGCAGGCATAGTTGAACTGATAATCACCTTTTGGGGGTCGTGTTTGATGTGTCTGTTAAGTGCTGTACCACCAGCAAACATCATTTCTTTGATGAGGACTGTACGTACCCTAGTCTTTGTCCTCAGACGGGACAAGCTGAATAATTTGCCATAGATTCTTGGATGTAAGTATACACCACTTGTTGAACGCAAATCTCAATGACATAGAAAAGATGTCAAAAAAAGTTGGTACTAAAACGTATCCCTCTTTTATGCTACTCTGAATGGGGAAGGGCATTGTAGTTTACCCATCATAGCTAACTACACTCAGCATATTCTCGGGAAAGGAAGTGATGATGCTCACCAACTGTGGGGGTCAGCCAATTGTCCTTAGTAAATGAAACAGATTTTTTCTGCTAAAAAAGTGAAACGCCTTTAAGATGAAGGCGACGTATATTGGCATCTGTCGTTCACGACATTTCTCTTGGCGTAGATAAAAGATAATGTAAACTGTGGATCTCTAAGACCTAAATCCACATTGGGATTCAGGGTAGATATAATCAGCAAAGACTTGGAGTTGCGTTAAAACCACTCGGACAAAGTTTTTTTTCCAATAACGCTTAACAAGAGCTACCCCTTAGTTATTGCAGTCAATGCAGTCACCCTTGTTTTTATACAGGGTAATTATCTTGATACTGCACAAGTCATGAGGAACCTTACCTTCTCTCTAGCAGAGACCCAAAAGACTATAGAATGGTTTCAGTAAAGCTGGCTTACTGCATGTGACGATCTCTGTCAGTATGCTGTCTATACCCGTAAGCGAGAAAATCAATGGCATTACTAAGCTCTTCCTCTCTAGGTTCAAAGTGCAACTCTTCCAGAACTGGCAGACCCTCAATAACAGCAAGCGCTTCTTAAGTGACGGACTTTCTCTTGAGTAAATTTCTAGGTAGTGCTCTATCCATCGTCATTTTTGTTCGTCTTTTTCTGTAATTAATTTCCCTATGTTTGTTTTGAGAGACGGATAATTTTTATTGGTTGCTTCATTCTTTTTATTGGTTGTTTAATGCTTTCGTACAAATTCCAGGTGTTGCCGTTGTCCGAAGCCCGTTGGATGATGTATGTCAATTGAAGCCAGTAATCATTTGTATATTTATTTCCCCCATATCCTGGTCACCTAAAACGTTGGTCCAGGACTCTTGATCAGTGTACACCCTCGCATTGAAGTCCCCTAGAATGTAAATATTTTCACACACTGGGATACGCTTGCTAACCTTTGCAAGCTGAGCGTTGAAATGGGGTGTTTTGGAGTGTTGGTGCATAGGCGCACACAATGTTTATAAAGCCTTCATATGGAGGGAGGCGAAGGTTGTGAATTCTTTCTGTGTCACCTGCTAGAGGTTCTATATATAAATAAACACAAACACACACACGTATATATGTGTGAATTTGTGTGTATTTATGCGTGTGTACATAAAAATTATTCAGTTTTCATATTTAAAATAGGCATGAACTGCAGAATTGTAAGCTTTGGATACCAGTAACTCATAATTATAAAAATGCAAGTATCACAATTACAGACCAGATGGGAGAAAATTTTAAGTTTATTATCTAATATATATATATATATATATATATATATATATATATATATATATATATATATATAAAGATAGAGAGAGAGAGAGAAAGATGCAGAGGGTGTTTGCCTTTGCTGACTGAACAGTATAGTAGGATCAGTTGGGAACCGTTGATGAGAAAAGGAGCACTATGACGTAAATCACTCCGCCAGAAATTTGGAAAACGCCATGTTGCATTGCTTGTAATTCGCGCCGGAAGCTCCAATACGAACATTTCAGAATGCTTAGTCGCCAACCTGAGGACAGTGCAGAAGATTCGGAAAGAGGTGGTTGAGTCTAATGGTGATTACTCCGAAAACTCACTCAAATCATTCCGATAAGAAAAGAACTCACTAATTTGTTGGTGAGGGGCTCAAACTCAACACGGAGACATACATCAAGTATCAGGTTATTCCATAAGTTCTGTCCGAATTTTGAATAAAAAAACAAGTGACCAAATGTTACATTTAATTACAGATTCAATCAACAATGTATTTTCCTGATTATCTATGACTTACTTCCATCTATTAACAAGCTTACTAATTCCATTACTGTAAAATTATTTTGGCTTTGATTCGAAGAACTCACAAATGTCAGTTTTAACCTCTTCCTGTGTTACAAAAGCTGTTTTTTCCAAATTATTCTGTAAGCTACGAAACAAATGGTAGTCTGAAGGAGCAAGATCGGGAGAATAAGGTGGATGAGGAATTTTCTCCCAACCAAGTTCTTCGATCTTTTGTGACGTGATTCTTGCTGTACGGAGTCGCGCATTGTCCTGATGAAACATCACCTCTTTTCGATTTACTAGAGCAGGTCTTTTTTTTCTTCAAAGCTTGGTTCAAACGCTCTAATTGCTGAGAGTATATTTGAGCATTAATTGTTGCATTAGGTGGTAAGAATTCAAAGTGGATTATTCCTTGGCGATCCCACCAGATTGAAAGAAGAACCCTTTGCCTATGAAGTTCCCTTCTCGGCTGTGGCTGGGGTCCTTCCCCTTTACCAAGTCACTGTCTACGACGCTTAACCTTTCGATAAAAGATCCATTTTTCGTCGCCAGTGACACGTCTATCCAAAACAGGAGAAACAAGTTGGCGAGAATGGAGAGAAGAGCAGATGTTAACTCGGGATTTGAGGTTGTTTTCAGACAATTCATGAGGCACCCATTTTCCAAGTATAGGAACTTTTCCAAGTTGTTGAAGATGATGATGAACAGTTGTATGGTTTGAACTGAGAACCACTGCCAATTCCTCAAATGATAAAGCAGGATTTTCTTCAAGGGTTGCTTCAAGAAGCTTTTCATCAAACTTAGCTGGACGTCCGGTTCGATCTTCATCTTCAAGGGTGAAATCTCCACCTCTGAATTTTGCAAACCATCTTCTGCAAGTTCTTTCATTCACACATTCCTCTTCATAAACTGAGTAAATGTTTCTAGCCGCTTCCGTTGCTGAGTTTCCTTTCTTGAACTCATAAAGCATTATGTGCCTCAAATGATTCTTGGGTACTTCCATGTTAGCAGGGTTTTAATCAAACAAAATTTAATTTTATTGTTCTCTGAAATAAAATTTGATCAGTTTAAATGCATCTGAACATAAAAATAAAGTTCAGCTCCATTAGACTTTATAAAATACTCTTTAAATTTCGTTCATTTTAACAAAACATTAAAATTCAGACAGAACTTATGGGATGACCTGATACATTGATGGAGTACTGCTGCCCTGGGTCAAGAGGGTGGCTACTGGGAGACCCAATGTTTGGTAACTCTACACCATTTCACACATGCAGTATAAAGCAATCATGGCTGTCAGACAATTTCTGTCACCACATCACCCCTTACATCTAACCACCCCAGACTGCAACACCCTTAATTATTATTTGTGGGGAGCAGTTGAACGAGAGATAACAAAACTCCTTGTAACACCAAAAATGAACTGATGGCAAGGATTATGGCAGAATTTACCAACTTAAACAAGGAGACCACCCAGAAGAGTAGCAGGAGATTCCAAAGTTGTAGTTAAAGCCAATAGTGATTTTATTGTATAACTTTATTTTTGTGTAATTTTGCTAAATATATCTGTTAAAATGAGATGTTATTTTCCTTTTTGCGTAATTTAGACGACAATTTATCCATCGCAACGTATATATATTGATTAGTGTTGCAACTGGGCCGTGACGTCACAGCGTAGCGATGTCTCGAGTGGGCTTTTAGAAAATATTACACCTCAGTATCTGTCTGGCCATTGACGAGTTATCAACATGTCTTCAGAATACGATAGTCGAGCTGCTGTCGTGGAGAGCTTTAGCGTCGGCTACAAAACCATGAGAATGATTGAATGGTTTAGATACCCTAAAATTGGTTTACGACCTTGCAAAGGCACATGGGGCCTCCGACGACAAGCACAATTAGTCTTGAACGCAAGACTCAGAAGAAGCGTTCTGACGCAACCACAATGTCCGAGTTCGTTGCCAAGGTTGTCAAGGAGAAATTTAGCAAATGCATGACGAAAATGACGAAGAAAATGAACACCACAAGCTGAAAAATCGGGCGTATTGTCAAGGACTTGCTTTATATACTGAAGAGGCGTCACTTGTTCACCTTACCACTGGTGAACCGAATCATGCTCCCTCCGACTCATTGCTACACTCTAATTATCTCGACTATTTTGCATAGGACACGTTGGGGAGGGATGTGAACAGCAAACCCTACAACACCAAGGAGACTCTCCAGGCAGCTATCAGGAAAATCATATTCAACATAGACAGAGATTCCGTCGCCAAGGAGTGCTGTAGATTAGGATCCCGCTTGGAGAAAGTGGTGGTGGTCGCCAGTGGTGGTCACATCCAGTGATTTTGTACCTTATACATGTATGTACTTAACTGTATAAAGTTTCATTCAAATATGTTAATTTGTGATATAAAAAACGCTATTTTATTATCCATTAATTTTTTCCGGATTTCTCCACACCACACACACTATATATTATATATATAGCGTGGATATATATATATATATATATATATATATATATATATATATATATATATATATATTCGTCAAAAATTTTCCTTAAATAATATTTAAAAATAAAAATAAATTTAATGAGTGTGACCTCGTAATATACGTACTTATATTTAATGGGAAAATATGATTTTATATACTGTAAGTAATTCTATTACATTTACAAAAAAAGTCTATTAATATAACAGTGAAAATACTTTAAAAATTTAGTTAAAACGAATTCTAACCAAAACACCTCTCTCAAAGTACTACCGGCACTTAAAGGAATCCAATAAAACACCTACAGAAAAATGAAATTATGATGCAAAGCTATAAGATGTAGGCCATTGAATGTACTATGTCCTTTGTACAGACATGTGAAACTATATATTACTAAGTATTAAAAAAAAAGTTTACTAAATCAGAGAAATGAATTAGCTATTTTTACCGTAATTGTCATAAATTTTACTTAAATAATATTTAAATACAAAAAAAATTTTAGCAAAGGTAATATACATACTTATACTTGATATGTAAAAATAATTTTACTTACTGTAAGTAATTCTAATACATTTACTTCTTTTAAAAAGAAATATAGTCTATTAAAACTAACAGTGAAAATATTTTAAAGTTGTATTTAAAATTGAAGTTAAATAAAAAAAAATTCTAACCTAAACATCTTTTAAAATTGTAATTAAATAAAACATATTCTAACCTATAGATCTCCCTCCAAGTACTACAAGCACTTAAAGGAATCAATAAAATACCTACAGTAAAATGAATTTAATATGAAAAGCCATTGAATGACCCATGTCCTTTGTACTTACATGAGAAACAAGATATTACTAAGTTTATATAAAAAATAAAAGTTTACTAAATCAGTGAAATCAATTAGCTATTTTTGGCGCCATTGTCATAAAGTTTACTTAAAAAAAAATTGTTACCTAATAATATACATACTTATAGTTGATGTGAAAATAACTCTACATACTGTAAGGGATTCTAATACATTTACTTGTTCTTAAAAAAAATATAGTATATTAAAAATTAATAGTGAAAATATTTTTCAAATTTTAAATATACAAATAGAAAAAATGCCGTAAGAATTTTTGCCGTTAACAATAAAATTTTTCAAAAATCCAGACGACATGCATTTAACAGATGTCAGATTTCGTTGAAGAATACATCCCTACCCCCTACCAAAACGTAGCTAATAACGGATACATCAAAATACAGACATAATGAACACGCAAACACCCCTGTCTAGTGAAAGTGGATTTATCTGTAACCTTGGAAACGTGAATTATGATTTTAGCTGTGTCTTTAAAACCCAGTATGTTTAAAAGTTACTCCAAAATTCGCTTGAGGATGAAATGGAACTAATGTCTTTAATTTAATTACAAAATTAAATTCGGACCTTCCATTTTTGAAACATGGTTAGAACTGTGTAGCGGAAAAACCATATTTTAAATCAATTAATTTATTATATATATATATATATATATATATATATATATATATATAGTTGGATTCATGTGAGTTTGTGACCCTGGGTTTCACGCCCTTTGCGATCGCCAGACAAACTGCGTATATATGAGTGGCGTTCCGACGACAGTTTTTCCTCCCACTACCATAAAACACCGATATACACAACCGTAAATAAATCCAAAAGTTTAAAATGAATCAGTTGGTCATCAAGCCAACTAAATACGTTAGCTCTATCATTTATATTGAACGCTTTTTAATATGTACCGCTTATATAATATTATATAAATAATATATACAAAAATTGCATATACATATATATATATATATATATATATATATATATATATATTTGTATGCATACATATTATATACATATGTATATATGTGTGTGTGTGTATTTATATACATAATACTTCAAACTTTTATTTTTAGTGGATACCCGTATTTGAGTAGACGCTCCGTTTATTCTAAACAGTATTTATTTTATCTATCGGCCTTTGTATTTGAAATAATATTGGGAAAGGTATGAATCTATACCTTCTCTTCTCTTCAGCTATGGGTTAATTAGCAAGGCCATTACTATCTGAAAAATTCTTATAATCTAAAATATACTTTCTGGTTTTAAATAACCGGCAAAGGGTTGATAGGACGTAAAAATGAATCAATCAAAATAAAAAAATTAAAAAAAATTTAAGAAAGATAATATATCTTCTCCTCAGTGGTTCATATTCATTTTTACTTTTTCTGGGGTACGTTGGCCGGTAGACGAAATATATATGGAGTGTCTACTCAAAGTCGGATCTCCAGTCAAAAAATAACGTTTAGAATAAGAAATACAGTGATTTCCCAAGCGTAGAAGGCCGAAAGTAAGGGGCACCCAGTAAGGATCGAACTCACTCGCAATTGTTTTAGCGAGACAAGCTTGCTAGCCATTACATCGCCTCAGGGTGCCCAGGGATTTTCCAAGAGTAGCTTGGATTCAACGCAAGGCCTAAAGTAATGGGCATCCAGTAAGGATCGAACTCACTACTCATTCGTAATTGTTTTAGCGAGACAAGCTTGCTAGCCATTACATCGCCTCAGGGTGCCCAGGGATTTTCCAAGAGTAGCTTGGATTTGACGCAAGGCCTAAAGTAATGGGCATCCAGTAAGGATCGAACTCACTACTCATTCGTAATTGTTTTAGCGAGACAAGCTTGCTAGCCATTACATCGCCTCAGGGTGCCCAGGGATTTTCCAAGAGTAGCTTGGATTCGACGCAAGGCCTAAAGTAATGGGCATCCAGTAAGGATCGAACTCACTACTCATTCGTAATTGTTTTAGCGAGACAAGCTTGCTAGCCATTACATCGCCTCAGGGTGCGCAGGGATTTTCCAAGAGTAGCTTGGATTCGACGCAAGGCCTAAAGTAATGGGCATCCAGTAAGGATCGAACTCACTACTCATTCGTAATTGTTTTAGCGAGACAAGCTTGCTAACTATTAACTCGAGGTGCCCTTAGGTAAAGAAATATATGTAGGATTAAAAAGGTAAAATCCATTTGTTCTTCAGAAATTCCTTTGTTTACGGTTCGAATACGTAAAAAATAAATAAATTTACATGTTTAAAAATTTCCAGATCCCCACACATTTGTGTTACATGTGTAGGTACATCAACGCAAAACAACAAAGGAATATATATATATATATATATATATATATATATATATATATATATATATATATATATATATATATATATATATATATATATATATATATATATATATTAACAAATACTTATTCAATGTTTTGTCATCGTCTCCCATGATAAGAAACACATCTGAATATACCGCGTCTGATAGTTCGTCTCTTCCTACGATTCGAGTATTGTGCTGACACCAGTTGTAAATATTTCAACTGTTTCAACCATCGGGCAATATAGGTAGGTTTTAATCAATGAGCTTCCGCCCTTTTGCTCATATACATGTCTTTTGATGCAAGACCAGCCGGTATCTATCTGTGCGCACAATCCGGCCATTATTTGCACGAGATTCATCATATTGTTACTCATTCAGTAATCCTCGGCTATTTTCCTTTGTTAGTGTAGACGCTATGTCCTTCGTTATTGTAACGTTCCCATAAGCCGGGACGCCAGGATTGGCCAAGCGAAGTACTTTGATTGTCCAGACATCTTGAAGCCATTCAACAGCACCACAGGATTGTGACAAATTTAGAGTCCGTCACAACGGCGCTTTCTATGAAAGCATCATCCAATTAAAAGATGTTTTGAGCAGTATAGATTTGTATTAATGGCCTAGCTTGGTGTGAAACCTGAGGATATTTATCTCATTGGAATTGGAAGCGAATTTTAGAAGAATATAAATGTACCAGTGTGCCACAAAGGAGTATAAGCTAACACAGCTGAAAATACCGTTTCCAAAAATTAAATAATTAAATTATCTTATAAGAAAAATACCAGAGAAACTTGAAATGGAATAATGATCAAATTGGCTTACGAGTGTCGTTCAAAAAGTTTCCGCCCAGAAGGAGTTTGAAAAACTAAACAATTTTTTAAATATTTTTTCAATATCATACTCGTTGTCATCAATTCACTTGCTCCAACGATGCTTAAGCATTGCAATCCTATCACGGAAGAAGGTGACATCCTGGTCCTCCAAAAACTCCTCCACAGCACATATGATCTCATCATTGTTTCCAATACAGCGACCACGCAGGTGGCATTTGACTTTAGGAAACAGGAAGAAATCAGATGGAGCTAAGTTGGGTGAATAAAGGGGATGGAGTAGCAATTCAAAGCCACAGTTGGCTGTTTCGTCTACTTCAACCTGAGCAGTGTGAACGCGCGTGTTATCCTGAAGCAAGAACACACCTGTCCTCACCTCCCTCTGCGTTTCGACTTGATTGCTTCCTTCACTTGTCTTAATTCTAATGCATATTATTGTCCATTAATAGTTTTTCTCTTTTCCAGGTAATCTATCATAATTTCAAAAATCAGAAGCTATCACTTTGACAACAGACGCTACCGGCATGAACTTCTTCAAGGGGGAGAACAAGCTTGTTTCCACTGTTTGCTTTGAATTTTTGATTAAGGTTGGAAGTGGTGAACCCAGGTTTTATCCTGAGTTAGAAGTGTCCTGGATATATCAACACTTTTCAGCTTCTGCTTTGGTGTCAGCATTTTTGGAATCTATCGTGGAGACAGCTTGCTCATCCACAAGATCTCATTTAAAACAGTATGGACCGAGCCAGAACTAATGCCTATGGACTTAACTGGACAGTAAGACGTCTGTCATCGAAAACCATACGGTGAATGGCATCAACCTATCGTGCAGACAGCTTGCTCATCCACAAGATCTCATTTAAAACAGTATGGACCGAGCCAGAACTAATGCCTATGGACTTAACTGGACAGTAAGACGTCTGTCATCCAAAACCATACGGTTAATGGCATCAACCTATCGTGCAGACAGCTTGCTCATCCACAAGATCTCAGTTAAAACAGTATAGACCGAGCCAGAACTAATGCCTATGGACTTAACTGGACAGTAAGAGGTCTGTCATCCAAAACCATACGGTGAATGGCATCAACCTATCGTGCAGACAGCTTGCTCATCCACAAGATCTCAGTTAAATCAGTATGGACCGAGCTAGGACTAATGCCTATGGACTTAACTGGACAGTAAGACGTCTGTCATCCAAAACCATATGGTGAATGGCATCAACATATTCATAAGTGTTTAAGGTTTTTGGGCAACCCGACTGTGTGTCATCTTCTGTACTGTCCTTGCCCCTCTTGGATTCCATAATCCTCTTCTTCACAGTTGCATAGGATGGGGAGTCCCCAACAAGTGTCTGTGCCATGATCTCATGCCTTTCCTTGAGTGTCATACCTTTATTTTGCAGATAATTTATGACTGCTTGGGCCTCTGTTTTGTCCATTTTTAGATTTGTCGCACACCTATCACCATTGTATGGGCCTCACCTTCACAGGAATAAGATAGAGATCTGGATTTTTTCTAGTTTTGTAAGTAGTTGTCAGCTATGACTCTTCTTTCTGGGTGACACTTAAAACGACTCTCGTATATATATGTACGTGGTGGAGTGGTTAGAACGTTCGCTTTTTGACCATGAAAAGCGGGTTCGAATCTCACCAGGGTTGATTTATCAGGAAGGTAACTCCTTCATGTTATCGGTATGGAGGAGGCGATACTAGCAAGCGGACATCTGGTAAGTGCCTGAAAACCATACTACGGATTTATCCAAGCCTTGTGAGTGGAACTGGATAGATGGGAACGTTTGAAAGCAGGAAGTCACAAGTAATCGTGACCGAGGGTTTAAGCGTGCTGTCCCCGTTTAGACTGTTGATAACGCTAGAGAACGTGCTCTCTCCCAGAAACTGTAACTAAGGTCTGCTCAGCATAGTTGCAGTATAAACCACAGGTAGGCTTCGTGTGCGTTGAACAAACACAAATGTGTTTTCAGCAGGCGTTTGCAACAGGGATTATCTAGCCGCCCTAGCAGACGGACGTCTTCTAATACGATATATATATATATATATATATATATATATATATATATATATATATATATATATATGGGATAATTTTAAGGGAAAAACGTATGACAAACTGGAAAAAGTTTTTTTGAGTGAGGCTTAGAACTTTTTGAACGACCCTCGTAGCTCAATATTACAGTGCGTTTCATAATTCCCGAGTAACCATCACATATAGCCTTAGATTTCTAAAGAATTGGATCACGGTTGAAAAATTTGGCTAGTTTTCCGTCAAAATAGAATCACTGTTCATCATATAGATTTGACTTCTATTTTTTTTTAAATAATGCATTGAATTATTTTTCAAAACTATCTGCATATTTTTTTAAGGATCTTCACGCTTTTCATTGAAACAACAACTAAATGTTCATTGAATTATCTATTTATTAAACAGCTACCCTTTTGGGGAGTTAAATTCTATTTGAATTGCTGAGAGTTTTCACAATAATTCCTCTACACATGACCACAAATATTGACAGTTATTTCTCAGTCTCTTTGTAAATATATATATTTGTATATAAATACTAATTTTTTTAATAGCAGTTATAACAATGACTTTTAAGCTAATCACTTTTATGAAAAAGATTAAATGTTATACCAGTGATTTTTTTTATCACCTTGCTTTGGCACACTAGTCTATCGTGCTATCCTTTTAAGTGTACCGTTAAATATTGTCATGCCATACACATATGTGTGTGTGTGCGGAAGTAGTAATGGTACAACGTTACTGTTTGAATAAATGAATAACTATTACACTTTTAAAAAAATAATTCTTCTCACTATTTTAGATTTCAGTACAAAAGGAATATCCCACATTAGCTAAAAAGACTTTTATCAGTTTTATTGTAATTTTCTATTCTTATTTATGTGAATTAAGTCCTCAACCCTAAATAGAATCTCTATCTATAAAAGACAGGATGTGTGTGTGTGTAACGAATGCACGGTAGCAATTTTCGACGGATTTGGACCAAAATGTACATGCACATACTCCAAGTTAGCGAGATGGCCAAGACCGACGTTGCATTTCCAAACTCCCATCAATAGTGGAAATAATCGATTTTTTCATGTTTCTACGGCAGTTTTCATGTAGCTCGCGGTCATTTTCTACTGGCCAGAGTGAGAGCCAATAGCTGGCTGCCACGAATAGGCAGGAAGATTCTATTGGTCAGCGTGAGAGCCAACAGCTGGCTGACACGAATGTTAACTAGCATGCTAGCATGCAAAAAAATCGATAGCTGCATTCGTCACAAGTGGGAAAAATTTTAAATCTGTATGGCACTTTACTCCAATTGGCTCATTCGCTTGCTTAAACTGAACGTTGATTCTGATTCCGCAGAACTGGGTTAGGTGTGAAAAAGTATTTGTTGTTAACATTCTTTTTTCATTCGGTTTTTCCAGTTACGAGTCCTCTTTTAAAGCTGACCGTTTTGTGTTCATTTTGTTTAGTTCTTTATTCGTAACTGATTTAATGTTTAGCATAGAGCTTAGAAAAAATTCGCAGGGTGAGGCAAGAAATAAGGCATGTAGCAACATCAGCACGGCAAAGGGCACTCCTTTAACGGCAAGAAAGGGCAAAAATATTTTTAAGTCAAGTGGTAACGATTGCTGTATGAGTCGTGCGATTTTTGAATCAAGCACGGGCAACGCCGGGCCATGCTGCGAGTTAAAAAATAAGAGGCGAGAAAGTTTACGTTAAACTAAAGAGGAAATGAAGGTCTGCTTATTGCACATTCGACCAAACAAAAAGATTTCACACTAAATAAGCTGCACAAATAGTTGAATAGAAACATTGATAAAGCAAGTCATATTTTTGTGGGTATTTTTTGAATTATTTAATTTTATTTCATAACATTTAAATATGTACCGTTTAAAAATTTTGCTGTGGTATTTTCATTGTGCCGCTGCTTAAAAAGGTTGAGAAAAACCGTGTTAGACTATCTCTGTCCCGTAATAACTGCGACATTTAGTGTATGAAATGTGTATGAAAACGGAGCATAATTTTGGCACATATTATCCTTAATAATGTTTTACTTTTTGTCATATACTTTCACTCTCAGTACCCTTGCGTCTTAGCGGCTTTATTGGCTTGCCTGGGGGTGGGGAATGATTAAATAATAACAACAACAACAAATGATGACATTGTCAGACAAATGGCAATCTAAATGAAATGCCTTTTGCATAATTAGCTCTCGAGTTAAACCAAAAGAAGACTGTTTCAATGATAACCAAACACAGCCACAATCAGTCAGTTAAGTGCTATACGTCATAAACGCATGTCTCTTCTGATTCATCACTGACGAGGCAGATGTTCCCGCAGTAGGCTGGCGTTTCTTTCTGTGCCAATTTAGTCGGTTTTGATATTCAACCCATAGTTGGTGTCACGTGTGCGACAAATGAAATAAGATAAAGAGAGGTAAAGGGAAGAACAGAAGTCCAACAAAGGAGATTTTATTTTAATTTTACTGATTTGGTTAGTAATTAAAAAAACAAAAAAAAAAAACAAAACAAGACAAAAAAAAAACAACAAAAAAAAACAAAGAAAAAGTCTTATCGGCAAAAAGTTAAAACAATATTTCAAAGTAACTTCAGAAAGGAGTTGCTGGGTTTTTTGCAGTATAGTTTACTTCTCCCGTGAAAAAGTCAGCGAACGGCCGTAAACAAACCTCTCTGAGACAGACTTTTTCCACAAACTTCGCCAGTTAACTCGCTTAATTTTGGCGCCAAACAACGAATACGAATACCCGGATAAAAATCTTCATTTTGTAAGGTCATCCGACCACATCAAAGAGTTCTTTGAAGTCTTTAATCAAAATGAACAGAACTCGAAGATGTTTCATTCGTAAAAAAAAAAAAAAAAAAAGATTCTTTTAATATCTATAGAGAGATGGATTCATGACTTTCCCAAGAGTATTTGCGCGTAAGGGAATGCAACGAAACTGATTAGAATTCGAACTCGGTTCTCTGATTTCTCATTCCCAGCCGATATCCATTACACCGCAAAGCACATCCTCCCAAATGCGCTATAACACTAATAAAAATGGAGTAAAAATAGATCAGGTGACTGATTCTTTTGATGTCTGGATCACATGGAATCTTGCAGGGATAACAAAGAAGTAGCAGTAAAATTCCGAATAACCCTTGGCTGGGCTGCTTTAGGAAAACATAAAGAAAACCTGAAATCAACAAATGTACAAATCCATAAAGCGTCGAAGTATAGGATGATTGAAAATAATTCCCTATTTTATGTATGAGCGGCCAGCCAGGAGTCCTGACTTAACACCCTGTGATTTTTTTCTTTGGGGTTGATTAAATGATGAAATGTACTATACCAAACCAAGAGTTTGGAATTTTGTAATCTAGTTTTCGTTTATCCAGAAAGAAAGACAGTTTAAGAAAAGAGTACGAGAAAGAAAGAATGAACAATTTACGGTGGGAAGAAAGAAAGAAAGAAAGAAAGAAAGAAAGAAAGAAAGAAAGAAAGAAAGAAAGACAGCTCAAAGTATTTCAAAATAAAGAAAGAAATAAAGAATAATGTCAAAAAGACGGAAATAAAGGAAACCTTAATAGCAGAAAGAAAGAAAGGAAGAAAGGAAGGAATAAAGAAAGAAAGATCAGTGGCAATCAAAAAGAAACATAAAAGGGAGTGCATTCAACAAAAAAGACAAGAAACTACAAATAAGTGGAAAAGAAGAAAGGGTAGATTACGAGAAAGAAAGAAAGAAAGAAAGAAAGAAAGAAATTCCGTTCAACAAAAAAGACAAGAAACTACAAATAAGTGGAAAAGAAGAAATGGTACATTACGAGAAAGAAAGAAAGAAAGAGAGAAAGCAAGAAAGAAAGAGAGAAAGCAAGAAAGAAAGAAAGAAAGAAAGAAAGAAAGAAAGAAAGAAAGAGAGAAAGAAAGAAAGTCCGTTCAGCAAAAAAGACAAGAAACTACAAATAAGTGGAAAAGAAGAAAGGGTAGATTACGAGAACGAAAGAAAGACAGAAAGAATGAAAGAAAGAAAGAAAGAAATTCCGTTTAACAAAAAAGAGAGGAAAGTACGAACAAGAGGAAAAGAAGAAAGGCTAGATTACGAGCAAGAAGGTAAATATGAACAATGTAAAAGGAAAGAAGAAATAAATAAAAGTACTTGGAAGAGAAAACTTAATAAATGGGCGAATCCAAGAAGTTATGTCTTCCATATAACAAGAGTTCCTGGTGAAATTAGTTGATGCGATTCCTGGCTAGCTCGAGAAGCGAGTAGGGGAATCTGGTGCTTATATTGAATTTTAAATAAAACCTTATGCGAAACAGTTACTTCCAATATCCATTTCTTGTAAAAATTATAATTAATAGATAAATTATAAATATTTTAAAATGGAGAGTTACTTTTCAATGATCATGTACGTTTGATCGTGTGGAATGCACTCAAATCTTTTAGATCAAATTGAAATATTCAAAAACGACACGATACGCATCATTAAAAAATCACATACTGATAGACCAGTATTTCTCAACCTTTTTTAAACAACGACACACCTAGAAGCAAATGAAAATATCACGGCACACTTCGCAAAATCTTTATGGCGTATACATTTAAATGCTATGAAGTAAATCCATAGATTTAAAATAAATACACTCTCAGTTATGAATTTCTATTCAACTATTTCTGCAGCTTGTTTAGTGTAAAACCTGTGCCTTGTGTTTTTTCATTATATATATAAGAATTTTTTCTTCCCGGAATCGATCCTTCAGATCTACAAATCAACAATTTGCCCTTGCATGGAGTATTGCTGCCATATATGGTCTGAAGCACCTTCTGATGGCGGATATGCAATATAATTGGCCCTGTTCTGGCATCTCGTCTACAGTCACTCTTTCACAGACGCGCCGTCGCCTCTCTCTGTCGTTTTTACAAATACTTTCATGGAAATTGCTCTGAGGAGCTGCATTCGCTGGTTCCCAGATTTCAAACGCCCTACGAGGCTGGCATCCCGCTCTCACACTTTCACTGTCGAAACTATTAAATGTAGCCGTCTCTTCTAGTCCAATAGCTTCCTATGTCGCACCTCTCGCCTGTGGAACTCCCTTCCCTATTCTTGTTTCCCTGAGAGCTATAATCTCCAACTATTCAAATGTAATGTCAATCGACATCTCCAGTTGCCTTGATCTATCCACTACCCTTCTCCTCATCCTTTCCTCTATCACTCGTATCTGATCTTTCTCCAAATCTTCTGTAACCCTTTGCGTCCTAGCAGTTTCCGCCTTGCTTGGGGTGTGAAACGCTTTAAAATATATATATATATATATATATATATATATATATATATATATATATATATATATATATATATATATATATATATATATATATATATATATATATATATATATATATATATATATATATATATTTAAAGCGTTATATATATATATATATATATATATATATATATATATATATATATATATATTTTAAAGCGTTTCAGTCGGGTTTCGATCCTAGCTAGAGGCAACCGGATGTCTAGCCGCACTGATGAGCTGTGATAGAGCGAAACAGTCTGTCTGTGGATGACATTATATTAGCTCCTGAATTAAAATTTAATTCTAGTTGAGCACTCTCGGGCTGAGGTATGGGTTTGTAAACAGTGACTATTATAGCTATATAGCGAGACTCTTCGCAAGCCGAATTGAGTCACTGTCGGTCACTGGGCGTGTTTCCAAAAAAATACGCTAAAAATCCACCTTCGTCCCGACCGTGCGCCGACAGCTTAGTGGTAGAATATCCGCCTGATACCAATTCAGTCGGGTTTCGATCCTAGCTAGAGGCAACCGGATGTCTAGCCGCACTGATGAGCTGTGATACAGCGAAACAGTCTGTCTGTGGATGACATTATATATATATATATATATAGCTAATATTATTGGTAAATATACACATGCATATGCAAAATATATAAATATATATATAAAGGTACTTTCATGAGATTGCAAAAAACAGAGCATAGCATGATGAAAAAGACGCCAAAGTTGATGAAAACAAAATTTTAGCGTCTAAATGCTTATGTTATTATTGAGAGGAAAGATCAAAGTATTTTTTAATTATTTTAAAAAAATTTCCTTCTTTTTCGAACATTTAAAATTTTGATTAAAAAAAAAACCTTGTTTCTCTTTGTATCAACCGAACCAATAAAATAACATAAAATCTTAGCGCTTTTTTCCTGTATGACACACATTAATTTGGAAAATCTTGCAAAAATAAAAATAATTGTCGGATTTTAGCGAAACTTTCAGAAAGTATTCACAGATGATGGAACTTATTATAAATATCTTTTACTTTTAGTAAAGTCATGACAAATATTTTCGTTTTCATTTGTATTACCCCCTCTAACTAATTGTACGAAAACTCTATAATTTCAATTTCGAGGAGATTAATGATTATATTAGTTAAAAGCACAATGCTTTGAGGAAACCAAATCATGTTTTGTTTTTTTTTTAGTTGGACACGCCCTACCTGAAAATCGTCTCTGAAGTGTAACATACAAAACTCAATAAAACAAAAATATTATTTAATTTCAAAAGCTTTTAATAGCTTTTATTTATTTCAATGAACATGGACAATATTGTCTGAAAGCAAAAAGATATTTCGATGAAAAATGAATTTTTAAAACAATTATTTGTTATTTCTGAAATATGTTTTTTATTTTTACATTATGTTGCTAATTCTTCTAAAATTAGGGAAAAGTTTGTAGAACTTAACGAATGTTGTTATTAAGTAAATATATATTTACAGATTATAATTTCCAAAGCTTATTACAAACTAACGAGAGCACGTATATTAAAAAAATTAATTTGTGTCAATAATTTTTACCAATGAAATCTACGGAAGACGGAAGTATCGTCCGTGCAATAAAAAAAAACGTCAGCAGTGCAGCACTTGTATCTTAATTTTTTTTTATAGTATTTATAATTTCTCCAGATAGTATCAACAAACTTATGGTACAGTACTTAAAAGAAAAAATTGGAATGGCGAAAGTTTTTTTACTTTAATTATTACAAGGTACTACTTAAGCAGATCCGCTTAAAAAAATAATATGTCCATTCTGTCCTTCTGTATGAGAACTCGAATCAATAATTTATAGACGGCATCACTCAGCACTTGTCACTTGTGGCGATGTTGAGATCGGCTCTTTTTTATCTTAAAAAACATTTTTCTACGAAGAAAGTAAGTAAATTTTTTTTTTAAATATTTTAAATAAACTTCAAATTTTCTAAATTTCTTCGAATGAATTTTGAAATACGTATAATTAATTTTTAAACGAATTTTAAACGAAGAATTTAACTTATTTTTCAAAATAAAAAAAAATGGTTTATATCGAGTTTTTTTTCGTTATTTCGTAAACAAGATTTTTAACTAAAATGCTAAGAATGAGTAAAAAATTTCAAAAAATATTAAAAAAATACTTTACTGTTTCTTCTCAATAATGAAATATACATTTAACACGAAGAAAAATTTTTTCATTAATTTTCAGGCCGTTCCTGTCATGCTATCGATTTTCATGAAGGTGCCTATATATATATATACATATATTATACATGCATATAAATTTTTTGAAAAAAATTCCAAGAGGATAGAATTCAGGTAGAACTCAATGTCCAGAACAGAGTAAGGATATAATAAAAAGGTTTAAACACTAATATTCTATGGTCATAATTTATTCCATTGGAATCGTAAATACGATCCAAATCATCAGACCTACAAATTCAAAAAGAAAACAAAAAAAAAAAAAACAACTCTGGAAATAAAAAAATAGAATTTAGAGAGAGTGTAAGTATGAGAGTGTGGGACGAATGTTAGAGGTAAACAGAGGGGTAACATACGAGAGAGGGTTGGAGATTAAAATTTAACAGAGAAAAGTTTTAGAGAGGTGAGTGGAATAGGTTTAAGTGAGAGAAACATGAATGTCGTCCGATGTCTAATGCATTAAAGATACATTTCGTGGTGGCAAGAGATATAATTTATTTATAATAGGTAATATAGTTCAAAATATTTAATAATCTATGGGTCCACCTTTATTTTGAATAACCTTTTCAACCCTTTTTGGCATTGACTTGATTAGGTTCTGGCAAATCTCATCTCGAAGCATTGAATTCCATTCGGATATGAAATTCACAATCAAATCCTCTTTCTTGCTCAACTGCTTTCTCGAGAGCTTGTACTTTATAATGCTCCATAAGTTTTCTATGTGGTTGAGGTCAGGAGATTGAGGCGCCCATGTCATAACACTCACCTGCTTCTCATCAAAGTATTCCTTCATCAATTTTGATTTGTGACAGGGAGCATTGTCCTGCATAAAAATGAGCTTGGTGGGGTCGATTTGTGCCCTTTCAGCAGAAGGGAGCAGAAAAGAATTTAAAATTCTCTTGTACTGCTCGCTCCTGGGGGTCTTTTCAGTAAGAAACCAGTTCCATGAAAAGAAAAACATCCCCAGAAAATTATACTGAACGGATGCTTGACAGTACTTACTGCTAAATTCAAAGAGCTTTCAAAGCTTCTTCTTCGGATTTTAGATCGCTTATCCTTTGAATTTACTTCAACTTTCATTTCATCGGAGAAGAGAACATTCTTCCAGTCTTCTACGGTGAAGGTTTTGTAATAGTGAGCCCATTCAAGTCTCTTGGCTTTGTTGACTTTGCTTATTAGCGGCTTAAACCTTCGTCTACAGGATTTGTAGCCTTGTTCTAACAGCTACCGACGGACTGTTGAAGAGGCAAGACTAGCACCTTGCTCTTCGCTTAGACTGGCTGCAATTTCTTGGCTAGTTATAGTCCTATTCTTCAGAACTTCTCTCTTGATTACCCTGCCAGTTCTCTCATCAATCTTTTTCTTTCGTCCCCTTGTTTCCTTCCTTGGAGCAGGAGTGGCATCATTATGTGCCCTAAGCACTAGAGAGACAGTTGATTGCAAGGTTATAGCAATTTCTGCAATTTCTCTCGTAGACTTGCCAGCTTTTGAGAGGGCAATAATAGATGCCTTAACTGTTGCTGATGCGTGTTTGTACCCTTTCATCTGGTTAGTGACTTGAGTGGCTATTTCAAGCTGTTTTTATACTGTATAAGGCTTTCTGGAATTTCCTGGAATACTCTAGATTTAATTTAAACTGTTCTAGAATTCTCTAGAATATTGTTCTGAGTGTATTGTAAAATAGTTTTCAATATTTTGTCAAAAGTTCTTTAAATTTAACAGTTTAATCGTTAGAATGCGATATCCGAGTCACTTTGTTTTGCACAGAGTTTTTTTCCTGAATCTCATTGATATCCAAATTTATAATTATCAATAGAATACCTTAAGGTGAATAAACTTTTTTCCTATGTGGTCGGGAAGGGGTCTTTATATTAGTAAGATTAAAAATTATTTTAACCCCAAAAACAATAGACAAAAATATTTTTAGTAAAAGAAAACTAGGTGATTCACTTTCATCGAACAGCACTGTATATATATATATATATATATATATATATATATATATATATGCCAGTATCTATTGCTTTATAAAATACAAAACATACGACGCTGTTTTTGTTTATGTATATCAATGTAAACCAGATACAATTTTCATATTTTTTATTCATAACCACAAAATATATTCACATTTGAAGGGTATAACCTATGTGTTGTTTACTATGAATAATATGAAAGTACAATGAAAAACTGAAAATATCAAAAGTGGTTTATGGAGATTTCTTGACGAATGTTGTTCTACAATATGACATTATTTTAGTTAGAATAAAGAAATCATTTTAGAATCTAAGTTGTGCCAAGTCTATATTTTGCCAAAGATTGTATATATATATATATATATATATATATATATATATATATATATATATATATATATATATATATAATATGTTAATATGTTAAAGATTGTATATATATATATATATATATATATATATATATATATTGTTATATATTGTATATATATTTTGTTAAAAATTATATATATATATATATATATATATATATATATATATATATATATATATATATATATATATATAACGTTGATGACCTAGAGTCGCCACTATGTCTTGGGTATGACGATAAACTATTAATACATTCACGTCCAGAGTCAGACGATAAACTACGTCCAACAGCAAGGCCTGTGATCAGGAGGTTTTGAGGAGCGTGCAACCACCTCTTAATTGCTGGTGTTCTCAGGTCCACTCTGACCCGGGATGAGGTAAAAAGCATTATGAAAGTGTAAAAATAAGTTTTAATACCAGAAATACGTTTTAAAAAATTATTACCAGAAATACATTTTTGAAGAAAAAACTATTACCAGCAATACATTTTTAAAATAATATTACTAGCTATACATTTTTTAGGAAAAGAATATTACTAGAAATAGATTCTTGACAAAACAAAATATTACCAGGAAAAAAATGTTGTCGGCATTAAATAGCCCGTTGAGGATGATATGCCGTAAAACAAAACAAACAAACCAGAGACGCTACAGTAACATGTGACTGACAGTCGCCATTGTAATCTATCTATCTATCTATCTATCTATCTATCTATCTATCTATCTATCTATCTATCTATCTATATACTCGACTCTCCCGTCG
>OZ010576.1:61755282-61800282 GCA_963932145.1 Acanthosepion lycidas
AATAGCCAGGACTACTGCCGGTTGAAATTGATCAAATCTTTTTCTTAAACATTTTTTTGTAGAAAATATGTTCCTCATGTCCAGTAATTGTTATCGCTCTTTCCAATATTGATGGTAATTTCCTTCCTAACCTTTTGTTTGAAGTTGTGTGGAACGTCAACATCTTGATTATGTCATTACTTTCTCTTTCCGTTACATGTGATATCTATTTAAGTTGTTGCTGCCGTTGAAAGATCTCAAGTGATGTGGTTTTTGTTAGTTGGTACAGTTCTTTGTGTTCATATAGTACCAGTCTACAAGGTTCGAAAAAGGATAGTCTTCGCTGAAACCCAGAATTAATTCGCTCACAGTCATTTTTAACCATTAATATGAGGAAGTGGTTGTATATAAATGAGGGTTTAGATTCTTCTGAACTAGTTTGGCGCGATGCATGGCATCCATATGGAAATCTCGACATGACGAGGCTAATTAAAAGATGACTCGAGTTTTTAGGCTAATATTTTGCTTTTGTAGCTATTTTTAATGACTAAAACATTGTTTTGAGAGGTTTGTTTTTTACGGCTTATCAACCCTTTTGCAGTTATTTAAAGTCAGAAAATATATTTAGATTGTAAGAATTTTGGGGAGGTAATAATTATTTTTACTTATACAAGTTATACTAATTAACCCTAAGTACGATGGAGAAGAGGTGGATCCATATCTTTCCCAAGGGTATTTGCGCGTGAGAATATAACGAACCCAACTGGAATTGGAACTCGGATCCCCGATTTACAATTCCGAGTCGTTAGTCATAAGCACCGAAACATTGTGATAATAATAATAAAGATATGGATGTAAGACCGGAATTAAATGATGTAAATATTTAATAAGGTTTTAAATTACTGGTGCTCGGTGGAGTAATGGATTACTCCATTAATTAATCGGACAAATCAGATTAATCGGACTAAGGTAATCGGAGAGTTCGAATTCCAGTCGAGTTCATTAGATCCACTTACGGGCTAACACCCTTCGGAAAGGTATGAATCAAATTCTCCCAGCTATGGGTAAATAGCAGGACAGACTGGTTTCTATAGCCTTGGGTGTATACCGGTCTAGGAGTATAGAAACTGAATTCAAAACTGTATGTAGCCCTGACGAAACACATACTCTGCAGGATCGTTCGCATTGAGTCGATGAACCAGACTATGGTCGATCCGTTTTGAAGCCTGCCTACCCCTACTTAAAATCATCATTAAGAAAACCCAGGTAATTTGAAACACTGAATATAGGAAATACACAAATAAATCGAACACGAGTTAGTCCGCGACAAATAAATTATAATTGTTTTTATTTTCCTGTTGTTTTTTTTGTAGTTTTTTTTTTTTTTTTTTTTTTAAATCAAAACCTGATTACTGATTTTTGTCAATATTAAAAGTGTAAACCAGTCTCGCTAAACGGTAAATATTTCTGGAACCAGATCGGAATTTTATTGCAGGTGCATTCAAATGTCAACTGACTTGCAGACAATGCCGGGTTGTCGAGGATGCTGCATTTGTTTACGCGTCTAAACAAAACATTCAGATGAAAATCAGATGAACGTCGAAGTAAATAAACAGATGGAATTAAATTGGTTCCGGGACGGAAATTGATTATTGGAAGCTTGGCGGGGTTCGGAGAGGAGTGACGTGTGTCCCGTAAGCAAATGGTTGCTACCGAAAAGCGATTAGCGTAGCGGATGAACAAATTCAATTAAGTGTATTTAATCGGGAGCATATAGTACCCGACTGAAGTTCATGAAGCACAGAAGTTCGTGGAATTTATATCAGAGAGGGAAGATGGATGTGAATTTCAGGTAATGATTGTTTTCTGAGCGTGAACATATATAATATTAGTATTAAGCCACAAGAGTCACTCAGCATAGAGGGTTACCCAATGATGTTTTGTTGGACGGACGTAAGAGGAACAAGTATAAAGTGCAGTTTATAAGGATATGGAATAAAATTATACATACATACATACATACATACACACACACACACACACACACACACACATATATATATATATATATATATATATATATATATATATATATATATATATATATATTATAAATTAATTGATTTAAAATATGGTTTTTCCGGTACACAGTTCTAACTATGTTTCAAAAATGGAAGGTCCGAATTTAATTTTGTAATTAAATTAAAGACATTAGTTCCATTTCATCCTCAATCGAATTTTGGAGTAACTTTTAAACATACTGGGTTTTAAAGACACAGCTAAAATCATAATTCACGTTTCCAAGGTTACAGATAAATCCACTTTCACTAGACAGGGGTGTTTGCGTGTTCTTTATGTCTGTATATATATATATATATATATATATATATATATATATATATATATATATATATATATGACGTAAAAATGTCATTATATAATGACGTAATAATGTCGTTTTTTGACGTTAAAAAATACGTCAAAAAACGACATTATTACGTCATTATTTTTACACCAACCTAATACCTGAGAAATATATATATATATATATATATATATATATATATAAGATAAAAATATAGTTTTGCAGCGTGCTGTATTTATGGGTAAAAGTGCCTAATATCAGGGTAGAGTATGTGTAAATATAAACTTCAACTCTGGGGTCAACATATTCGCCGGGAGTTTGTTTCATATAGACTGTCACCGTTTGTTTTTTGATGTTTATCCACTTATATATATATATATATATATATATATATATATATATATATATATATATATATATATATATATATATATATATATATATATGATGAAAATATAGTTTTAAGGTATGCTATTTTTAGAGATTTAAATGCTCATTATCACTGATAAAGCGTATGTAAATATAAAAATGGACATTTTGGTCAACACTCTGTTGTGACAGTCTGTTTCATGTTTAAACACAATCCTCAGGCCATGAGGTTGTTGTACGGACATAAGGGGAAGTCCTGAATTTTGCGTTTAAGCATGAAAGAGACTCTCGCTGGCAGCTGTTGACACCTGACAGCACATCGAAAATCCTCTTCATGTTTATAGCTGGACACGAAAGTCTCGCCCCCCCCCTCCTCGGATGCTCCTCCGCCAGGAAAGCCAATTCGCAGCAACGATTTCCCAGGTCTTGGGGTCGATGTTGCCCTGTATCAGGAATGTCTTCAGCTGATCCTTGAAGAATGATGGTGATAATGAAGGTACGGCGACTTGAAAAGCTTACTCTGATCGTTCTGATAAGAAAAAAAAAAACTTTCAATTTGTTGGTGAGACCCAGGCTATGATTAAACCCTAAGTCTGACGAAAGAACTCTGCAACATGCCATACAATCAGGATAACACAATCATGGCTATCAGACAATTTCTGCGACCATATCGCCCCTTACATCTAACTCCCCAGACTGCAACCCACTTGATTATTATGTGTGTGGGGCAGTTGATCGAGAGACCAACAAAACTCCTTGTAGCACCAAAGATGAAATGAAGACAAGAATTATGACAGAATTCAACAACTTAAACAAGGAGACTATCCAGACGAATTGCAAGAGACTTAGAAGTCTTCTGGAGGTCGTGGTTTCAGCCAATGACGATTTTATTAAATAAATTTAATCTTTAGTTATTCAAGATATTTTTGTTTAATTTTGATAAATATATCTGTTAAAATGAGATGTCAGTGTTATTTTCATTTTTGGGTAAATTAGACGACAATTTATCCATCGCACTCTTTATATATATGTGTCTTCTGATAGTAATTACGTTGTACCAGAAAGGGTATAAAACAAATGTCAAGTTAAATTAATTAAATTAATGTTCTGCCACTTTTGAAATGTTCTTGTGATTTAAAAAAAGGAATATCTGCAAATGCCAGATCTGTTGAGGAAGTCGGGTGTGAAAATTCCTTGCATCCTAATGACCTTATGTTTTCTTGGATTTGTTTTGTAGGGCATGCCTTTGCATTGTCATTCTCGAGAATAACACCTCTCCTTTTTTCCAGAACATGATGCATATATATACAGAAGATGTTTTACCAAAAAGCATATAAAGGCAAGCGTAACATTAATTTATTTGAATATTTTATATCAAAAATGTAATCACCCTTATTTTAAATGCCTGCAGCCAAATTGAATGGACACTTTTCAATTCAATACTGAATCCCCCCACAAAAAATTAAGTTTGAAAGTCTGTTTTCGACTTCTTTGTTTTTGAATGTTCTGCCACTTATGAAATATTCCTGTTATTGAAACAAAGATCTTGGGGTCTGTTTTGCAGTGTGATGCTGGAGAATAAGACCTTTTCGTTTTTACTTTGAGACATAAAGCTTATTTTACCCGATCAAGATGCAGGTAATAAATGTCTACAAAGATGGCAATTCCATATTCCACCAGCTCATGATAAATGACGCCTTTCATATTCCAATAGATACAAGGAATTCCGTTGATTCAGTCCTTTTGTGTTGCTACTGATTTTTTTTTGGGGGGGGGGTCGCTATAATATCTTTTTTTTTTTTTTCGTTTTCTGTTGACGTGCAAAACCTATGTTTCATTACCTGTAACGGCGTGATGCAAAAACGAAAGGTTAGCATTCTTGGTTAAAAGACTGTTACAGATGGTGGATCTTTGTTTTCGGTTCTCAAGCAAAAGCTGACGAGAGACCCCAATTCCCTCTCTGCAAGCTTCCTCAATTAATCTCAGAAATGCATTATAAGCGACACACTCTTAATGAAATAATACCATACAATATCAAGGAACGGAAATACACCTAACAGATTAATCCCCTAATACATGTTAATGTATAAATACGTTACTTACGTTTTGCGTTTCATTGTCCGACGGTCCCGAGATTCTGAGGAATAATCCTCTTTTTACATCTCACCAGGCCACTGAGATTTGTTTCGCTCAGTTGCATCGTCTCTTGTTGCTTCTGATTGGCTAAATCACTCAGCTGACTAGTTAAACCTAGTAAATTTTGATTAGGGTTAAATTAAATCCAGCACTAGTAACTTTTACGTACATTAACTAAATAGACACTACTACAAAGTAATAGAATGCTCAGTCACAATCGTAAAGTAAAGGGATCAACTTACTAACTATATTTTTATACTCGGTCAAGCTAGCTCGGACATTCACGAGTCTGTCACGCCAACGATCACGGCCCTACTTCAAGGTCCGAAGATGATTAGGGTGTCATTCTGTGTGTCATAAAATAGCTATTCAATGTAGGTTGTTGCTGGGCGATCAGCCCGTCTTGCGCCACGACTAGATTGTCACTATTTATATTCAAACTATTGTAGTCATCTTTGTTGTTGGCATCACAAGGTTTCGGCCGTTGAGCCCTCCGGCGTTCCTCAGGTGCATATCTTTCTGGGTAACATATAGGGAATTCGAAACTGAACACTTTATTTAATCTACGGGTATAGTCTGTTTTAGTTTCATTGCTCATGTTTAAGGATATCGTCTATTTCTTATATATTCTAGTTCTTGTTCGTACGTTTCCACTGAATGCAAGTATATACTAACCGAACTCACAATCACTATGACACCAAAATCACAAATCAACGCTTTGAACCACTAGGCCATTGATTCATTTGCTATGGTAACCATGGAGCTTTAATTTAACCTGACTGCTGATTAGGTTGCAACTGCTACTGCTGTTGTTTTCTGTCTTGTTTTGGCTGTTGTTCACGTTTTGATTGCTGCGGTTGAAGACTTGCTGTCATTTGTCTTTTTTTCTTTATGAGCGGCTCTCATTTTTTTTATTTATATCTATGCAAGGCCTGCTAAAGAAATCTTCATAGCCTACCATATACGCTGATTCTTTCCTTGATCAGTTGTCTACAATCACTCTATATTTCTATAGTAGACGGCCTCCATCCTTATTAATAAATTTAAAAACGAAAGAAGAGTAAGCTAAAGAAAAAAAGGAGTGTGATCACGACATCTTTATCGAATAAGCCACGGTGAACACACTTCACGAGGCAATTGTCTGTTGGCTCAAATCTGTGATGACGAAAAACAATTTGCGTGGGCTAGTAAAGCGATACGAGAAAGTGAGTAAACATGTCGGCCATTTAACTCGCTTCTCTGCTGACAGAAAGCACGAAAACATGGCGAGGTTCGGGTAATTATAATTAATTAAGTTTAATTACAAAAATGTGCATGAACGAGACGCCTCATTTACTCTGCTTGGCCTGATGAAAATACAGCAAATACATTAAATAGGCAGCATAGCTTTCTTGTGTAAACAGCGGCCATGAGGATTCATTTTACAAGCAAACTCGCAGAAAAATTTTTTTTTTCAATGGAGGTAACTTTAAAAAAGTGGGGAAAAAAAACGCAGAAAAACAAAGAGTGAAAAATTGTAATGTAGTCATTGTTACAGTTAAAGTGTTATCTACTATTTTACCAGCAAGATGAACTGCTGATAAAAATTATCTGGAATTTTCTAGACCAGTGGTCGGCAACCTTTTGGAGAAAGCGAGCCAGACAGCTCAGACCTCTATTTTATATCATGGCCCTCCTCCTCTTTCCATGATATCAGCGTGGCTTTCCTCTGTCTTTTCTAGAAATATTTTCATGGTAATTGTCTTTAAGCTTTTATCTTTGGTAGCTCAACTTGACGAATTTAAGCTCATCATTTTAAAGTTGAAATGGCTAGATGTAACCGTAAGTTCTATGCTAAGAGTTTCTTCTCCTGCACTTCTCTCTTATGGTAGACTCCGGTTCCGGCTTCTTGCATACCAATCGAATATTATCTTCAAAAATTTAAATGAAATGTAAATCGCTATCTTCTGTCATCTTAATTCAAGTCTCTTCTTGTTCTTTCTCCTAAATAAGTTTTCCTTTTCTTATATTCTTATATAATCAGTGACACCCTTACGTTTTAGTGGCTTTGTTCCCTTCCTTGGGTTGACATTATTTAAAAGTATCGGCGTAAAAGGACATCAATATATAGACCGTGCAAACAAGGTTCAAAATAAAAATAATGTAAACGAATACTGGTAACTTTTATGAATTCAGAAAAACTTAAGATCGTTGTTGTTTTCTGTATAAATCTACAGTGTCTTATAGGTATATTCGACAGTGCTGCGCGTATTTCACTCGACTAGAGTACTTCATTCTAGCGTAGGATCCCTTAGGTGTGGTGCTCAAATAGGGGTCATGTGTCCAATTGGCTTAATGCAGGTCCTGGTTAGGGTATACTGTTAATCTCCCCAACGTATCAAATTTTCTTTCTCTCTTCTAAAGCTGATGCGATTATAAAAGTTATTGAACTGTAGATCTACATTCCTCAAGCCAAACACTTCATAAACAAATCCATCACCTCCACCGGTAACGCATACAAATGATCAGCACAGTGTAATGTGTAATGAAAATTGTAAATGAAGCCATCCGAACAAGTGCCTTCGGCTGCGTTCGTTGTTACCTAAAATCTAATGACACATTTGAGAAGGAGAGTGGAGAGTTCAGTTGCCGAGCAGTGCGCTTTTAATGCCTACAAGTAAATATTACACCGTCGTTGTCGTTGTCTCAGTCAACGTCGTTATTGGGTTCTTCACAGACTGGTCAAGAAGCGCCTACAGAACGACAATGAATTGGTAGCCCATAAAACCATTCTTTATTATCGGAATTACAACCAGTGAATAAATGTGCAGTGAGACGTACAGTCAAGACATTTTTTTCATTTTATCTCTGCAGGGAAGGCAACCAATAAAGATTGGGGGAAATGAGTGCAATTCTTTCAAGATCTGAGATTTACCAAAAATTGTTAACTGGGGTAACAAATGGTTTGTAAATTTTAATGCCTCCAAAACGAAATCGATATCCTTCAATCATCACAGAGAACCATTCTTGCTCTCCATGAATATGGCTGGTGCTAACTTTCAGGAGAGCAACTCATTGCATCTTCTTGGTTTCACATTTTCTACTGGCATAAAACGAAGCGATTATATTGAAACAATTGGTAAACCTGCTGCTAAGGATGTTGACTTAACGTGTCGTGCCAGACAATTTTTCTAGGCAAAATCCATCTTGCATACTTATAAATATACTATTGGTCCTTGCATTGAATATTGCTGCCATATCTGGTCTGGTGTATCTGCTATATATCTTGAGATTCCCGACAAAATACGAAGAAAGATCTGTAATGTAATTGATCCTGACCTGGCATCTCGGCTTCAGACAATTTCTGGGGCTTCTGTCCTTTCTTTCTATATTTTCATGCAATTGTTCTAATGAACTATCCTCCTTCGTACATCGACTCTAAACATACTACTATTACGTTGGTGCAAAAATAACGTTTTCTCACATATATTAATATGTGAGAAAACGACATTATTTTTGCACCAACCTAATACATTGCGAAGTCGGTTTCATTGATTTACTGTTGAAATAGCTATATGCAACCGTAAGTGTTTTTTTTCCTCTAACCTTTGGAAATCTCTTCCGGCTTCTTGATTCACTGTTTCCTACAATTTTAAAAAATGTAAATACAATGTCAATCGGCATTTTCTGTTTTCCTAAAACCTGTTCTTTTATTGTCCATTCTCCTCACTAAAATCTTCTCATTCTCTTCCACTCACAGAAGCCCCCTTGCGTCTTAGTAGCGTTACCGCCTTGCTTGGGGTAGAATGATTAAAGAATTCTTGTAATTCTTCTTATCTTATAAAAAGCAAAAGGCTTGATAGATTAAGTATTGTTTGGACAATCTTTATTATTGATGCGTGCTGTTTGCTGAGAGCCGTAGACTGACGGTCTGAATGCTTGCTATTGAAAAACAAGAAGAACAAGAATATATTATACTTTTTCTGATATCATTATGAAAGTCAAGGTTTTCAGAATACAACTGGTATTACCTAGCCGACATCAGTAAAATTTTCAGGGTATATAATTAAAAAAATTAAATCAGCTCTCTGCATGCGTGCTACTGGTAGCATGTAAATTGTACTATCTACAGAGAGACTGGGTTCTATAGCTATGGATGCAGTCAGTGCGGTGACGACACTGCATTGCTGAGCTCCCTAGACAGGGACCTGAACAAAGTTTTTTTTCTTGATGGAATCAACTGCCACATGCCCATGACCAATGCGAGCCTTCAAATTGTGGAACATCGACTGTGGTTTGACTTGGAGAGGGATGGGTTCCGCCAGGTCTACATGCCCAATGTTCGGCTTTCAAGCCAGATATGTAGAAGGAGCCGATCAGGTGCCCAGCTTCGCACCCCCACCCCTCCTACCAGAACTGGTCATGTGATGAATGATGATGATTTTGATGTTGATACATATACCATATGAATTCAAGAATTTTGACTTATGCTATCGGTATCTATTTACAATACTCACTGTAACTTATTTCGTCGTATAATATTTTTTATTATGCAACGAATTTATTTATCATATTGTAAATATATGAAACAGTATAGTTGTTAATATTGACTTTTAATTACACAGATAAAAAGATTGTCTTGGGTCGTATAAAAAGATATAAACTCAAAATAAGTTGAGTAAAGAGAAAACGGCATTAGAAATTGCGAAAATTTTGAACAGAATTACAAATCAATCGGAAAAGGTATTGAAAAGATTGATTGATTCGTTTTTTTACGGCTTATCAACCTTTTAATAGGTTATTTTAAAGCCAGAAAATATACTTACATTGTAAGAATTTTTTTAATATAATACTGATTCACTGATACAAATCCTATTATTTAACCCATAGCTGTGGGGAGAAGCGGTAGATTCATACCGTTCCAATTCATTACATTTGTTAATGGAACTTGGCTCTCCGGCTTCCAATTCTGAGCCGGCATCCATTACACCCACTCGGACATCCAAGCTTACGGCACTTGATATTCCAAGGCTGTCACTCCTCTCGGTACTGACTTGTATCGACGTTGCTTAACTTTGGTGATCGTACGAGAACCGGTGTTTCAACGTGATATAGTTTTAAGACGCATGATAAGAACAAGAAAACCTGTCTTTAAGAAGAAATTTTGAAAATTAAAACGATGATCAATGAGATCAAGCCACGAAAAATATTTTTAAAACAGGTGTTGCGAATGTAAGCAGAGGTAAAAAAAATCCAAAATATTAAGAACATTATCCAACTACTATATTTAAGCGGACATCCCAGAAAGAAACTTACTCAAAGACGGACATGGAAAACCGATTTCTCAACAGAAAATTTTAATGACGAATTCATGGGCTTAGCGTCTGGTTTCGTTTCGTTTCGTTTCGTATGGTTTATTTCGTTTTACATCATATCAAATTCAACGCATTATGTAATGCCGACATGATTTTTTGAATAGGTTCGTATGAATAAAATATATATTCTTTATAAGAAATCAGTTTGTAGATCAGGTTTTATTGACGTATTTTTGTAAATAGGGTTTTTGTCGAGAGTCAAATGTATTGCTGGTAATTTTTTTTCAAAAATATATTACTGGTATTTTTACTTTTAAAAAATCTATTTTTATACTTTCATAGTTTTTTTGACCCCAGTTGGGGGTAAACTATTTGCCCCTAGCGGGGATGCTAACAGGTGGTACCGCACTGGGTCAGGGTGAACACCAATTACAAGTTGTTTCCACGCTCCTCAAAACCTCTCGATCAGAGGTCTTGCTGCTGGATGTAGTTTATCGTCATACCCAGGACACACTAAGCGTTTGGGTTATTCAGGAAATATAATACGCCTGAGAATACAAGAGGGGATTTAGAGGGTGCTTTAGACAAGTAATGTAAATAATAAAATTCTAAGCCCCTTAAAAATCGACCATAGTATCAAGATAAATGCAGAGAATTATTCTTAGTTCTTGAATGGTAAGCTTTAAAGCCAAGATGCTTTAAGGTAAAGATAATATTCATGCAAGATAATATTTTCGCATTCACGTGGCTATTTTCCACTGGAGTGCAAAAAAAAAAAAAAAATCAAAGACATCAAATTAATGAAAAGACCCACAGCATCTCCAGATATTAATTCAAAAGAAATCGGATAGCCCATTGTTAAAATATATATATTTTATTTTAAAATGGCAACATTATCGAAACCAGGATCTCTGTGAAGCATTAAAACTGCTGTAAAAATAAAGGCCAAACATGATAAATTAAGAAAATTAAATGCTGAAAGACTAATGAACGTCATAGAATATTGGTAATAGTAAGGATAATGTTAATATTAGCCGTTTCCTTATAAGGAAACATTCCGTATTCATTTAGCGATAAGCCTATTTTACTGTATGTTGAAATGTATCAAAGCTTTCCCTTAAAAGATTTTTTTCAAAAAAATAGGTTTCTCAAGTCCAGTAACTGTTATCGTTCTTTCCTGTACTGATGGGAGCTCTTTCCTAGTCTTTTGTTTGAAGTAGAATATCAACCTTTTGATTATGTCAGTATTTTCTGTCTGAGTTACGTATTCTATTCATTTTAGTTGTGGCTGTTGCAACTGTTGTATGTCCTCAAGTGATGTAGTTTCCGTCATCCGTTACAGTTCTTTGTTTGTACTTCTGTAGGTTCGAAGAAAGATGGTCCTTGCCAAGGCCTACATGACAATTCCTGAAGTCATTTTTCATTTGCATAATAATTTTTGTTTAAGAAAAGATTATCTTGAGTCCTGTTCCTTGGACTATTTGGTAAAGGGTGTTGATTTTTTTTTGGTTCAAAACCATTCTTATCCCAACTCTGGTATCGCCATAGCCGCCCCATCCCCGCTTTATTGGTCTTGTGGGGTGTTTTATTAGTAGATTTATTTGGGATTTGGTAGTAAACGCTTAGATGGCCAGTGTCCATCTCTTCACAACTGTGCTTGTATATTTAACATACATTAACATGGCAAAATAATAAAATAACTATAAGATGAAAGAAGTGATATAATGCTTATATAAATAAACAATAAAATATATTCTAAAAGGTTTACTGACACCAGTTGGATAATAAAACTTTTACTGTGAAAATATTGACTTCCATAATAATAAGTGTTTCGAGACACTTGATGTAAATCCTCTGTTTATGTATTAAAAATACCTGCCATAAAGCGAATTAGACATAGACAAGTAGATAGGCCTGCATGTTGAGACTGAACAGACCCCAATGTTGCTAGGTGTGAGGGGGGTGCGAGGGTACTGAAAATTGTGCTGAAGACTTGGGAAAACTTATCATCACTCAGAAGACTTGGGAAAACTTATCATCACTTCAGCGTTGAATAAAATAATGCATAAAACCCAAACGGTGCTAATACCTTTGTAAGAGGTATGAATCTTTTTCTTCTCCCCGCTCCCCGGCAGTTATGGATAATTAGGAGGACAGACTGGGTTCTATAGCCTTGAATCTACCGCGGAAAGAAATGGCAACCTACTGCAGGAAAAAGTCAATCATGTATCGAAATATACATGATCGCCTAATCGTGTATCACGCATGGCACATGACTGACTGATCTCAGTAAACCGAGATAAAGCAGTGTTTAATATTTTCTAAAGGAAGAAAAGGAAGTTACAGAATCAAGCTGCTGTGGTGCACCGTTATTTTAAGTGGGGGTCCAATCTACATTAAAATCTTCATTTGAAATCTAAGCTTCTTATAAAGGCTGAAAAGATGACGACAGACCCGGCTGTGAAATATGCAGCAACCTCGACCACTAGTTAGATTAATTGATATTTATTAGGATAATAATTTTCACTGAATTATTTAAAGTGAGATAACATTCCAACATCGCCAATCGGAACCAGATCTATCGCTAGCCTCGATGAACGGATGTTCCCAGAGGGAGGTCCCGTGCCTTGAGCGCTTGCTGGGACTTAAGCTCAAACCAGACCTCAAGTGGAATTCGTATATACGATTCATCTCTAAAGAGGCTGGAAAAATGTTCTGTTCCCTTTACCGCTCCAGCAAATGCCTCACTCTTTCTATCGGGCCAAAAATGGAGTACACGGGCAGGAGCTGCCCAAACTTCCCTTTCCAGTATTGATAGAGTCTAAAAGTGTTTCCACATCCTTGTGGGTGATTAATTATTTTCCACACTTCAGATGAAATGTTGCAAGCTTCTGCTCTGTCGCTATTTCCATAGAACGTGTTCAAGTGAACTACATTCCTTCTAGCAGTTCTAACCGTCACATGGGACTTAAACTCAACCCAGACCGCAAGTGGAACTCTTACATATGATCTATCTCTAAAGAGGGAGGGAAAATGGTCGGTTCCCTGTGCCACTCCAGTAAGTACCTGACTCCTCCTGCTTCTACCTTTATAAGAACCAGATCAGGCCGAAAACGGAGTACTGTTGTGATATACGGGTAGGAGTTGCCTAGTCTTTACTTTAATGTCTCGATAGCGTCCAAAAGCGTCTCCGCGTTCTTGTTGCTGACAAATTATTTTCCATCCTACACTCCTTTTCTCACAGACGAGGCACTGCATACCTCACGGTACTCTATCGCTCTTCCTATGGAAAGTGTTCAGACGAACTACATTCCATAGTTCCACCAGTCCCAACCTTCACGGCTAAGACCCGCCATAAAACACACATTGTAGCGAACCACCCTCATTCCCTTCGTATTTCATTCGAGCAGCTTCTTCTCAAATGCTGCTGCTTTGTGGGACCGACATTCAAAAGGATGTTTCCCGATCCCCATTATGTTAACCTTTTCAAGTCCAGGGTTAACCGTTATCTTCCTCACATATCCACATAAAACCTGCCTCTTACTCTGTAAAATTCTTCCTCGAATGGCTTTCGGGACTTATACAGGATGAGCATCATTGTAAATAAAAGCTTTTTTTTCCAAAGTATTAACCAAAGTATTAACCAAAGTTTTTCCAAAGTATTAACTTGTTCGGAAAATAATTTCCGATTTTAGAATAAATTTTTATTCCTGTATTAATGTATTTAAACAGTGATTGAATCAGTCGATATAGGAACAGCGAAATTTTATATATTTCTGCCATTGCCTTAGAAGGTTAATTATAATCTTTATAACAAAACTCTAAAGATTTGGGCGCCAAGAAATCTTTGAATGAACTTTCTGCATCTTCTTCCCAACGGAATGTCTTTTAGCTTGAAATGGGGTTAACCGTTATCTTCTTCACATATCCACATGCTTGAAAAAGTGGTAGTCAGTGGGCGAGAAATAGGGGGAATATGGTGGATGCGGCGAAGTCCAGTATCCCAAGACGGTGAGTTTCTGCAGTATCATCCTGGCAAAATGTGGCCAAGTATTGTCATGAAATAGAATTTGATTTCCCCGGTTAACCAACGCCGGTCGCATTTTCTTTAACTGGATGTGCGTTTCATCCAATTGCTAGCAGTAAATTTCGGTTCGATTCTAGAACGCTGAAATGTTTAAATCTAATACTGAATCACCATACAGTCACTATGATATTCTATTAATGCAATTTCAGTTTTGGAAATTATTAGGGGGTCCACCCCTTTTTCATACAAGTGGACTCGCCCAGTGTGTACTTGTACTGCTGCCGATGAATACCTGGGAGTGAGAGAGTGAGAGTCTGAGGTAACCGCTTTGTAGGAGCACTTAGACTCAGAAGGAAGTCATACATTCGATACTGAATTTCCCAGACTGTGTATATATTATTATTGCTACTAACCGCATCTCTGGATCTACTAACCGTATTACCAATTGTATTATTACGTCAATACATTTATTTGCTATATTTCATTCCTGCGTTTGTCATTCATTTTGAGACCGGATTTCATCTCGGAATCCACAACAGAAATGAATAAGCCTTTGAAACCCTCGTTTACGTTTGTCATATAGGATCCATCTCTCATCACAAATCTTTTTTTCTTCTTTCTATATCCGGTTCCGTTTCAGGACGTAGGCAATCATGGTTCTCCACCTCTCTCTATCCCCTGCTCTCAACAAGTTCCTTCCCTCCTCCACCAGACCCCGTTCTGTCATCCTCTAGGTATGTCATACGTTGTTTTCCTTTGTCTCTCTTTCCCTCTATTCGACCCGTGAGTATCAGATTTGTAATATATCTATGTTATTCCATACCTGTGTTCGAGTTCTTCTTTATTGGTTCTACCTTGGACTATCACCGTGGTACAAGGAATCGGACCATAACAAGTCTTACCGGACATAACAGAACTGAAGCCTTTATTTCGTCCACCCGGGTAGAGTGTTCTAGTTCCACATGCCATGTCTCTTCCAGATGTCTCAGTTATCTCAATTCTCCAAGTTTTTGTTCACCATTGCAGTAACCAGGTATTGAACTCACAACTCATCTATTTCGATGAGGACAACAGTCCAAACAATGTAAATAAGCATTTCTTTTTTCCTGTTCAGGATTAGAAGTATATAACGTTTTAAGTTAAATTCAGGAAGAGATTGATATAAAATTAATAAAAAGGACACATCAATCATTAGGAATAAGTAAGATATTTTTGTGTAACTATTATAATTTACGTATTAGAATACAAAAGGCTTATTCTAAAATCGGACATTATTTTCCGAAGAAGGTAATAGCTGAGGTTTAAAGAAATACAGCTGAATATTTCTATATAATATACAAAATGCTATCTATTCTCCTGCTTCTTTTATTTCTTTTACGCGAAGAGATTTATCTACACACAGATTAATTGTTGCGCGTGTGTGAATTCGTTTGAAACTGACACTTGAGCTCTGTATACATTTTATTTTCTCTTTCCATGTAGACCTATGTACATATCTTTCCTCAGCTAACAAATGCTATTCATTTTTGCTCTTCTCAAATATTCCGTTCACTTTGGCCCAACAAAGGTTTCTCATAACGCAATCCGCATAAGATAAAACCCAAATCAAAAAATCCTTTACCCTTCAATTCTTTGTATTTGAAGAGAAACCCGGGGTTTGGGAAGGTAGCAGAAGGGGGCCGGGCAATGTAAACATTGAACAAAGAACAAGGAAATCCAGAAAGCTCGCTACCCGTAACACACCAGCCACCATCGAACTTCACTCTTTCTCACCAAAAATATCCGCTCATTTGTCAAAGGCAAACGCTACCCCGATTCCTACGGCTTCATTATATCAGAAAATTTACCTCGACCGCTCCCTACTGATCCACACTCGCCCCCAGCCACCGTCTGCCTGCAACGATGGTTTTGTCGGCCGTATTCAACTCTAATCTGCCTCTTATTCTCGCATCCGTTATCAGAAAACAAATATTTGGTCTTCTACTTCCCACTGCTGTCTCTGTCGGAGGACAACCCTCTCCCATCCAATGTGGACCTCAACAACGCTCTCCGACCCTATCCACCGCTGCTCCTGTCGTCCGTGTGATAAGGAGCATTGTGCCCCCGTGCGACCCGTGACAAATATTGACGAAAGCGCCGCCGCCATATTGCTTTCCTTCCAACCCTACTATAGTCTTTTTTGTTGTTGAAACTTTCTTCTTCTTCTTCTTCTTCTTCTTCTTCTTCTTCTTCTTCTTCTTCTTCTTTCGTTGAGACTTTCTTCTCACTATTCTGTTGGCGTTATCTTCTTTTTTTCTAGTCCCCCCCTCATCTTCGCTTGTTACGCTTCTCTTCTTGTTTGTTCTCTGTAAATCACTTTCAAATTGACTTTCATCTCACTTGACAAATTTATCTATCTGATTATTTTCTTTGTCGTCCTGTGACTGCATCGAGATATTTCGCGCCAACCACGCCGGGTGACACTCTGTCCACAATGATATTAAAAATGCGTTTTTCTTTTCGATTTTTTTTTTATTTTTATTTGTTTGTCTATTTCGCTTTTCTGTCTCTCTCTTCTCGCTTTTTATTAATGCAAACGTATTGAAGTGTTTATGTTACTGTGTAAATATATATACATATATGTATGTGTATATATGTGTGTTTTCAATTGCATATATAGAGAGAAAGACAGCCATTAGAGAGAATGAAATAGCGAAGAGATAGTCAGGCATGTAAACATTCTATTTCTTTCTCTCTCTCATTTTCTCACTCTCTCTTTTTCTCTCTGTAAGTTTAGCATTATACGTATTTCCTGCCAGAAATCTGGTGTGAGATGGTGATGTTCGAGCCGTGACAAAACAAAAATTCAAATGATAGCGATGTTGAGGCGCTGAAAGTGAAGTAAGCGTGACGTGTTCGAGTTACAGCCTAGTCTATTTCATTCACATTCAAATAATTTTTTTTGCCTCCCTTACCACAGCTAATTATAGGTTCGATTAGAATCTCCAATTTTAGGTACCAACCGTTCTAGAAGAAAGGCTACTCTGAAGTCGGAACCGTGTAAAGATAATTGGAAAATGCTCCACTATATCTCCGAAGAAGCCATGATAATTCATAAAGAGGAGGCCGTAAAGAGCCATCACCACCTACGCCCTAGAGTGATATGGCATTAAAAAGAACGATGTTCACCGCAGGCAAATTCATTTCACTTGAAAGATTGGCGCAACATAATCTCGCTTCCGCCTATATCACGTTAAAACACCAGTTATTGTACGATCACCGAAATTAAGCAACGTCGAACCTTCTCAGTAGCGAGATGGGTGACAGCTTGGAAATACCAGATGCTATCAGCTTGTGTGTGTGTGTATGTGTCTGTGTATGTGTGTGTGTATGTGTTTGTGTATGTGTGTATTTGTCTGTGTATGTGTATGTGTGTGTATGTGTTTGTGTATCTGTCTATGTGTTTGTGTATATGTGTGTGTCTATGTGTCTATGTGTTTGTGTATATGTGTTTGTGTATATGTGTGTGTGTTTGTGTATGTGTGTGTGTGTGTGTGTGTGTGTGTGTGTGTGTGTGTGGCATAATGGATAACAGCTCGAAATTTGGAATCGGAGAGTTGAGTTCCAACTCCTGTCGGATTTGTTATATACACTCACGCGCTTGGAAAAGATATAAATACACATCTTCTCTATCTCTCCTAGCTATGGATTAATTAGTAGTATTTGTAGATATTTATTATGTAACAATTACATAATTGTGGCACAACGCCCAAAAAGGGGAGGGATTAAGGCTGGTCCACATTAACTATCTTATATCTAGCTAATCCGATACACGAGCCATTCACTCATTACAATTTACCCACTCACCACAAGAACTCGTCCACCACCAATCAATCATCTATGCACCATAATACCACATCCTCTCTAGGGAGACGTACAAAACGCGCCCCATTCCATAAACATTTAATGATAGTAAAATATATATAAAATCTGTGATGAAAAAATGAGAGGGGAGGGAAATGAACCCCGTAACAAACTGAAATATTAACACAAATCAAATTAAACATAACTGATGTTAGTAGGGCCCGTCAAACCCTTAAAAAGGAGAGGCAGCTGTATTTGTAGCACTTGTATCAGTGAAACATTATTCATTGATATATTAAGTAGCACTTATATCAGTGAAACATTATTCATTGATATATTAAGTAGTACTTGTATCAGTGAAACATTATTCATTGATATATTAAGTAGCACTTGTATCAGTGAAACATTATTCATTGATATATTAAGTAGTACTTGTATCAGTGAAACATTATCTCCAAAAATTTCTTACAACCCATAAATATTTTATGGCTTTAAACAACCTGAAAATACTTGATAAGCCATAAAAACAAATCACCTAATCAATCCTAACCCTCATTTGGCCTTGTGCCCTTCTTAGCCCAATTTAATAAAACGTATATTTTCATATTTAAAATGTATATATTCATATTTAAATGTATATATTCATATTTCTGTTTTTCTCTGTCTTTTCTCTTTTTATAGATACAATCAAACTGAAATGTTTAATTAGTTACTATATTCTCTGGTCCTACCAAGTCAGATGTTAACGGTAAGAACATACCATGCCATTTACGTGGTAGCAAATCACACACACTTCCTCTGTAATTCATTGGTGAGAAGTAAGTTGCACTCGAACGGCTTCTTACGACTCCCTACAATCGTAACCTGTTCAAGGCTAGGGTTAACCTTTATCTTCCACGCATAAATGACCTCCTATCGTAACCCTCTATCTCGAGTGCACTTCCGGGTCTTTTAACGGGTGAACATTACTGTAAGAAAAAAGTAAAAGCAAAAAAAAAAAAAAAAAAAAAAGCAACAGTTTTGAAAGTCTATTAAACCGGGACTAAGATATTGGCATTCACGATGCATGGTTTTGTCGAGAAACTTCTGAAGTTTATTGCAGAATCGTACAGATTCTGAGTTATAATTCCGTTCATTCTGTAATGAAAATATTTTAGTCGAAGAGAAAGACAGAAAGTGGGACAACTGTGTTAAGATTTATTGCGTAAAATACACAATTGTGGCACAAGGCTGAAAGCGAGGAAAGGAGTTAAGGCCGATCGTCACTTAATATCCTATACCTAACTAATCTGATTCACGACCCATTCATTCGTTACAATTGACATATTCACCACAAAAACTCATCCATGGTCAATCAATCCTCCATATAGCATAATACCACATACTCTCGCGAGTGGGGGGGGATAATAAACGCACCCCATGATATAAAAATTTCATTTCATTATGATAAAATACTATACATAAAAATTTGTACATTATATAAAATTAGAGAGGAGGGGATTAACCCCCTCCCCGAAAAACAACAACAAAAAAAAATAAAATAAAATATCAAAACAAACAAATTAAAGATAACTATTGTTAGTTAAACCCGTCCAGCCCTCAAAAAAGGTAGGCCGCTGTATTCTTCCCTACGACAGAATCAAGAGACTCTCTCGCTAAGGGAGAGGGAAAGAAGAAAATATATATGAACATGGGGAATAAACAAACTGACCCAGTGGAGATGAAAGGAGGCCAAAAAACAAACTGGGGAGGTTGGGAATCTCAACTTGGATTATAACCAAAGATGTAGCCGGGATCAGGCCGGGAACAACCTTACTCACATTAACTAGGTACACACAGGGGAGGGCTCCATAGGAAACCACCCCGATGTGAATTAGGTAGACTTAAAAGAGAAAATCAAGGCTAGCCTCGTTCACACGAACCAAGCTCGCCTAAGTCACCCAACTTTCCCTAAAGTCTGTCGAAACCAATCATTTTCTATCAGTTCTAATCTTATGCTCAAAGAATCGGATAAGATCCTGATGAGAAAGATGGTTGTCTCGCAAGATTTCCTCCTGTCGCGTCGTCTAAATCCCCATTTGAGCCGTGGTGATAGGACTATTGTTGGTATGTTTGGGTCAGTGTCTGTGACTAGCTAAGTTTAGAATTAAAACAGAAGAAGATCGTCCGTCCCCAACCCCCTTTTTGGCCTTGTGCCACATTTTGTACAGTAGTACGAAAAATAACTATAGAAAGCCTTTATAACACATTCTTAAATGCATATAATATATATATATATATATATATATATATATATATATATATATATATATATATATATATATTATAACGGCATTCTTAAATGCATATAAAAATGCACGTCACTTCTCGATTACGTCACAACATTCTTTGCTTACGTCACGACATTCATTGTAGGCTTGTTACATTGGGAGAAAGAAACTGCATTAATGCTACAAGTAAATAAATGAATGAATCCAGCTATCCCATCATCAGATATATATTTTTACTCATTTCACCCCAAGCAAGGCGGGAATGCCACTAGCACACAGGGTGTTACAGAGAGTGAAAGTGAGAGAAAAGACTGGGCATAGGGGGAGTTGAAGAAAGGATAAAAGATGAACGGGATTTTTCAGTTGAAAACGAGGCCAAGAAAGCGCAGTGTCTTGTTTTCCAGGGGTCTAGCATCAAACATGCTAGTAACAGGCACGAAATTTTCTCTATGGTGATTAAATGAGAGCAGTTTCGTTTTGGAAGCACTAAACTTTAGAAGCCATTTCTTGCCCCAGTTAACCACTGATTGAAGGTCCTTTTCAAGAGGAGAGGCCAGGTTAACTTTGTCAGCTCTGACGGATTTTCTATTGAGATCGGAGTAAATGGTAGTGTCATCTGCACAAATGCCTACTTGGGAAGTGATGACATCAGGAAGAACATTGATGAAGATCAGAAACAGCCTAAGACCAAGGATAGGGCCTTGGAGAACGCCCGCGTTCGTGTGAAAGAATCTGGAAGTGCGCTCATTCAAAACGACCTTCATTTCAAGATTTGATAGGGACAATTGGATTAAATCAAATAATTGTTCTGTAATACAGTAGCACTGGATCTTACGTAGAAGACCCACGTTCCAAACCCTGTCAAACGCTTTCGAGACATCTAGAGCTACTGCTTGGCCGTCACAGTTATTATCAAGAGTTTGATATACATATTCAGTGATGTCCGTTAGCACATCAGTGGCAGACCTGGAAAACAGAGGAAATATTGTTTGTTAGAGAGTAGGTCGAGAGAGGTAACAGTATTGATTAAAGTATCGAAGACTTTGCCGAAAAGCGGTAGGAGACTAATAGCGATACTTAGAATGGTCAGAAGGTTCTCCAGTGTTCTTAAAAACAGTAACCACAAAAGACTTTTCACAATCTGGAAAGCAGAAAGCAGAAAGCAGCGAGGCAATTGTTATAGAGTTTGGAGAGAACTAGAAACAGCTCGGGAGCACTGCTGTCCTATGGGAGTCTAATTTGAAATGATGCCCGAGACCAGTGACGGGGTTATGCGTATATCACTCAGTAGAGCCTATGTTTTAGTGGGGAAATCAGGTGTGAGTATTCTCAATGAATCGTTGAGTTGAAAGAGAATTTCTGAGCAAAGCATTTAACCTTTGCTGTAGATGTCAGGACTTCGAATTGATTGAATAGAGGAGGGACTGAGGATTTGCTGTTTGTTGTTCAGCAGGCTCTTGCAAAGCCGCCAATAATTTCTAGAGCCGAACTTGCGAAATGCTATACGTTGTTTCATTCTATCAGCAAACAGTAAGATCACTTCTTTAAGGAGACGCTTGCACTCATTATGCAGAGAAACAAAAAGTCGTCTGTTGCTATCAGACGTGTCGCTCTGGTACAACCGAGAGGAGTGATTCCTGTAGGCTATAGCGGCCTAACATGCAGGTGAGAACCAAGGAGATAAACGTGATTTAACTTAGTATTTACTTGCTAGAATGAAAGCATCGATGCCGGCTTTCATCCAGTAGGAGACCTCAGACGCGTATTTTTGTAAAAAAAAAAAAAAAATTTCCAAGTGACGTCACGACGGAAATCACGGAACAAGTCCCAATCTGCTCGTTGAAAACAGAAAGATATTCTGTTGATCGGAGGTTCTTGGCTGGTGGGGGAGTGGAAAGAGATGTTTACGGACATTACCGCATGATCAAGAGGGCAGATCAACATTGTACGATATGAGTCAGGGATAGAGGTAAAAAAGATATCTAGAAGAGAAGCGTGGCCGTCAGGGTTACTAGGGAAACGCGTGGGGAAGTCCACCACTTGCGTGAGAGACTGAGTGATTGTAATACTTCGTGTTTGATGAGTTGGTAGAACAACGAAACTTTAAGTTGTACTTCAAACATAGGTATATGTATATTCATCAATATATGCTTCTTAGCTCTGTCTAACCACATTGATCACTGTTTTTTACACCTTAACTTAAATTGAATAAATATTTATTCGCTTACAAGCGTATGTATATAAGGTTTCTAATATCTAGTTATTTCATTTATCCTCATTAATAACTATATATATATATATATATATATATATATATATATATATATATATACTGATCCATCCCCTTTCATACGGGCGAAACATTGATAGCCTCTCGTCACTTGTTCGCTACATTCAGATATTCAGAGGAGCTCCATCCATTGGTTCAGTTCCAACAATTCAGACTTTCACAGGTAGGACTTGACAGACCACGAAACAGAATTAACTTATCCCTATTTTCTTCGTATTCCATTGATAAGGAGGAAGTTTCTTTCAGACAAAACTGTTCTCCTCCAGATTTATTACTTTGTGGAACAGACTCCTGAGTAAATGCTTAAGTCAAATGTTAACCTCTTCAGGTTTACATATTCATATAATATGCACGTCTTACTTCCTCCTTTTACTTCCTTCCGACACTCATTCATTACCCATCAAAACTGAGGGTCTCTTGGGCTTTGTATTAGGAGAAAGATTATATATATATATATATATATATATATATATATATATATATATATATATATATATATATATATAAATTATATATATAATTATATTATATATATTATATATATATAATTATATATTATATATAATATATTATATATATTATTATATATAATTATATATTATATATAATATATTATATATATAATAATATATATATATATATATTATATATATATTATTATATATATAATAATATATATATATATATATATTATATATATATTATTATATATTGTATATATATAATTATATTATATTATATATATATATATACATATATATATATATATATATATATATATATATATATATATATATATATATATATATATATATATATATTGATATTTAGCATGAAACAGACATTCGACTCTGGATGTTGACTTCAGTGTTCATTTTTATATTTACATCACTCTATCTCTGATATTGAGCACTTTAACCCATAAATATAGCATACATTTAAAATATATTTTATCATGTCTATCTATCTATCTCTCTCTCTCTCTCTCTCTATATATATATATATATATATATATATATATATATATATATAGAGAGAGAGAGAGAGAGAGAGAGAGAGAGAGAGATAGATCGATAGGTGGATGATCGTATCTCAGCAGGTGTTGTTCATTGCAACAAATTTTGTTAGAGACAATAAACAAGTTATGTCCGTTACATTTTTAATATCTTTTCCTTACTGGCAGCTGAGTTTCCGATCTTAAAGTTGATGGCGCAAGAGTCCATGATAGCTCTTCTTAAATTTTCGATATTTCGACTGGATGCAGTCATGATTAGGAAGTTGCTGAAATTGAAAGACGTTTTCTTTGTTTGTTTTTTTTTACAGTAGTGTTCACCCTCAACAATGCCCTGGGGGCACTCAAGGCAGAGTATTACAGAGTATGAGGTACAGCGGATGTGAATATGTGCTGAAGATAAAAGTTAACTCAAGACTTGAACAGGTTAATGTTTTAGTGATCAGGGAATAGCATCTTGGGAGTCGATAGTAACTGAAACCAATTTGAAAGGTTGTTTAGTATGACGCAAGGCATAATGAACGGGAATACTGAGCGGAGAGTGAGAAAGATAGCCTTCTGACCATGAGTCACGGTTTCTTATCACCGTTGATTGTCAAGGAGGTGACAGGGGAAATGATCCCAGCGCGCAGTTCCGTTCGGAAGTAGCACAAAAGCATACCACAGGTTGACTCCCAATCCTTGTGAATGAAATTGGGTAGACGAAACTTTTCGAAAGCCGTTGATAGTTCTGCTACATGGATAGTCATGACGGTAATTATGCATTTGCAAGTGAACCAGCTTTCGGAATTGAATGACCCATGACGTGTTGGTGTGCCGTTAAACAAACCAAACCAACCTAAACGAACGGTTAAGAAAAAGAAGACCTGAGATAATTTTGGCGCCACTTGGGACGCGTAACATTGGTAAAACTCAAGACAGTAAATATAATCGTAAACAGGAGACTTGACTTATCAGATGGAATCAATTATCCGTTTTCGATTACCTTTAGGTAATTAAAATCGGTAAGTATTAGCGTTGCAGCACTTAAGTATTCTCAGTTCCGCAATTTCAGGTATCGGCGGCAATTTGGTTTAAAGTCGAAAATTTAATGTAGTTTTCGTCAAATGTAAATTAATTTTTTTTTATTATTAATGATTATGTTTTGTACAACGACTCAGTAGGATGCGGTAATTTAAAATTATCTAAGTCATGAAAATAAAATTTCGAAAGTCTAAACCGAATCGGTCATGTTCATAAGAACATAAATAATTATTGTCCCCACATGGCGTTTAAAGATTTTACAGGCATACGAATGTAACGCTATTTATAAATTTTGCCATGCATTGAACTCAAGAAAACTGTTTTTATATAAATTAATGGTTTGGTTCCCTCAATGGGAGAGCTATGAAATGCTTTGCCAGCCGTTTACTAAGTTTGGCACAAGGTCAGAGAGAATTCATGAAACAGTAAAATGATTATGCGCGCACAAAAGATTGCCGGCTGTGATTATTATTATTATTATTATTTTTATAATTGTGCATGTATTCGTTCGTTACGGGGTATTTTCAGATCAACAGAAGCGACAAAGAAATCTGAAGACCGTGGTAGATATCTTCGGACTACTTTGCATATGAACAGACTTGGTTTGGTAGCTGAGTAAACAGAGTGATTGGCAGATAGAGAGATAGATGTATTTATTTATTTTCGGGGGTTGTTTTTTTTTATCAATACTTTGTAGGTTATTTAAAGCCGAAACATATTTATGATTGTAAGAATAATGCAATTTTTTGCGAGTGAATATTTTCTTAACAATATTTCGAGGATAACGGGTATTTTCTAGATGCAACTCCTCCTATGTAACATAAAGCTGAGTGAAGGAGATGGATTCGCATATATATATATATATATATATATATATATATATATATATATATATTATAAATTAATTGATTTAAAATATGTTTTTACGCTACACAGGTTTAACCAGGTTTCAAAAATGGAAGCTAAAAGCTCCGAATTTAATTTTGCAATTAAATTAAAGACATTAGTTCCATTTCATCCTCAAGCGTATTATATATCTTACTGTTCTTTCTTTTTATTTATATATACATATACATACATACATACATACATATATATATATATATATATATATATATATATATATATATATATATATATATATATAGTGATCCACAAACAGGCTGTTTCGCAAATAGACTGTTTCGCTGTATCACAGCTCATCAGTGTACTAGACATCCGATTGGTTCAACCCGGGATCGAAACCCGACCGATTTGGCATATATATATATATATATATATATATATATATATATATATATGGAGAGAGAGTCTGACAGAGAAAGTGAGGAGACATAAATGAATTTACAAGATTGATGAATTTAGTGGGACGAAATGACAAGACACACACACACACACACACACATACACACACACACACACACACACACACACACATATATATATATATATATATATATATATATATATATATATATATATATATATATATATATATGTTGTGATAGAGAAAGAAAGAGGAAAAACGAATTAAGAGCGTTTGGGAAGGAAACCAAAGAATCGCGTGAGAAACTGAAGAACGATAAACTATTTATAAAAAGGGACTTTCCAAAAATAATGACTTCTATTAGTTGAATACATAAATCGAGAAATTAAACGGAGGCCATCAGTTCACACACACACACACACACACACACATATATATATATATATATATATATATATATATATAAATTCATACAAAAAACAAATACAGAGGTTAATGATTTAATTGGCGAGAATCCATCGTCGCAAACAATTCAAATAAGATACATAAACCCCGAACCTGTACATTAATGATATGATCCTCGTTTATAAATTTCAGTTTCATAAGGTCTTTTTATTTTTACAAGCTTTCGTCTGTTCCTACAGACATCCTCAGGTATGGAAAAATAAAAATTTTAAAAATAAAAAAGACCTTATGCAACTGAAATTTATAAACGAGGATCATATCATTCATGTACAGGTTCGGGGTTTATGTAACTTATTTGAATTGTTTGCGACGATGGATTCTCGCCAATTAAATCATTAACCTCTGTATTTGTTTTTTGTATGAATGATTCATGAATTTATAAATTAATTGCGCCTTTATTGATATATATATATATATATATATATATATATATATATATATATATATATATATATATATATATATATATATATATATGGGTGGGGACAATAATTATTTATGTTCTTATGAACATGACCGATTCAATTTAGATTTTGAAATTTTATTTTCATGACTTGCATTACTTTAAACTACCGTATCCTATTGAGTTGTTTTACAAAACATAGTAATCAATAATAAAAAAGAAATAATTTATATTTGCCGAAAACAACTTTACAATTTTTGCTTAAAAACCAAATTATCACTAAATTGCCCTATATATATATATATATATATATATATATATATATATGTGTGTGTGTGTGTGTGTGTCTTTGTGTGTGTGTCTTTGTGTGTGTGTACAGTGGTGTTCATCCTGTACAAAGTTTGGGTGCCACTCGAGGCGGAGGTTTACTGAGTATTCGTCACAATTTATACGGATATGTAAAGTATATAACAGTTAATCCTAGACTTAAACAGGCCAAGATTGTAGTGATCGAGAAAACATCCTATCGGGTGCCGGTTCCACAAAGCAATGGCTCGCGGGAAAAATCTACTCGAGTGGCGCTTACGTCTCACAAATGGAATAGCACGGAAATGACGGTGGTTTGCTACAATGTTCATAGCATGACGGCTCTTAGCTGTGAAGTTTCGAACTGGTGTAACTAAGGAATGTAGTTCGTCTAAGCTCTTTCCATGGAAATGGAGATAAACAGCGAGAGGCTTGCGAAGTTTCGTCTGTGGGAAATGGGTTGAGACTGCTTCAAATAAGAGGTGTTCACTATAACAACGTTTGAAGTAATATGTATATATATATATATATATATATATATATATATATATATATATATATATATATATGTGCGTGTGTGTGTGCGTGTGTGTGCGTGTGTGTGTGCGTGGGTGTGTGCGTGTATGAAGATTTAATAGCCCGGTTTATGAACTTTGAATAATAACAAAATAATAACAATATGAGCAATAAGAATGCGGATATTTATTATATATTAATAGCCCTTTTTACTAAACTGAAGCACGAAGAGAAAGATTTTAATGTCAGAATTTTCAGACACGCCTGTCTCCTTTTTCAGCGAGACGAGGAATAAACAAAGAAGTGGTACTTACTCTTCGGAGGAATGCTGCAGTTGTTGTTTAGAAGGCTCCTTGTGGCAACTATATTAATACAATTCCCTGCTTAATCCGTTAATTTCATATATATATATATATATATATATATATATATATATATATATATATGTGTGTGTGTGTGTGTGTGTGTGTGTGTGTGTGTGTGTGTGTGTTGCGTCTATTTATACGTCACTATTAGCGTATATACTGCCTCTCCTTTTTTTATTTATTTAAGCCGGATCAAACACCACAATGGGATATGGTCCTTGCTGGGGACACATTTTTTCGAAGGGACAGGCCAATAGACATGATAAGCACTGTTTGATAAATGCATAACTAAAGTGGGGACTCTTTATCAAATAAGAAGTATCCACTATAATAAAGTTTGAAGTAATAAAAATGTCACATTAAAAATAAATCCATTAATTCTTTTTTTATATATATATATATATATATATATATATATATATATATATATATATATATATATTATAAATTAATTGATTTAAAATATGTCCTTTTCGCTACACAGTACTAACCATGTTTCAAAAATGGAAGACACATAAAAAATTATAATTCACGTTTCCAAGGATACAGAGAAATCCAATTCAACCAGACAAGGGGTGTTTGAGTGTTCATTATCATTGTCTTTAAAACCCAGTAATTTTAAAAGTTACTCCAAAATTCGCTTGAGGATGAAATGGAACTAATGTCTTTAATTTAATTAGAAAATTAAATTCGGAGATTTCAGCTTCCATTTTTGAAAGATGCTTAGAACTGTGTAGCGAAAAAACATTTTAAATCAATTAATTTATAATATTAATGCTCTGTAAATTTACATTGAGCACTGTTTTGTAAAAATAAAAATATCTATAAGAACACCGGATTATATATCTTACTGTTCTTTCTTTATATATATACATATATATATATACATATATATATATATATATATATATATATATATATATATATATATATATATATATATAGAGAGAGAGAGAGAGAGAGAGGTGGGGAGAGGGAGAAAGTGTTAGATAGAAAAATCTATTTACTCAAACGTCATTACTGAATAATCGTTTTTTTTTTTAAATAGGCGCCCTTTTTATTTTAGTTAGTGCGTCTTACATCTACTTTATTTAATTAGGGCGTTCGTTTTAAATACGAGTATACATTATAATAAAGAATTCGGATTAAAAATAAATTCATTAATTCTTCACACACACACACATATATATATATATATATATATATATATATATATATATATATATATATATATATGCGCGTGTCTACGTATTCGGCACTTAGACGTGGTGTAATGGTTAGCAAACATGTCATGCTGAATGAGTGCCCCTTAATTTTGGTCTTGTGCCACAAGTATATTATGCTTAGTAAATCAATATATGCGCATGTGTGCGCATGCGTACTTGCGTTTTTATACAAAGTCAGAGAGAGAGAGAGATCAAAATGGCGCTTTTAAGATGCCTCCTAATAGACAAATGTGTAAACAGTTTTTTTTCTCATCCAGTGAAAAACACTACTATCCAATCCGTATGCTTTAGAGAGTAAACAGGGGGCAGACGGAGTATATATATATATATATATATATATATATATATATATATATATATATATATATATATATATATATATATGTGTGTGTGTGTGTAGAGAGTGAGTGAGAGTGTTTGGGAAGAAGGTGTGTATATTTACATGCTCGTCAGTGTGTTTACTCTCAAACCCCACACACTTCTCTCGAAATCACTTGGCGTACATGACTTGCTCGTTTAAGCATTGCGTAGTTTTGTCCGCCATTTTTTTTTTAATCGACGATATTCGCTTTCTTTCTTTATTATTTACTTTTTTTCTTTCTCCCCTCCTTTCAATGGAGTGTAATTAAATCTGATGTGAATATGTCTTTGTGAGCACGGGCGGATGGCAGTATTTACTGTTCTCAGACTGAATCTCCCTGGCGCAAGTGACATGCGTGTAGTCAAACAAATCCCATACGATTTGTACCGTTTTCTCTCTGTGGAGAAATAGGAAGGCCTTGTTGCAAGCGAGAACATTTTCACAGGAAGTGATAGACTCATAGACTCGCGCGTGCGCTCTTTTACGAAAACGAGAGACGAGAGGGTGATATAGATAGACAGAGACGGACAGAGAGAGTGAGAGAAAGAGAGGGAAATTAAAAGAAAATGATAGAATAAAGTTTGAAGATAAAAAGATCGATTGAAACAATTAGGTAATTATTGTTATTTAATAAGCTTAGACAAGATTGACAAGTATCGAGCAAGAAGTGAGAATGAAATTCACAAATAATTGTCAAACTACATCCTTAATCGTTACTCTACACCGATGCGCTAAATAATGTGATCAGAGTTTTTTTTTTTTTTTTTTTAATCGAATTCATACCACGAAAGCCCTAAAACAAAAAGGGTTACTGAGCGGGAAAGAATTAGAAAACAAACATTATTAAGGAGCGAGAACGATAGAAGAGTAATCCGGAAGACAGCAGATAACGATTGACACGCCTTTTACATTTTTGAATATCAAAGTTGGCTGGAAAGCATGGGGGTAGAAGAGTGTTCCACAAGCGAAGAAGTGCGATAAATGAAACTATTACATAGAACTTACGGTTGCATTTAGCCAGTTCAACTGTAAACTGATGAAGTCTTCTTGCTACTCTACTACTGCGCTTAAACTCATAAAGTCTAGGTACCATAGCGAAGTGTGATATCTACAGTGTAACCCGGATATAAGAGAGTTGTCGGGACCGGAGAAGAAGTCACTTATATCTGGGTTTCTCTTATATCCGGGTTTGGTCTATTTTGTTTAGCTAAGTATGGCTCTAATTTGGGACCAGAGAAAACCTATCTTATATCCGGCGGTGGGAAAGTGACTGAATCCGAGACGCCAAGTGAGGTTCAATAATTGGTTCTTCATTGGATTTTATCCAGAATCTAAATATATAGCAGGATCACCGGACCATACATGGCAGCAATATTTGAAGCATGGTAGACTTATAGATATTAGGTTGGTGCAAAAGTAATGACGTAATAACGTCGTTTTTTGACGTATTTTTAAACGTCAAAAAACGACATTATTACGTCATTATTTTTGCACCAACCTAATATATAAGATAGATTCTGGGGAGACAAATTGTTTATCACTATCTATAGCAACTTCCTTAGCGTCAGACATAGCAATGGATTCAATGTAATTGTTGTTTATTTAAAGAAAAAATTGGAATTTTTCATGATTAATTTTCTACAGCTACCAAAAAATTCATTCATCGACTCGAAAGGATTAAAAGTAAAATAAATAGACATAATACGTCTAAATTATTTAACCAAACATGCTTGAATGAAAAATATGCTATATATATATATATATATATATATATATATATATATATATATATATATATATATATATATATATATATATATGCATATTTCTCTGTGTGTGTGTGTGTGCGTTTATAAGATTTTTTCCTCCCTAATTCCGGTGTTCCCTCGTTTGCTGGAACCAATTTAAAGTCACTCAGTGTGACGTCATTTCCAAAATCATACTGAGTTATTACATGTTTTATTTTTTAAAAACACATTTCAACCTACGGTCTCCCATGGAGAAATATATTCTATTTAATGTTGGCTGACTCTCTTGTATTACAACGGCTTCCAGACTTTCAAGTTCTTCTTTGCGTTGAATCAGATATAATATTTTGGTGTACATCTACTAAAATGTGTATTATTTATTATATTATATTATTAATATATATATTATTTCTATATATTTACATATACATATTATATATATCTTTATATATATTATTATTATTAATAATATATATATATATATATATATATATTATATTATTTTGCTTATTGATCTATCAAGAACACACACACACATATATATATATGTATTTCAATTAAATGGTGCAATTATAACTTATAAATTCATGAATCATTCATACAAAAAACAAATATAGAGGTTAATGATTTAAATCATTAACCTCTATATTTGTTTTTTGTATGTATGATTCATGAATATATATATACATATATGAACTCACCGGGTGGTATATTGGGTATTCATCTTATTAAAAGTCACTGGCTACAGGATGATTGTGTGAAAGTACATGAAACTAATAGTTGTGGCCAGTCATTGCCGACCTCGCTATTTGAATTATATATATATATATATATATATATATATATATATATATATCAATGCTGATTTGGTTCATCATCTCTCATCGCAGGGCCTTTTCTCAGACAAACAATACGGCTTTCGTTTCTCCAGGTCAATTACTGATGTATTAACGATAATTGTGGAAAGAATCTATCATTCACTAGATAAAAACAGTGAAGGCCTTTTGACAGGGTCTGGCATTCAGGTCTTCTACACAAGCTGAAAATTTACGGTATCTCCGGGCACATTTTTGAGGTGATCCAGTCGTTCCTATCAAGTCGTGAAATAAAAGTTGTCCCGAACGGCCACTTGTCTACATTCATTCGTACTAACGTCTGTGTCCCCCAGGCTCCATCCCTAGTCCTACGTTTTTTAAAAATTTTCCTTAATGACATTCCCGATGAAATTATTTTTCAACTTGGCATCTATACTGACGATACTATCATTTACTCCTGTCCCAATAGTAATGTGATCAGTCCGACAAGGTCAAGATGGCTGCTGATGTCGAAAACGACTTTAAGCCACGGGTAAAATATGACTTTAACGCCTCCAAAGCTAAACTTCTCTCTATTAATCATTTGAAAGATCCTTCTCTGCTTTCCCTTAGTATGGCTGATGCTATCTTCCGGGAAAGTGACTGATTGCACCTTTTGTGGTTAACGTTCTCAGCTGACATGAAGTGTAAAGAATATATTGACTCCATTGCTAGGTCAGCTGCTAAGAAAGTCGGTTCACTGTGGCGGGCGAGGCAATACTTCTCCCCTGAATCTATCTTGCATGTCTATAAGTCTACCCTTCGTTCATATTGCTGCTATATATGGTTAGGTGCCCCTTCTATTTTTCTTAAATAAGAGCAAAGAAAAATCAGTAATATTAATGGTCCTGCTCTGCGGCTCGGCTTTCAGACACTTGCCCACCACCGTAAGGTTCCTTGTCTGTGCCTTTTTTTTTTTTTTTTTTTTTTTTTTTTTTTTTTTTTTTATAAATACTGTCATGGTAATTGTTTGGATGATCTCTTCGCTATGGTACTTAGTCTTTATGAATTTAAGCGCAATGCTTGACTGGCGTCGAGATCCCATCAATTTACAGTTCAGCTGGTTAGATGTAAGTATAAATTCTATGTTAACTGTTTCTTTTCTCGCACTTCTCGCTTGTGAAACAGTCTTACGGCTTCATGTTTTCCAGCCAACTTTAATCTGCAAAAATTTAAATGCAATGTTAATCATTATCTATCGTCCTCTTGATGGCTGTTTTTTTTTCTTTCTGCTCATTAGTAATGTTTCTGTCCCTAATTCCTCCACACCCTGTAACCACTTGGGTGTTAGTGCCAGGTCAGCCCCAATAGCAGATTCTTTCTGGGATTTTATCAAGAATCTTTAAATATGTAACAGGAGCACCAGACCATATGTGGCATCAATATTCAAAGCAGGGACGAATAGTAGATTTAATATTTATGACATTCTGAAGAGGAAAATATCTAGCACGACATAATGAACCAACTTTACAAACAGCCGACCTATCAATTGATTCAATATTATCTTTTCACTTCATGTCAGCTGAGGATGTTAGCCCGAGAAGACGCAACAAGTCACTCTCCCGGAGGTTAATATCAGCCATGTTGATAGAAGGTAGAAAGGCGTCCTGATCTGACGGCTCGGCTTCAGTCACTTGCCGACTGCCGTAAGACTGTCTCTCTGTCTTTTTTTTATAAAATACTTTCAATGTAATTTTTCACTATGGTACTTAGACTGTATGAATTTAAGCGCAATTCTAGACTGTCTGTGCGATCTCAACAATTTACAGTTGATCTAGCTGCATGTACCCGTAAGCTCTATGCTAATAGTTTCTTTTCTCGCACTTCTCACTTGTGGAACTCCCTTCGGGCGCATTGCTTTCCAGCCAACATTAATCCACAAAAATTTAAATGTCCTCCTGTCCTCCTGATTACTGTTTTCTCTTTTTACTAATGTTATGTTCCTAATTCCTCCACACCCTGTAACCACTGACGTGTTAGTGGCTGTATTGCCTTGCTTGGGGGTGATACTGATTAAAAGAAAATTAAAATGAAGTATCGGAGTGAATTTAAAAAAAAATATTATCTAACAACATTTAACATGTTTAATGAAATAATATATGTTATAGTCCGGTTCCTTGTACCACGGTGATAGTCCAAGGTAGAACCAATAAAGAAGAACTCGAATACGGATATGGAATAACACAGGTATATTACAAACAGGAATATATACAGAGAAGTAGAAAAGTGTTAGTACGAACAATCAGGGTTAGTAGTAATTGTCTGAACGCGACTCTGTTTCGGACTGTCTCTGACTCAACTGACTGACTCGCTCGCAGTGACTGACTGACAAACTCCTGACGGATTTCTGACGGACCTCACTCCAGACTTCAGACTGAACAGTATTTAGTCACCCCCCAGGAGGGTATGATGTGGCACAAGGCCGGTTTAACGTAGGATCTTCGAGCCCGTGGGCACGGCCAAAAATATGCCCTTTGAACCCGTATAAACGGGTTCAGGGTCGGTTTACCTCCCCGAAAGAGACTCCGCCTTTCGGCGTAGCCTCGTTCTGACTCCTCCCCGCCCGAAGGTGGAGAGTTCAACCGATCAGCCGGTCAGACGGTCGTCCGACTTCAGACTGAACGGTATTTAGTCACCCCCCACGAGGGCATCATGTGGCACAAGGCCGGTTTAACGTGGGATCTCCGAGCCCGTGGGCTCGGCCAAAAATATGCCCTTTGAACCCATATTAATGGGTTCAGGGTCGGTTTACCTCCCCGAAAGAGACTCCGCCCTTCGGCGTAGCCACGTTCGGGTTTCTCCCCGCCCGAAGGCAGAGAGTTCAACCGATCAGGCGGTCGCCCGACTTCGGACTGAACGGTATTTAGTCACCCCCCCACCCACAAGGACATCATGTGGCACAAGGCCGGTTTAACGTGGTGTTTCCGAGCCCGTGGGCTCGGGCAAAAATATGCCCTTTGAACCCGTATAAACGGGTTCAGGGTCGGTCTACAACCCCGAAAGAGACTCCGCCCTTCGGCGTAGCCTCCTTCGGGTTCCTCCCCGCCCGTAGGCAGAGAGTTCAACCGATCAGCCGGTCGCCCGACTTCGGTCTGAACTCCCTGCTACCTCTTGAGGCGCAGTATTTATTACGTATGGAATAGTACATTATGTTATTATAGATAAGGTCCCATAACAATATATAATATTATCAATTTTTTTTTACATGACTTAAATGAAATAATTTTGAACATTTAAAATTACATCTTAAGGCATTGAAATGGATGAAAACTTTTTCGTTGGTAAGAAAGACGTTCCACTTAGCTTCTTCTTGGGAACCGCTACCTTTCTAATGCTGGGTTGCTTCCCTGAACACTACAATTTTAACCTTATCAATCGTAATCTCTCCTACATATCCTCATAATCTGTACTTCTACTACGCCCAAACAATAACCTAACCCTCTACCTTGTGTGACTCATGTGCCTTTTATTGAACGAACTTTTAAAAAAAGAAGAAGAAATAAAATGGGATATTTTTTAATTAAATACATCTTTATCAGTCAGTCAATGTTTAACCCTCCTATCCTCAAAATGCTGTGTCAAAAAAATGGCTATTCATTTGACACAACTAATACTGTATACAATTTTAATTCCGCCAGCAAAGGTTATTGTTTTCAAAAAGGCACGATTAAAATTTTAATAAAACCCAAAGATAGAAAAACTTCTTTATTTTTGAGAATTTGACAACAATGATATGAAACACGATTCATTTATTAGATTAAATAAAAAAATGTTTCCATATTTATGGCAAAAATAGTAAATGAGAAATATTACATTTTAGTTGTTTTATATATATTTGATAATATTTTATAAATTTTTGAATAAAAAAAATTCTTTTCAAATTTATTTCTTTATAAAATAGTAAATAAATCTTTATAAAAGGTAAACGATAAATATCGCATTGTACTTTGTTCACGTATTTTTATAATCTTGTAAATAAATGTTGCCGACCGAGTCAAAAATGTATTGAGTTATATCGATGCCAAGGGAAATAACTGCCCTTTTGACACATCGTCTTTTTTTTGTGTTTGTTTTTATTTTTTGTAGGTTAAGCATTGCCATCATTTATTTATTAAAAAAAAATGTATTTTAAATTTTGGTTTGCATAATATAATCTCTGGGTCCCGGTACAAGTAGGTATCAGTCTTTTATTAAATGATGAGTGTAAAGAACTGAAAGCCATATAGTGTGTTTCTTGTATTAACCTATGCATATTCTGAAACGTTTATTGAACACGTGACCAAGTGGTTAGAATGTTCGAATTTCACCATAGATTTGTCAGGAAGGCGACTTTCTGATGTTATCGTACTGGAGGGATCAATCCAGGCGTGCGGCACCGTTGGAAAGTGTCTGAAAACCATACCACGGGTTGACCAAAGTCTTGTGAGTGAAATTGGCTAGACGGAACCCTTGGGTGCCGTCGATAGCTATGCTAGCACGAAGTCACAATTCATCGAGGCTGAAGGCTTAAGCGTGCTGGCCTTGTTCAAATTGTTGATCACGCTAGTTAACACACTCTTTCCCAGAAACTGTAACTCAGCATAGTTGCAGTATAAACCACAGGTGTGCTCTGTAGCTGTTGTATAAAAACAAATGCGCCTGAGCAAGTGTCTGCAATAGCCGCCCTAGTAAGCAGGTATGCTCGAATACGAGTGGCCAGCTATACACATATACATATACATTACTAAGGTCTCTTTTTTAATAGAATTTTTATGGTGGAAACATTGACTTGCTAAATAAAATCTGATCGTTTATATTTGGAAACAGAGAAGCTTTTCGAAAATATTTCTACTGTCCCCAATACGAAAATAGTGGAAATTATTTCTCTTCATTTCATCCAATGAGATGTCGGTCGATTCTTTCCTGAAAATCTTAATATCGAAACCAAACGGCATTTTGAGGTAGCAGACCTTTTCCTACGAGATTACATCTCCATCTAATTATCGACAATCATCAGTTCAATATGTCCATCACTTTATCTCGATGCCAACTCAATAATTTGATGCAGATTGCATTTATTACAAACGCGCATGCGCGCGCACACACACACACACACACATCTGTATAAATAAAGTGCAGTGTACTTGTGTCCATCCGTCCGTCCATTTTTTTATCTCGACTAACCGGAAGTAAGATGCGATTAAAAATTAAATAAATAACTCATTTAAAGTTAAATTTAAATACTGAATGGATGAAAGGTTTTAAAAAAAAAAAAAACAATTGTTTATTAAAGGTTTAACTTCAGTTTCGCTTTTCATCGAAATTGCAATTAATATCGTCTAATATCGTCTAGCTAGCCGAAAGTCCGCCGAAGGGTGGCAATCTAGGCTAGTCAGAAATAAATACAGTGTAACCCGGATATAAGAGAGTTGTCGGGACCGGAGAATAAGTATCTTATATCTGGGTTTCTCTTTTATCCGACTTTCTCTTATATTCGGGTTTGGTCTATTTTGTTTAGGCTCTAAGTATGGCTCTAATTTGGGACCAGATAAAATCTCTCTTATATCCGGGTTTATCTTATATCATAGTCTCTTATATCCGGGTTACACTGTATCCTCGGGTTCAGTGATTTCGAAGTATGTTTAGAGTCGATGTATTTATTAAGGTTTCAACAATGCTAAATTTCTTTCATTCATTATTTACATTATTCGGATTATTGTCCTCATCTTTGTTGCCATATTGTATTGAGTTATATCGATGCCAAGGGAAATAACCGCCCTTTTGACACATCGTCTTTTTTGTGTTTGTTTTTATTTTTTGCAGGTTAAGCATTGCCATCATTTATTTATTAAATGAGATCCAAAATCTAGTTTCACATAGAGATGGGAACCCTTTAAATACAAGGTTTTCATTAATTAGAAAATAATTTCACTCTGGGTCGAGAAAAATTTTACATTTTGGCCGTTGTACGCTCCGGCCTTCATCTCCTCTTAATTCACCTCTCAATACCTGGTTAAGGCAATGGAGAATTAGAGGAAGACCGATTGTGCATTATTTCACAGCATCTACTGTAAACGTTAAGCTTAATCATTTAAAAACGAAGGATTTACAAAAATATACTTATGTGGACTTTTGTCCTTGTTTTGGTGCGAAGAGCCCATCCTTAGAGTATGTAAATGTATTTTTGATGCACCCTATATATATATATATATATCGAATATCAACACAGTTTGACATAATATCAGAACCAATTATTCGCTGCCTTCGTCTATATTGGTCGCAGAAAATCTATATTTTATATAAACGCATAAATTTTATAATAATGGGCTAACCTTAAAATATTACGAAAAACTTTGTTGACATTCGATAAGTATTGAACGATTTTACTTATATTTAAAAATAATTATTGCTCTAGTCTTATATTGAGGACTTTGGCAGCAGAAAATTCGTTAAATTTGACATGCATTGTATTGTATAATTTAATGTCTATTATTTGCTAGTATTTATAGCAAGAAACTCCATTGGACATTTTTGCAATCAAGCCTTTTGGGATCCGTCTACCCAGGTTTTGTTGCTCTCCGATTCAAGTGATTCCAAACCTTTAACAACAACAATAGCAACAAAAACACGTCTTTTAAATGAAACATATAAAAAGTTATCTTCTGAAGGAAAAGTAAAAAGAATGTCAATTGAAATAACATTTATATATTCTTTTCAGAAATATACAGCAGCAATGTTCTGTTTTTCTTGTAGTGATGTTTGTTTTATAAAGTAATTAAGTGTTCGTAGGGCGGTGTGAAATCAGTGGCAAACTTGCTTCATGACGCACAGCCTAACGTTACTGTCAGTGCGTAGACAAAACCTAAGTCGGCCTCTGAAGTAATTTTGAGGACCGAGAAGCAGTATGCTTCCATTTTTGTATCCGTAAGTGAGATCCAAAATCTAGTTTCACATAGAGATGGGAACCCTTTAAATATAAGGTTTTCATTAATTAGAAAATAATTTCACTCTGGGTCGAGAAAAAACTTTTCTCGAATTTACGTGAGTGGTGAAAGGAGTTATTATTGTTGTTTTCTAAATGGTCTAAAAACGACACGTCACAGGTCTACAACTACGTCCGCAAGTATTTTGGCAGTATTTAACCTTTTAATGTTTTTTATCAAGCAAAACTTATGATGGTATTTTATTGATTGAAAAAATATATATACATATAGAATTTAATTCCTATAAGTCCTTTGATGAATGGATGTAATCTCGATGTCTCCAATCGGAAACTAGAATGTAGCTATTATATATGTATGTATATTATATATATATATTATATATATGTATGTATTTACTGTTTGATTTTACTTTTTGAACCTGTAGTCACACACCTCTGCGAAATAGCGCCACAGCTAAACAACGCTAGGTGATAACAACTGTGGTTTCAGTAGAAAGTAGGATTTTATGGGGTGGAATTTCAATTCAGAGTTATCCGTTTCTGAATGCTACGCCATTTAAAAGATTGGTAGTGGTAGAAGAAATTTAGTCTTACCTTTCCCAAGCGATGGATGTACGAATAGTGTACCGGATATCGACACGGAAAGTCAAATCATCGATTTCCGGACAACATTGTTTCGCTTACTTCATGCTAATACTTTTGGAAATGTATCCGTCTTCCCATGTCCTTGCGTTAAGTAGCAGGATAGATCGGGCTCTCTAGACTCTTGGTGGCAATTCTTGAAGGAGAAGGTGAACTAAATTCAAAACCAGCCTGAAGAAGGTAGCGATTTTCTAAGCGTAGCTTAGATGTGGCACAAGGCCGAAATTATGGGGCACACAGTGAGGATCGAACTCACTACTCATTCGTAATTGTGCTAGCGAGACAAGCTTGCTAACCATTACACCGCCTCAGGTTGGCCCAGCCTGAAGAGGGTATGGGCTATCTTTTCCGCGATAGACTACTCTCTTTGGTGCCCTTACGCCTCAAATGGTTTCCGGAACTCGCATGGTGACATGACGCAACGAACTCGGGCGTAATTTGAACTCGGCACGCCGATACCACTTTCTGTGCCAGTAACCGCTACTCATCCGTTACAAAGTCAGAAAAAATACAGCTTTCATCCCCACCCCAGTTCTACTAGTGTAGTTTACTGACAGTTGTGACAGGAGCGCTTTTCTTGTTGCAATAAAATCATTTTATGAATGAATTAATGAAGTCAAGAATGAATCAATGAATAATAATAATAATAAAACTAAATGAAACGAGGATTATCATAATGTTTTGCAAAGGGTTAAAACAATGTCAGCTTAATCTGCAGATTACGCACTCAAATGATTAAGAATCAATTTTGGATGAGCTGGGGATTATCTCTCGTTAATCTTAAATGAGATCGACCTTTGGGGTTAAAAAATGCTAATGCAGCTGTTTTCCTGCCCTAGTTTTTCGTCAACAAATGCAGACCTGACTTGATTAAAGCCACTGTTTCAAGTATTCAAACGGCTTCAGGGCATCAGTACTGTGAACGGAAAAAAGATATTATCTATAAGGCATCAGCAATTAGGCACGAGTGTTATGTCAATGTCTGGTGAAAGCAAAATAATCGCCATTGCACAACGATGATAGAGAAGAATTCTACTTTTTCAACGTTTTAACTAGAGTTTTTGTTGAACGGTTTTAGTTACTCGTTAATTACAAAGTTTTTTTTTGTTCTAAAAAAAAACCCAGTTAGGTGTTCGTAGATATCAAAGTTGGTGCCAAGATTATTAAATGACATGTTTTCGAAAGGTACTTGCGAGTCTGCTTCCTACGCCAATCGTCGAATGTTGACTGCTGTTAGTAAGCGACAAAGGGCTTAAACTGAATCGCAAGTCATTAACAGTGCAATTCATTACAGAGAGAAAGAATTGTTGTAAGTTGATAAACTTAGTCTAGTATAAGACTATAAACATGAAACACACAGTGAGGATCACGTTCACAATTACGTAGTAATTATCAGTCAGATAATTTCTCTAAAGATTAGTCCTTTATTTAATATGGTAGCCTGGTTTTGGTGCAGAAGACTGGATCAAACTCATTACACATAATCTAGGAAACTGCTTCCTTTTCTTTTTAATCATTTCAATCCAAGTAAGGCAATAAAGCCACTAAGAGGAAAGGGGTTACTGAGTGTAAGAGAATGAAGAACACTAAGGAGAGGGAAAAGTAACAGAATAGGAATTAAGAAGGCAGTATGTATTGATTGACGCTACATTTAAATTTTTGAAAATCAAAGTTGACTGGAAAGCATGGAGCCGGAAGAGAGCCCCACGAGCGAGAAGCTCTAGAGAACAAACTGTTAGCATAGAATTTACGGTTATATCTAGACATTTAAACTATAAAATGATGAAACCTAACTGTCAATCTAAACCACAACGTACATAATTTTATATTTTCATGGTAAAGGTATGATTTTTTAGATACATAGTTTGCAGATAATAAAATGTATTATTGGTCGTTTTACTATAAAGTTATAGTTGTAACCTTGAAAAAGATTACTGAATAAGAATAACCAAGACGAAGGTTGGAAATGGGACGATAATATTTATAACAGGAACAACAAAAATGAGATTCGCATGCGGCGTGTAGTAAATAATCAACAGCGAAAAGCGAATCAATGTGAATCCCACTGGGAAGATCTCCACTAACCACCTCACGTGGTCAGATGTGGCACAAGCCTGAGTTTTATTGTGGAGTATCCGAGTCCGTAGGCTCGGCCAAAAATTCCCCGTAGATCCCGTAAAAAAACGAGGTCGGATAGCTGTCTCCCGAGACGAGACTCTGCCCTTCGACGGAGGCAGTGAGTTTGACCAGCACACTTAAACGGCGGTTCCGTATAGGATGCAGGTTCGAATCCTGTCAAAGGACGAATATTTTCTATGAAAATTTCTCGGACATTCAGGCCGGTAAATGTTATTTAATACTGTTTATTATAAACAGAGCATTTACTTAAATACTTGTATCTATAAAAAGAACGTTAAACATAAAAAATGTCCTTAATATATATATATATATATATATATATATATATATATATATATATATATATATATATATATATATATATATATATATATATATATATATGATTAATAAGATCTGTGTTGTAAACACGATTTGATTAATTATCAGTAAATTCCAGGATACTAGAGTTCCTCGCAACCTACCATATATACTCGTGTATAAGACTACTCCATGTATATTACGACCATTGGACTGTGTTGCAAGAATGCTAACGTCCCACAGAATAAAATATCTGGGTATAGTAGAAGCGGTCACTGAAAATGCATAATTTTAAATTTCTTCAAAAAAAAAATTACCTGTGTATAGTGCGACCCCCTATTTTTTGCGTAAAAGCTTCATAAAAACTTTCACGATACTAGAGTATATACGGAAATTCCTCAACCGGTTTAGGACAATCTTTGTTCTCGTTGCTTTCATGGCCATCTACGAATGTTATTGGCTTGGTGCATAATTATCAGGCTTTTTTAAACAATATTTATTATGTAAAAAAAAGAACATAACATTTCAACAATAACATTTTTAAATGATTATTCCGGGGAGTAAGACTATCGACACGCATTTTTTAAACCTGAAAATAAAATATTTTTATTAAAAATAAGTAAACAAAACAGCAATTTTTATTAACAAATAAGTGGCTTACAAAAACGCCTGATAATTATGCACCAACCCAATATTTAATCACTATTCAATTCACTACCAGAGTAAGAAGACTGAAGATGAATCTATTTCTTTTCAGCTTCTCTAGGGCAATCCTTGATTTCCCCGCAATAATTAGCGTCTACTACTTCAATCAAGATCAACCAACAATTGTTCTAATATTGCAAACGTCCTCATAACGATATGCCCATGTTTTTTTCTTGAGTAGCACCATTTTTAAATATCGAATTATTGCTTACGGACACTTCGAAATCAAATTTGCTAAATATTTACAATTTCTCCTTCCGCCTTGAGAAAGAATATAAAAGTCGAATTTCTAACCAAAGTGTGAAGATGAAATGATACTATAAGTTGCTGCATGTCCAACTTAAATCTCAGAAGGCATATCGTTAAAATAACTCATCAGTCGTTTTCGGACAATGTCATTTATCACGAGAGATCTCGTCGGCTACTTCCAAGGAATTAAACAGAAAATGTAGATGAATGAAGCAAAAAAAAAAAAAAAAAAAAAAAAAAAAGCGGAGACTCTTTTAGGATTTAAAACAATTTAACTTTATAAGTATTGAATTCAATACATATGCATTAATTATTGCATGAAACTGGCTAGCAATTGATGTCCCATATACACTGGGGGTGTAGCTAATGTAAGATATTACCACACAGTCACCCACTTAAATAACGAACAGTTTCGGTGCTGCTTAACTATTGCAGACAGCCGATACTCATCTTGTTTACAGTACTGTTGATTACAAAACAGTCATCTTAGTTCTTTCTATTTCTCTTTTTGTCTGGTATATGTTCACTAGCAGGATGGCCCGGCGTTGCCCGCGCTTGATTCAAAAATCGTACGACTCATACAGCAATCGCTATCACTTGATTTAAAATATTTTTGCCCTTCCTTGCCTTGAAAGGAGTGCCCTTTGCCGTGCTGATGTTGCTACATGCCTTACTTCTTGCCTATCTCACACTGCGAATTTTTTCTAAGCTCTATACTAGACATTAAATCTGTTACGAAAAAAGAACTAAACAAAATGAACACAAAACGATCAGCTTTGAAAAAGGACTCGTAACTAGAAAAAACCGAATGAAAAAAGAAAGTTATCAACAAATACTTTTTCACACTCAACCCAATTCTCCGGAATCAGAATCAACGTTGAGTTTAAGCAAGAGAATGAGCCAATTGCAGTAAAGTGCCATGCAGATTTAAATTTTTCCCACTTGTGACGAATGCAGCTATGGATTTTTTTTTTGCATGTTGGTATGCTAGTTAACATTCGTGTCAGTCAGCTGTTGGCTCTCATGCTGGCCAATAGAATCTTCCTGCCTATTCGTAGCAGCCAGTTATAGACGGTCACTCTGGCCAGTAGAAAATGACCGCAAACTACATGAAAACTGCTGTAGAAGCATGAAAAATCGATTATTTCTACTATCGATGGGAGTTGGGAAATACAAAGTCAGTCTTCGCCTTCCCGCTAACTTGGAGCATGTGCATGTACATTTTGGTGCAAATCCGTCGAAAATTGCGGCCGTGCATTCATTACAAACACACACACATCCTGCCTTTTATAGATCGAGATAAGCTGTTTAGACTACCCTCAATAGCACCCTCCATATAAGTAATAAACAAGATTAACGCTACTTAACATTTCTGATTTCAGTGTTCAGTTGACCGAAAATCTATTGACTGTATATAGATAGATTGATTTGTTCATTCATGTAATATTAAAGCCAGAAAAAATTTTCAGATGGAAAGAATATTTTGGCGATAATAATGATTTACTGATACAATTTCAACTAATTGACCAATAGCTGAAGGGAGATGAGGTGGGTTCATACGTCATGCAATGGTATTTGCGCGTAATTGAATATAAGGAAACAGACTGGAATTAGAAATCGACTCTTCGATTTCCAATTCCGCGCTGTTATCAATTACAGCACCCGCACATCCAAGATTATAGCACTTGGTATTCCCAAGCCCTCACCCTTTTAGGTGCGGGCCAGGACCGACGTTGCTTAACTTTTGGTGATCATCCAAGAATTGGCCTTTCAACGTAATATAGCCATAAGCGTAATGACTGTATATTCAGTGACATCATGTCGTCGTCATGACTTATTTGTATGGATTTTGACATTAATATTTTCTGCACAATAAAAAAATTGACAGTAAGTGCATTGATCATCAAAATGAAAGGCTTCAGAC
>OZ010576.1:61802782-61902782 GCA_963932145.1 Acanthosepion lycidas
GCATTGCGTTCTACCTGGATTCTATCCTCTTTGGAATTTATATATATATATATATATATATATATATATATATATATATATGCGCGTGTGTGTGTGTGTTTCTGTGTACTGACTACTAATATATATATATATATATATATATATATATATATATATATATATATATATATATATATATATATATTCCAAATCGTGTTACAAAAATATTTAATATCTGAAAACCCACTAACTGAGTTTCATTTTCAAGTTTTCAGATAAGACGTTTAGCCATCTTGACATTATTTTTCATAAGAATCACTGAAAACTCTTTGAGTTATTCAACTAAAAAGAGAGCAGGTTAAAATTGTTTTGTTTCAGACCCACTGACTTCCCAATTGAGCAATGGTAAGAGGAAAAATCATTCGGGCCTTCATAAACGGTACTAACGTTCGTACTCTGGTTTTCATTTTCAAGTCTATTTATCAACCGTCTAGACAACGGTGAATAAGTTTTAAAAAGCTGGAGCAGTAGAGAGGAAAACTGAAACAGGAGATCACAACAGGAAGAGGGATCATAACTTAGAGCTAAAGAGATCAATTAGAAAAGATCCAACTCATTTCATAAAACGTTTGGCACGTGAGAGAGGAGTTTCAACTATAACAGTTCAAAGAGCAGTGAAAAAAGACTTGAAAATGAAATCGTACGTGAAACCTTGTTATTCCAAGACAGAAAGTTAGAAGAATAGAGAGGGCGAAGATCATCCGTAATAAGTTAGAAAATGCTCCTGAAATTATATATATATATATATATATATATATATATATATATATATATATGAACTTTATTTCGATCCTTCATGAACTTCCGATCCTTAGCTATGTTTAATTTAGGATAAACATGTCATATTTGTTTATGATCGATTTCATTACCATTCTTCTGTTAAGCTTGGGGGAGTAATTATGCATTCTTGTCGCTCAAATTAGATTCCAGTAGTGTTATTAAAACCTAGGAGAATTCCAGTAAATAATCTTTAATCATTTCTAAGATACAACGGTTAGATCGTAATCTAACAATTGAACAAATTTGCAGTTACACAATTTGGACAATTTTGCTGTTACACCCTGTTTATATATATTAAGAAAAAGAGAGGGAGAGAGAGAGAGAGAGAAAGAAAGAGAGGGAAAGGAAACTAGAGAGAAAAATGTAGTAGCGTAAAGGTTAATGACTTAGAAAAAGACATGTGACTTACAAAGAGAAAACGGCGTGTCAGTTTTGAATTCTGGCTGAGTTATACTCATTTTCGTAGAATGGGAGAATTATGTATCAATCACTTCTCCCCCCCACCCACCAACGATGGTTTAAAAAACTTAACTGACGATATTCAGTCAACCCCCCACACACGAGGGCGTCATGTGGCACAAGGTCTTTTTAACGTGGGCATTCCGAGCCCGTGGGCTCGGCCAAAAAATAGCCCATTGAACCCGAATAAACGGGTTCAGGACCGGTCTACCTCCCCGAAGGAGACTCCGCCCTTCGGCGTAGCCTCCTTCGGGTTCCTCCCGTCCGTAGGAAGAGAGTACAACCGAACAGTTGTTCAAGTCAAAACTTAACTGACCGTGCTCTTTTGCATTGAATTACCCACATATACATATATACATATAGATACATATAACCAGTAGTAGACTGGGCTGAACGTTTCTACCGACAAAACTTGTAAAAGGGTCCAGACAAAAAGACCTACTTAATTCCAAAACAAGGAACTGAAGATATCTATTATCTACCGAAAGAAATTATAGCATAAAAGAATCCTTATTGAAATCCACCTACCATCTACGCAATATCTTTCTATAGTTCTAACTTTTTCAATTATTTCTAAAGTGATGGACCATCACTTTGCGGCCCATTAAGAAATTTCCCGGTATCTCGTTAGGTCAGTCCGCCACTGCCTATAACATCACATGTAACAAAACAAAAACAGCATGAGTGTGCTGGCTCTATCGAACATCAGTTCAGATGAACTATCAGACACACACCTAAAACATTAAATAAGCAGTCACGATGCAATGTTGATTTATATGTCCACACTTTTTATATCTACAAACGCTTCATCTCTGATTTTGAACGCTTTCTGTGCTAATTAAAACAATATATATATATATATATATATATATATATATATATATATATATATATATATATATAATTATTTATTTAAAAAATTCATAACATAAATATGTTATAAAATCACTACAAAAATAGCCATTTTGTTTCAACACCCTCGCTGTCTTATCAAGGGATGACGTTGAACGTCATCACTTGATAAGACACCGAGAGTGTTGAAACAAAATGGCTATTTTTGTAGTGATTTTATAACATATTTATGTTATAATTTTTTTAAATAAATAATTATATCTTCTCTACTTTGTATTGAGCACTCTTTTAAGAATAGTAATTGTTGGTTATTGGAATTCATTCCATATACACCAATCATATACTTGTATATATATATATATATATATATATATATATATGGTCAATTATGCATCGGATTGCTAAGGCTACCAGTACTTTCGGTAAACTTTACCATCGCTTGTGGAATGAGGGGGATATTCGACTGGATACGAAAATTCGGGTTTACATAAATGCTGTCCTTGCAATCCTTTTGTACAGCTCAGAGTCGTGGACTCCATACAGGTACCATATAAGCCAGCTGGATATCTTCCATAAAAGCTGTCTGCATGCAATCTGTGGAGTTAAGCTTCAAGATAGGACAACTAACGTAGACCTGTTTAGCAGGTGTATTATTGGAGGAATCGAAACTTTTCTCATACAGTCTCAGTTACGATGGACTGGTCATGTCTTGAGAATGTCTGATGACAGGATACCCAAGATCCTAATGTAAGGCCGGTTAGATCAGGGCTACAGGAATGTAGGACGCCCATGGCTAAGATACAAAGACAAGCTGAAGAGCAACTTGTCAATATACCTCATAACACCCTCGAGCGCTTAGCCTTGGAGTGGGTAGAATGGAGATCAACGTGTTTTAATGGACTCAGCAGTTTTCAGTCTGCTAGTCCGGATCGTCTTCAAGAAGCGAGAGCAAGATCTAAAAAATCAGGCTATCTAACAGTGATCTCATCCCAAAATCCTTGCTCTTGCTCCATATGTGGCCTCCTTTATAAATCACTAGCGGGTCTTAAGTGCCACTTAAGATTATCACCCAAAATTTCATAACTGAATCAACTTAGCTGTCAGATTCTCATACGTCGAAACCAACCTGAGTGTCCATAATATATATGGGAAATAGATATTAATCAAACATGTTTCACTTTATTAAAGCTTTGTTAGAGATCAAAATAGATTAGCCATCGTTGATACGAGGATCGTTACAACCAACTCCAAAACTATCGGAGATATAATCAAGATGAAAATAAAATAAAAACTATTCAAATGCCGGAGTTTATGAAAAAAAAAATGTCTACAGTGCAATAACATGTCCATTCGGGAGACATCACGTGATCTAAAAACTCGCATCCAGGAACACAAAAGAAACTTTCGTTTAGATAAACATTCAAGTTCTTTTGTCTGGCACCGTAAGTGAGAGCACATGGTTCAGTGGATAACGACATTGGTTAGATCCAGTGACTAGACCCAAAGAGTTGTGAGTTTAATACCAGACCACATCAGTGATAAGCCAAAAACTTGAGCTGAGTTAAAGGGAAATAACTGAGACATGCGGAAGTGCCATGAAAAGTGTTACTATGACAAACTACACCGTTGGACGAAATAAAATGTTCAGTTGAAATACCAATAATCGGAAGAAGGCTTCGGCGTACAACGGCCGTAACGTTGTAAGTATGGCAATGAAGATGAGGATAACAGTCCGATTAATGAAAATAACAGATAGATAGATAGATATAATATATTTTATTTTTCCACATTCAAGAATATACTTAAAATTTTGCATTTATTTAAAAAAAAAAATGTAATTCTGGTTTTGTCATTGATTGACCGCGAGGGTTTTTTTTCTTTTGACGGAAATTAATTCTAGTAAAGACATTTATAAATTCTGATAAAAGCAGTTTTCTTGATAGTTGAATGAGTAAATACGTGTACCTCAAACGTTAACAAGGAAAAAATAGGAAAAATGCCAATAAAGCCATACGCTGTAACTAAAATGTACCAATTAAATGGAAATTCATAGTTGACTTTAGGGGACATTTAAGAGCCTTCACGATAAAAGGAGAAAAAATTCCATCGCAATGCGAAAAAACTAACAGGTCTTTCTCTCTCGTGCTCTTTTTCTCCTTGTTTCTCTCACTCTTTCATTATATATATATATATATATATATATATATATATATATATATATATATATATATATATATATATATTACTGAGATTCCGTTATTCCACAGAAAATAATACAAAAAAGATCAACGAAGGTAATTCTGGTAGAATATGATTTTAAGGTAATTAGTGTTTGTAATTATAGTGCTTAATTAATAGTAATATATAAAATTATATATATATATATATATATATATATATATATATATATATATATATATATATATATATATATATATATCGTTTTAAATCGTTTTACGATAATCAGTTTTTGTAATTATAGTGCTCAATATCAAGATATAGAACATTAATAAATTACCATAACTATCAACAAAAGATTCAGGAATGCAATGGTTAACTGCACAACCTACCCAAGTGACAACTGTGGAAGCAACTGTCACCCTGTTATATATAAATTAAGAGCGAAACTATGGAAACTGAAGAAGCCTAACGTACCACCTACATTGCAATGCAACAAACACCTGAGCAACCAGTACCAACAGGCTGCATAAAATCCAAGGATGGAACGCTCATATTAGAGAAGGGAAAAATTCTTTAGTGCTGGAGCGAGTATATTGGAGAACTCTTCCACGGCGTAAGAGAACAGCTAGCAATACACAGAACTACCGACGGGCCTGAAATTCTAAAAACCGAAGTAAAAGCGGTACTGGCCAAATTGAACAGAAACAAAGCAGCAGGGCAAGCCGGAATCGTAACAGAAATACTGACAGCATAAGATGATTTTGGTATGGGCAAGATTACAGAAATAATAAATAAAATCTACAACAGTGGGGATATACCGGGAGATCTCAGCAGATCTATTTTAAGAACACTTCCTAAGAAACCAGGCGCAAACGAATGTGAACTCTACCGAACACTCAGCCTATGAGCCACATAACAAAACTCATCATCCGTATTCTGATGAATGTGCAGCAGAATCAAGCCAGAGATAGGATAAGATCAGTGCGGGTTCGTTAAAGACACCGGAACAAGGAACGCAATATTCCATGCGCAGAATGTTATTAGAAAGAGCAATATAAATGTCAAAAGACGTGCACCTGTGTTTTACAGACGACGCAAAGGCGTTCGACAAAGTACGCCATAAAGATCTGTTGGAAAAGTTCAGCAACCTTGATATATTTGGAAAATACATTAGAATAATCAAGAACCTATACTTCGCGGCAAACTGCCTGCATATGAATAGAAAATGAGTTCGGCAGATATACAAAAATAGAAAGGTGCGTAAGGCAAGGCTGTGTCTTCTCACCGGACTTATTCACCAGCGAGGCAATTCTGAGAGACCTGGAAATCTTATCAGGATTCATCATTGGCGGCTATAATCTTAACAAGATACGCAGATGACAGTGCTGGTAGCAGACACAGAAACGAAATTACAATACCTCGTAGAAAAGGTAGCAAAGGAGAGCGAAAAGAAAGGAGTAAGCATAAACTACAAGAAGACAGAATGCAGCTAAAAGATAAGCCCGGATCGCGATTTATAGGTCGGGGATACTTAAATCAAGTAGGTGCGCTACTTTAATTATCTGATAAATGTTCTGAGAGAGAGGACGGTAAGTGCGACGCTGAGATCCGAAAACGTATTAGGATGGCCAAAAATGCATTCCAAAAGCTAGGCAGAGTATCACGAGACAGGAGGATTTCGTTGGTAACAAAGAAATGAGTACAGAACTGCTACGTAATATCTGTCCTCCTTTACGGCAGCGAATGTTTAATGACGGTCTCCTCAAACATGAAGAAGAATCTTGATGCAACAGAGGTTAGGATTCTATAGAAGGATACTAGCGATACCATGGAGTGAACATGTGAGCAACGATGAGGTTTTGATTGCAAACAAAGAAGAAACATACTTAACACCAGGAAGAAGCAGATGAAATTTTTAGGACACGAAATGAGAAAGGAAGGCTAAGAAAAATCTGATACGCACAGAGGGATAGAGGGACAAGGGACAGCAATGCGTGATATTCTTAGGAGGTTTAAGCAAGTGGATGGCAAAACTTATTGAAAACTACAAGAGATAGGAGGAAGTGGAGAGCCATGATCACTTACGCCCTGAAGTAACACGGTACGTAATATACATATATATATATATATATATATATATATATATATATATTGCCAAGTATATGATTGGTGTATACGGAATAAAATCCAATGACCAACAATTACTATTCTTAAAAAAGAGCTCAATACAGAGTAGAGCAGATATAATTATTTATTTAAAAATTATAACAAAAATATGTTATAAAATCACTACAAAAATAGCCATTTTGTTTCAACACCTCCAGTGTCTTATCAAGTGATGATGTTCAATGTAAAATAAATGGTTTTAAAAGTTTTAAATTAATTAACGACCCTTCGCAAGGGGAGAACGCTGTTGCAAAAGCTAGAATGACCAATCAAAACACAAGTATAGAAGAATTCAAAAAACTTGGAAACGAAGTAAGTTTATAATAGCTATTAAGAGCTTTAAAGATAGGGTTATACTAAAATAGAATTTATCCTAACCAATAAGTATTAAATTATATGATAAAATTTGATATTAAAATTAAAAGTAAAAAATTACCAATTTTAAAATCTAAATTTAATCTCTATTAAGTTTAAAATTATAAAATTACTGAGGAGAAAAGAAAAAATATATATGTTATTCAATTTATTTCTTCCTTGAAATTACGTTAAAATAGATGCTAATATCGGCTGATCTTCCCGACAAAATGTATACATTATAATCTCGATAAGACACCGGAGGTGTTGAAACAAAATGGCTATTTTTGTAGTGATTTTATAACATATTTATGTTATAATTTTAAAAAAAATTACATATATATATATATATATATATATATGTTACATACAATAGAAATTAAGATTACTCCATGGTTATGATGATTTCACCTTACAAATTAAGATTAATTTGTCAGGATTTTCAAACTGATTAGGTTAATAAGAAAAAATAAGATGAAACTGGCTTAAAACAAATTTTAAAAGCCAAGTAGAAGCAAAAAGCTGTCTTAGCTTTCTTTTCTTCTGCCTGGATTTTTAAATTTGTTTTAAGTCAGTTTCATTTTATTAATTTTTCTTTCCTTTTATGGAAATTTTTATATATTTCTTACCTTTCCTTTTATGAAAATTCTTCTTATGAAATTTTAAAAAATGTAAAAAGAAGTGATGTTTCATAAGTAGCATTTTTAAATAAAATTGTTTATAACCATCTTTGTTCACCACCAGATGAAATGCTTATAAGTTTAGGCATCGAAACAAATATGCGTCTTTGCAGCGAATACTCGTTTGTTCGTATGTAACAAATAATAAATAACTATTGCTCTACTTTTGGTAGAGTCCTCTTTTAAATTAATGTTATGAACGTTTGAATTTATATTTTTCTTTATGCACGGCATATCAACTCTTTATAGGTTATTTTATGACGAAATTTAATTTTCTTGGAAGTAAGAAAAAGATATGCTATTCCGCTTTCACAGTTGGATACATGGTAGATGGTACTCAGTTTTACGCATATACATTTTTGCATTTGTCACTGCGACGTGGTGTAGCTAGTTTGTCTCGCTAGATCAATTACAACTGAATAGTGAGTTCGATCCTTACTGAGTGCCCCATAATTTCGGCCTTGTGTTACATCTAAGCTACGCTTAGAAAATCATTTAGTCACTTCGACGTGGTGCAATGGTCAGCAAGCCTGACTCGCTAGATCAATTACTACTGAGTAGTGAGTTCGAGCCACACTGGGTACACCACTCTTTCGGCCTTGTGCCACATATAAGTTACTCAGTAGGTGCACCATACTTTCGTCATTGTGACACACTTAAGCTACGCTTGTAAAATCACTATGCATGTTTGTGCAGACATAATTACTAGAGGGGGTGATGTGTTTTATGTTGTAATTTTGCAACCGGATGTAGTTTATCATCATATCCGGAACAACTGAATATCAAGTGACAGACCATTAATAGTAAAAAATGCAATAAAATTACACACAGGCGTACACAAACACACATATAGTAATACTATATATATATATATATATATATATATATATATATATATATATATATATGTGGTTGGATAGATGTGAGCTTCTGACCCTCGGTTTCACGCTTTAGCGATCGTCAGACAAACGCTTTATATACACACACTTTATATATACAAACGCTTTATATACACACACTTTTCACACACACACACACACACATATATATATATATATATATATATATATATATAGATAGATAGATAGATAGATGCGTGTGTGTGTAAAATTATTTTATTTTTATTTTTATTTAGTTATTTTCTAATACATATAATATATGTAATTAAGATAAGTAAAAATTTTTCACTTAGCTGATTAATGTTACCTTCAGGATCCCGACCCCAGACTTTTTGTAGGCGGAACCGTCTATACACTCTTCAGTGGATATCAGCAATTAACTGTTTATATTTTTCGGTTTTTCTAGTTTATGTACTTCTTAGTATAATTTTTTTTTTTTACATATTGTTTTATTTTTGTCGTGTGTGCGTTTGCGCGCGTGCAACCGTCTCTTTGTGTAGGGTGTCGGGATCATTTGAACATTTTTTCGTTTTTTTTCCCACTTACACTCGCCCCTTAAGTTTTTTTTCTGATTTTTTCCTTTTCTTCTTTTCTTTCAACCAAGGCTGTTTGTAGACAATTATTATGATCTCTAGACATGCCAGCGTTTTCCTTTTTGATTTTTGAGCGTTCTTGTCTAGGAAAGTTGCATGGTAAAATAGTATATATATATATATATATATATATATATATATATATATATATATATATATATGAAGAAAAATATACGGAAAAAACAAACAAAAATCCTTATATGCAATTATGCTGTTTTAATGTTAATATGTCAAAGTGGGACGTTTCGGTCTCATAAACCATCTTCAGGACATATTCATAAAATATAATTAACATTATCAATTGAACAAGACAAAGACGATGGACATAAGAACAAGACTTATCCAAACAGATAACATATTAACATTAAAACAGCATAATTGCATATAAGGATTTTTGTTTGTTTTTTCCGTATATTTTTCTTCATACTGTCGGATCTATATCCATATATTTGCTTACATATATATATATATATATAAAGTTGCAAATAAAAAAATAATAATGTTTTTTTATGAAAGTATTTATTTATTTATATTTTTAATTTGCAACTTTTTATATTAGGCACCTTCATGAAAATCGATAGCATGACAAGAACGGCCTGAAAATTAATGAAAAAATTTTTCTTCGTGTTAAATATATATTTCATTATTGAGAAGAAACACTAAAGTATTTTTTGAATATTTTTTGAAATTTTTTACTCATTCTTAGCATGTCCGAAATTTTAGTTAAAAATCTAGTTTACGAAATAACGAAAAAAAACTCGATATAAGCCATTTTTTTTTTAAATTTTGAAAAATAAGTTAAATTCTTCGTTTAAAATTCGTTTAAAAATTAATTATACGTATTTCGAAATTCATTCGAAGAAATTTAGAAAATTTGAAGTTTATTTAAAATATTTTGAAAGAAACTTTTACTTACTTTCTTCGTAGAAAAATGTTTTTTAAGATAAAAGAGAGCCGATCTCGACATCGCCCCAATTGACAAGAGCTGATTGATGCCGTCTATAAATTATTGACAGCTGACGTCAGATTCGAGTTCTCATACGGAAGGACAGAATGGACATATTATTTTTTTAAGCGAAACTGCTTAAGTAGTACCTTGTAATAATTAAAGTAAAAAAAACTTTCGCCATTCCAATTTTTTTTTTTAGTACTGTACCATAAGTTTGTTGATACTATCTGGAGAAATTATAAATACTATAAAAAAAAATTAAGATACAAGTGCTGCACTGCTGACGTTTTTTTTTTATTGCACGGACGATACTTCCGTCTTCCCTAGATTTTATTGGTAAAAATTATTGACACAAATTAATTTTTTTAATATACGTGCTCTCGTTAGTTTGTAATAAGCTTTGGAAATTATAATCTGTAAATATATATTTACTTAATAACAACATTCGTTAAGTTCTACAAACTTTTCCCTAATTTTAGAAGAATTAGCAACATAATGTAAAAATAAAAAACATATTTCAGAAATAACAAATAATTGTTTTAAAAATTCATTTTTCATCGAAATATCTTTTTGCTTTCAGACAATATTGTCCATGTTCATTGAAATAAATAAAATTATAAAAAGCTTTTGAAATTAAATAATATTTTTGTTTTATTGAGTTTTGTATGTTACACTTCAGAGACGATTTTCAGGTAGCGGGTGTCCAACTAAAAAAAAAAAAAAAAAAAAACATGATTTGGTTTCCTCAAAGCATTGTGCTTTTAACTAATATAATCATTAATCTCCTCGAAATTGAAATTATAGAGTTTTCGTACAATTAGTTAGAGGGGGTAATACAAATGAAAAAAATATTTCTGCCATGACTTTACTAAAAATAAAAGATATTTATAATAAGTTCCATCATCTGTGAATAGTTTCTGAAAGTTTCGCTAAAATCCAACAATTATTTTTATTTTTGCAAGATTTTCCAAATTAATGTGTGTCATACAGGAAAAAACGCGCTAAAATTTTATATGTTATTTTATTGGTTCGGTTGATACAAAGAGAAACAAGATTTTTTTTAATCAAAATTTAAAATTTTCTAAAAAGAAGGACAAATTTTTAAAAATAATTAAAATATTCTTTGATCTTTCCTCTCAATAATAACATAAGCATTTAGACGCTAAAATTTTGTTTACATCAACTTTGGCGTCTTTTTCATCATGCTATGCTCTGTTTCTAGCGATCCCATGAAAGTACCTATTTTATATATATACATATTAAGAAAGTATACGTGGCTTCTCATTATGCTATACTTATATATATATATATATATATATATATATATATATATATATATATATATATATATATATATATATATATATATATGTGTGTGTGTGTGTGACATTAATGCTTAAATGATAAATATCTATCTATTTGTCTGTACACACACACAGTCATATATTTTCACTAGGCTATTATTTCGTTTTCTTATTTCATTTTGAGTTATCTTAATTAATTGCAGGAGGTTAGGTATCTAATTAAATTTTTACTTATTATCATTTGAAATTATTTGCATATGTCTGTATTTATATGGTTGTGCATAAGCACACGCACACATTCGTGCATGTACGTATATAGATATACACACGTGCACATATATACACATATAAACGAGCGTTACCAAATAAAGATTTTATGTTTAGGGCTTGAAGTTTACGTTCAAGCATGAAACAGACTCTCGCCTCTCGGTGTTGACCTTAAGATTCACTTTTATATTTTATATTTACATTCACTCTATCTCTGATACTGAGGATTTTTAACCATAAATATACCATATCTGAAAATTATTTTTTTATCTTATATATAGAGACAGGAAGACAATCCATATATGGGAAGACAATCCATATATGGGAAGAAAAAACCTGATTTTAACTTCCGTTGCCTTGCGGTCATATTCAAACAAATGTATGACCGCAAACAAGGCTATGGAACAGACAGAAAATCAGGAGTTATCCCCAGTGACTACTTTCCGACAACACTTGCAGGTAAGCCGTCTCCAAATGTAATGTTTTGTATTCCTTTGGATTTTGTTGGTTCGTCTGAGAGTGGGGCACTATACTCTGAGCAGTGAACGGCCTCCACATACCATCACCCAGGCTTGCGCCCTGGAGAGGTCACTCCATTCTCACCATCAAGGAACTAAATTTTGACCAAACAGGACGGGACGTTAACTTTATCTCGTACACACACACATACACATATATTTTTAAAAACTACGGTCATTTTGTGTCGAGTAATTTTAATGATCGCTTTATTCGTAATTTTGAATGGTCAATCATAAAAATGAATAATATTTATCTTAAAGAACATTTACTGCCTAAATGAACAGTATATATATATATATATATATATATATATATATATATATATATATGAAGAAATATAGTCTTAAGATGTCCTATATTTATGGGATAAAGTGCTCAATATCAGAGATAGAGCGTGTGTAAATATAAACGTGAACATAGGAGTCAACACTTAGAGGCGACAGTCTGTTTCATGCTAGACGCAATAGTCAGGCCATATATATATATATATATATATATATATATATATATATATATATATATATATGTTATCATCCACAGACAGACTGTTTCGCTCTATCACAGGTCATCAGTGTGCCTAGATGACTGCTTGCCTCTAGCTAGGATCGAAAACCGGCTGAATTGTCGTCAATAGGAGAATCCACCCCTAAGCCGCTGGTGCACGGCAGCGATGAAGCTAAATTTAAGCCTATTTTTTTTTCAGATATACAAGACAATGACTGAGAGAATTCGATTGGTTTTCTCGAAGAGTATTCCATTAGTAGCAAGAATAGTCACTATTTACAAACTCACACTTCTACCCTAGAGAGCTCAACCGAAATAATTTTTCAGGAGGATATATACTGTCATCCACATATAAACTGTTTCGCTGTATCACATCTCATCATTGTAGCTAGACGTCCGGTTGCTAGGATCGAAACCCGTTTAAATTGGCGCCAATCAGAGAGTCTCCACATATATATATATATATATATATATATATATATATATATATATATATATATATATATATATAAAGGAATATAGTCTTAAGGTGTGCTATATTTATGGAATAAAGTGCTCAATATCAGAGATAGAGCGTGTGTAAATATAAAAGTGAACATAGAAGTCAATACTTAGAGGCGACAGTCTGTTTCATGCTATATGCAATCGTCAGCCTGACGATTGCATATAGCATGAAACAGACTGTCGCCTCTAAGTGGTGACTTCTATGTTCACTTATATATATATATATATATATATATATATATATATATATATATATATTTCATATACATTGGCAGCATGTTTACATTCAGGCATGTTTCGCTGAATAGTTTAGACAAGTTTTGTCTACTTCTTTTCAATTTTGTCTTTGAAAATGATGAATACTACAATATTTGCCTTGAAAAAAAGACAGCAGCCTGATGATGAGATTGTGCTAATGTCGAAATTATTCAGAATAAATAATATGTATCAACTAGGTACCTCCGCTTTTCGCAACAAAACAGCATGACGTAATGAAAAAGGTCACAAACTTAATAAAATTAAAGAATTATTGTCAAAATGTTTAACTCAAGATGACATTTTTTAATCCTTTCTAAAACCTTCGAAATTTTAGTTAAAATTTTCTTTTGCTTACGTCATCGCTGTGGCATAATAACAACATTTTTGGCGTTTTTTTTTTCGTTGAATTTTGGAAATTTTTTTAGAAAATTTTGTAAAAAATATTCTTTTTTTACATGTTACCCCCCCCCTTATTTAATTTCATGAAATTTTGCAAAAAAATCTCTATTTCCTGATTTTTTTTTCATCCGTTTAAAGTAGAACTCCTTGAATAATCTAAAACACATAATCTTTTTTTTCATACCTGCACTGTTTTAACTGAAAATCTGCTCTGAATTGAAAAATAATGAATGTAATAAAACTATGTGATTATTTAATTAGAAAAGATCTTAATTGCTTTTGTAAATAAGATATAGTGGAAACGAAATTTACTAATCCAAAATTGAAAAAATTAATAAACGTAGTTATACTATACTATTTTTAAAATAATTTTGATTCCTTATTTTTTTATTTAATGTGTTTCCTATTTTCATCTATGAAAGTCTAAACGTGACATTATTATGAAGCAGTCACGTGATCAAAGAGTTTTCTCTCTTTACAGAGAAATTAATTTTAATTTTGTAAAATGTTTGCATAAAGCGTCTTCGAAGGTAAATAAAAGTCAATGAATTATTAGATAATTGCGGAAAATATGTTCATTTGTAAAAATTACTAGGTAGTTAAAAACAAAAAAAAATGTGTTCACTTAGATTTCGTAAATTTTATATCAATTCTAGCCAGCCATAGTAGCTGTCATGGCTTCGTCACTCAATCAGCCATCCATTATCGCCTCAGATAAGCTACGATAAGCAGAACCAATCATTAAATAACTGGTTGTATATTACTTTTATATTATATTACTTTTACTAAGTAATACTTATTTCAAATCTGGTTAATTTAACTTTAAATTTTCTAATTTTACTCAAATAGTGTGTCAGAAATATTATATATATATATTGGAAGAATTTTAAAATCGATAAATTTTGTTTTGCTTACAAATTTTTTTTAAATTAATAAAATGGCCGGTTTTAAGGAAATTTTAAGAAAGAGAAAATTAAATTTGATATTCCAATCTATATAATTTCTATCTGAAATACACCAGAATATTTTACTTACTGGAAATAATAAATTTAAACCACTAGCTTTCAATTAAAGCTAAAATGAAATCTCCAAAGATGTTTTTTCATTTTTAAAAAATCATCTTAAACTTTAGGTATCGAAAATTTATGCGGAATCAGTTGAGGTACCTAGTTTCAACAAAGTAATTTTCTCTTTTCCTTTAATAATGATATCAAGAAGTTTATCCGTGAATATGAAAACATCCAATTGAAAATAAGTAGACAAAACTGTCTTAAGTATTCAACGAAACATGTCTCTCTCTCTTTATCTCTCTCTCTTTATCTCTCTCTCTCTCTCTCTCTATATATATATATATATATATATATATATATATATATATATATATATATATATATATATATATATATATAAATACATACAAATATAGATAACTATACTCGTTTCGAAAAACCCTCGAATATATATACTCGTTTCGAAAAACCCTTTTATACATATATATATATATATATATATATATATATATATATATATATATATATATATAAAGAAGGAGGTTGTAGTGGTTCCAACGAGAGAAAAGTATGTATATTAAAAAGAAGAGAAGAGAGGTGCCGCAAACGTTTTTGGTTGTAATGTGGATTTATTTAGAAAAAAATATTATGCTTTGATGCCTATAATTTTACTACACATGTTTCTGGTCTCGCGACTGTCTTCAGATAAAAGCAGAGATTTCCACATATCGAGAATATTTAACATTGAAAAACATAAGGAAAAAAATTATTATTTTTAATAATATGTGGAAATCTCCGCTTTTACCTGGAGATGGTCGCGAGACATATCGAGAATATTTAACATTGAAAAACATAAGAAAAAAAATTAATTATTTTTTAATAATATGTGGAAATCTCCGCTTTTACCTGAAGACGGTCGCGAGACCAGAAACACGTGTAGTAAAATTATGGAAAACAAAGCGTAATATTTTTTTCTAAATAAATCCACATTACAACCAAAAACGTTTGCGGCACCTCTCTTCTCTTCTTTTTAATATATATATATATATATATATATATATATATATATATATATATATATATATATATATATATATAAGTTAAATTAAAATAATAAAAATAAAAATAAAGTGTTAGGTTAGCAAATACACACATACACACACACACAGAGGACCCTTTGGGCAAATTTCGGTAAAGCGAATTTTACTTCTCTCTCTCACTCTCTCTTTGCGTGTATTTGCTAAACTAACACGTTATTTATTTATTTTATCTTCATTTATTTAATTTATCTACTTTTCTTGTGTTCTAATTATTCTAACCTAATTTGTAACCCTGTAAGTCGTTTAGTTGGAAATCTCCCCTCCAAAAAAAAAAAAAAAAAAAGAAAAAAATCGTCTTTGATAGCACGTGAACCTACCTCGTCTATATTCTTATTTACTAGTGGGACGCTTATTAAATAGAGACTAGTGAAAAAATGTTTGGTCGTATCTTTCTTTCCGTTGTCTGTTTCATTTTATTGAAAGCAAAGACCTCAAGCCCATTGTTGGTGGTGGAGGAATGCCCGTCCGCCCTCACCCCCAGCTCTGCTTTCTTTGAAACATTAGGCTTGGTGATAAAAATTCAGCCTCATCTATTCATTAAATGTCCCTGAGAATGGAAGACGGTGAATATGGTGACTAGTTGCCATATGTAAGTTGAATTATATGCCATATCCTCAATGCTGGATAACCAAATTTGTTTTTAGGATAGGACAATGGTACTTATTTTAAGTTAAAACTTAATGGAAGAGAAAAATAAGAATAAAATCCAATTCCTATCCCTCGGTAAGTATCTCTTCAGCTGTTAGCTTGAACTCCTTGTCAGCTGCAGCCTTTGTGTGTGTGTGTGTTGTATATAATAGGAGTAGGTAGGCTTTCCTACCGTCCGGTCAATACTCCTTCCCTTTATCTTGTACAAGAGTAGAGGCTCACACCTTATTTTAGGTAGGGTTTCCCGAAACTCTTAATCTCTGGCCTCTGTACTAGTGCTGTCGTGTTTCTCCCGTGATGTTTACAGTGTGTGACAATGACTCTTCATTCTGAGGGTACACGGTTGACAGTTTTCTAGTTGCTGTTTCCGATTGGCAATTGGGGGCCCTAACTCTTGCGTAGCGCCTAGAGCGGCCATTCAGATCAACAGTTATATAATAACGGGGTGCCTGTAGTGCCATGTCGCGAATGGAAACGTGTCCCTGCATTCACCTCCGGTGGGCAACCCTGAGGCCACATTATGTTGCAGGCTGTGCTAACTTCTCTCTGCCCACTTCACGGTCGATAACCGTCTGCTTCTTCTACTTCAGGCCTACTCATTTTTACTACCGTAATTACACATCATGATAACTAACGACAATCCAAAAATAAAACCTAAACCAGCCCCGAAAAAATCACCTAAACCCTTTAACATTTCATTTTCCAACATCCGTGACATTAGAACCAATTTCTGCAGTGTGGAATCTTTTCTCATTGCGAACTGCTCGGATATACTGGCTCTGTGTGAGGCCAACCTTGACTTTTCTATCCCCTCCTCTGACCTCTCGATCCCCGGCTACCTTCCTCTCCTTAGAAAAGACTCTCAAACCCACTTACATGGCCTTGGAGTTTACGTCAAGGACCATCTTCCGTTGGCTAGAGAGCTGTCTCTTGAATCTCCAGACCATTCGTACATGTGTCTCCGGCTATCTCTTAAAAATGCTGTAAGCTACCTCTTCTTCCTTTATCGCTCTCAATCCTCGTAAGACTGGTGTAATCGAATACATTTCTGACAGTATTGACAAGGCTCTCTCTCTCTCTTCATCCTTTTGCACATATATTCGTGTTTGGTGATTTTAACGCCTATCATACTAAGTGGCTTAAAAACGCTACTACTGACCCTGCGGCCATACAAACCCTTAATTTTTCAATTTCTCAATCCCTCGCACATAGTTGACTTCCCCACACGTTTTCTCTACAACCTGGACGGTAAGGCTTCTCTTCTCAATCTATGTTTTACATCCATCCCCGAGTCCTGTAGTGCCACGCAGCTCTGCCCTCTTGGCAACGATCATGCTGTAGTGTCTGTCAACATCAACTTCAACTCCATCCCCCTGCAAAGAACCTGCCGCCACTAGAACCTCGTTCCGCTATCAACGATAAGACTGGGACTCATTCCGGGATTTCTTTCGCGATGTCCCCTGGAATGTTGTCTTTACGCCACCCGTTCAAGGATGTCCTTTCGAGGTTTCCTCCGATGTTAAAGCTGGAATTGAGGCTTTCAACCCCTCAAAGAAATATAAAGTCAAATCGCGCTCCTCTGCTTAGTTCTCTGCCGCTTACTCAGCTACCATTGCCCATAGGAATCACTTCTACCACCTATATTGTAGCGACATGCATAACTGCAATAGACGTCTCTTTGTCTCTGCTCGTAACGAGTGTAAGTGTGTCCTCAATGAAGCAAAGTCACTATTTGCTGCCTGAATGAAAGAACGTATTGCATCTCGCAAATTCGGCTCCAATGATTATTGGTGTCTCTGCAAGAGCGTACTTAACAATAGCAAACCCTCTATACCTCCTTTGTTCAACCAGTTCAAGGTTCTGATCTCTTCTGCCGACAAGGATGAATGCTTTGCTCGGAAATTCTCATTCAGCACTCAACACTTCTGGTGTACCAACACCTGATTTCCCCCTTAGAACTGAGGCTCTATTGAGCGAGTTGCACATAACTCCGTCATCGGTATTGGGCATTATCTCTAATTTAACCGCCCACAAGGTGGAGAGGGGATACCAGACATTGCCCTGAAGAAATATGCGCCTGAACTGGCCCCTGCCGTCGCCTTATATAACGACTGCCTCAATGAATCTTGTTTTCCAGACGGTTGGAAGTCATTATCAATTGTTCCTGTCTTTAAGAACTCTGGAGACCCTTGTGACCCTTCTAATTAGCATCCTATCAGTCTTCTAGCCCTCTTCGGCAAAGTCTTCGAAGCTTTATTCAACGCGAAGTGGTTAAGCACTTCACATTCCATGATCTGCTCTCCGACAAGCAATGTGGTTTCCGCTTTTACAGCTGATGCGCTTACGGTCATAACTGAAATTGTTTACCAAGCTATTCATAATAACGGAGAAGCTCGTGCCGTGGCTCTAGATATCTCCAAAACATTTTATAGGGTTTGGCATCCCGACCTTCTTTGCAAGCTTCAGGGTTATGGAATTTCAGATCGATTGTTTGATTTAATACAATCATTCCTGTCAAACCGTATATTTAAGGTAGTTCTCAACGGATTCTCCTCCAGCTCCTATCCCATGAACGCAGGTGTACCCTAAGGCTCTATCCTAGGCCCTACTCTGTTCCTTGTCTTCATCAACGATCTTCCTGACGACTTACGTTCCCAAGTAGGCATCTACGCGGACGACACTACTATTTACTCCTGCCTCAAAAACAAATCTAGTGTCGCTGACAAAACTAACATGGCCGTTTATCTCGAAAGGGTCCCCCAATCGGTTGTGAACTGGGGCAGGAATTGGCTGGTTACCTTTAATGCCTCAAAAACAAAACTGCTCTATTTACTCACCACAGAGAACCATCCCTGCCTCCCATTAGAATGTCTGACGCTCAACTCCACAAGAGTACCTCTTTGCGACGACTCAGTCTCACATTGACTGCTGACCTGAGATGGAATAAATACATTGAGTCAATAGCTTTGTTCCCCGCAAGGAAAGTTGGCTCCCTGTGCCGCACCAGGAAATTTTTCTCGCCCGAGTCGATCCTTCAAATCTACAAATCAACCATTCGCCCTTGCATGGAGTATTGCTGACATATATAGTCTGGATCCCCTTCTATTTGTCTCAAGGTCCTTGATAAAATCCAGAGACAGATATGCAATGTAACTGGCCCTGGTCTGGCATCTCGTCTGCAGTCGCTCTCTCACAGACGTGCCGTCGCTTCCCTCTGTCTTTTTTTTTACAAATACTTTCACGGTAACTGCTGGTTCCCAGATTTCATGAATTTAATCGTTCATCTAAGCAGGCATCTCGCTCTCACACTATCACTGTCGAAACTGTTTAATGCAGCCGTCTCTTCTACTCCAATAGCTTCATGTCTCGCACTTCTCGACTGTGGAACTCCCTCCCCTTTTCCTGTTCCTCTGATAGCTATAATCTACAGTTATTCAAATGTAATGTCAATCTTCAGATGCCTTGATCTATCCCCTATACTACTCTTCATCCTTTCCTCTATAACTCCTATTTGTTCCCGCTGCAACTCTCTGTAACTATTTGCGTGCCTTGCTTGGGGTGAAACGCTTAAAAATATTAGGTTGGTGCAAAAATAATGACGTAATAATGTCGTTTTTTGACGTTAAAAAATACGTCAAAAACGACATTATTACGTCATTATTTTTGCACCAACCTAATATATTGTAAGAATACTTGAAAAATAAATAAAAAATTAAATTATCTTTGTCTCTCATATTCATCGAACCATGTTTAAAAGAAATGTAGCTGCCAAAATGTAGCTTAATATATATGTATGTATGTAAAGTAGGTAACACTGATATCAACATTAAATAGCAACAGCCTGTTCCATGCTTGAACAGAATTTTGTGTAAGGGTATATAGCATGCTTTAAAAATATATTTTTATATCATATATATATATATATATATATATATATATATATATATAATTAATTGAATCTAGAACAAGAATGGAATGCAGAAAGCAGTGGAAGGGCATTTCGCCCTTTTGGGGAGTAATCGCCTCCACTAACAAGAATCGAACACGGACCTTTAGGATACAAACAACGAAAGAATCATACCATTAGGCCAGCGGACCTCAGTAACGAGGAGGGAACTAACTAGATTCATACTAGCGCAGCTACTCCTAATTCTGCTGGTGATACTCATCCAAGCATACATAATCCACTGAACCGACCCCAAGAGCAAAGTCATCTTTCACTATATATATATATATATATATATATATATATATATATATATATATATATATATATATATATATATATATATATATATATATATATATATATATATATATGAACAGATTCTTAACGGTACAGAATTTTATAATAGCAAGGAATAAGTTTTTGATGGCATTTTAACTAAAAACTAAAACGACCGGGATTTTATCAAGTTTATTTTCTGGGTATATCTTAGGGGACTAAACGGATGAAATAAGAGAATGACCCCCCCCCAAAAAAAAACAAAACAAAAAAACACTAGAGTCAAATCACATTCAAACCCAACAAACAATCTCTCTGTTTGCAGAGAGAAGGCTTACGAGATCTAATGTAAATGGACTTCCATGCTTTCAAATGAAATATTGAGTGCAACCTAGACAGAATGGTAAAACGGTCGACACTCAAACCATACACACATTCTCTACTGTTTATAGCATGCTGTGCTATGGAAGACCCGTATGTATTCACCAGCTGACTACCGCTAGCGGCCGGATTCAAAATCCGGGGTGGGGGGGGGTAAATGTTGTTTTATTCTGAAATCCAAACGTTGAGATGTTCTACCTATGTAGTCATATCCACAACTACACTCAAATTTATACACAACGGAATTCATATGGTGAGGAGGTAAAACATCTTTACGAATGGATGATAAAATCGGCCGAGTAAAAAATATTACCCTCACATTAGAGACAAAATAGCATTTACCGATGGAACGTGAAATTCGCCTAGCTAAAATCTCACCTTCCGTCCCAATATAAGGTAGACGTAAATAAATTGGACATTTTTTAACACGATGCGTCTTACCCTTATGAAAATTATCAATGACATTACTCATAATGGATTCCAAAATTTCCAAAGGATATCCATTTTTGGAAAGTGTCATTTTAATAAAATTCATTTCAACGCTGAGGAAGGAATTAGAGCAGATTTTAAGAGCTCTAAACGTCAATGTTCTAATTAAATTAATTTTACGTTAGTACGGAACAAAGGAACCCCAACGTGTATATAAATCTGAAAGGGTTGCCTTCCTAAAAACTGAAGTCGAAAAACCATCACTGTTCTTATGGACCAAAACATCTAAAAAGGACAAACAACAATTTGACTCCTTTTCAACGGTGAAATTTAAGGACGGATGAACAGAATTTGGTACGGTGAGAAAAAAGTCAGCTTCACCCTCATCATTAAAGAGTCAAAAAGTATCATCCACATAGCGATCATACATTGGAGGCTGATTAATACGAGAAAATCATAGGGCCTCGTGAAAACCAACAAAAAAATGTTAGCACAAGCGAAGGACCCAAAGGAGATCCCATCGCAAACCCGTCAATTTGTCGATACATTATATTATTGAAACTGAATTCAACTGACTCCATCAAATCAACTGAATTCAACTGACTCCATCAAATCAATAAACACTCGGTAAATTAAAAAAAAAACAAGAAGTAAAAAACAAAAACAAATCTATTTCCATACCTGAGGAAGTCTGTAGGAACAGACGAAAGCTTGTAAAAACTAAAAAAGACCTTATGAAACTGGAATTTATAAACAGGGATCATATCATTCATATACAGGTTCGGGGTTAGTGTAACTTATTGAAATTGTTTGCGGAGATGTATTCTCGCTATTTAAATCATTAACCTCTATATTTGTTTTTTTGTATGAATGATTCATGTAATTATAAGTTGAACAGCACCTATAATCGAAATTAAAATAACTGATCCAACGTGCAACTTTCGGATAATAAGTGTGAAATTTCCGTAATTATTGAATAATATAGTTCATGCCACATTGACGGAAAACTTACCAATACAAAATAATTCTCTTATTACTATATTTGTACAAAAACGCACAACCTTAAAATTAAAAATTCAAACTCAGCGTTGCGACCGCACGTTCCAAAATAACACATTTCTCATAGCATTTTTTCGGATTACATCTCTATTTTCGTTGTCCTCTTATTACCGAGAAGTAAAAAACAAGAACAAATCTATTTCCATACCTTTTTTCATATTGCCCTTTTATAGATATACGCTATCAGAAATGTTTACATGCACGCACACACACATATTGTTTTTTTGCCTCGATAAGAGAGTTTTCAAAAGAAATTTGGGAGTTTATTATATCACTAGCCAATAATGGGATGGAATATAGGGAAATCTCTAATTAAGTATATATCCTTAGTTTCACAGTCGGGGACACAATTTTCCGATGGAATTCTAATCATGCTGTCAAAAATTTGCTTCAAGCTGGACATCTTCCCAAATTTTCAGTTGGTGCTGCCAGAAAAATTGTTTGGGGACTGTTAAGGCCAAAAAACACATACAGAGAAATTCAGAAAGACTTGGAAGAAGCCAGAACGGACTTGTGGATGAAGATTTTCCGGAATGCAGCTTCTCTTAAAATCACGGAATTCTCATCTGTTGATACCAAAAATCTTTATGTTGGAAAAATCTGATGTCTGCGTTTTTGTTTTTTGTTTTGTTTTGTTTTGTTTTGAAATACTATGACAGAATTATTCCGTGTAAATGCAAAGTACACGATGTGACTGCAAAAGAAATGAACGTACCAACCAAAAGTGCATTACGAGTGAAAACCGAAGACACAATATTTTACGCATAACTTAACATTTTATTCATCTTTGGATTCCGAAGATTCTTGCATAGATGCATGCGACATTCTTCTTTTCTCTCAAGGTTGGGCATTTATATCTATACCTGTACCATTTTTTGACACGGACACAACCTATGTCAAAGGAGGTCGATCACCTGTTTCCACTGGCATTCGGTGATGTGCGGATTTACATCTGGTGGCTAGGAAGGTATCACTCAAGGAAACCAGCTGATGCAACGGGTACCTTGGATGGTCCGGTTTAAACCCTGAGTACAAAGTCTCTTCTGGTGCTACTGCTACTCATCTCAATGTTCTTGACCAAATCCAAAGAAGGATCTGTAATGTAATCAATTTTGACCAGGCATCTCGACTTCAGTCTCTTTCTCAACGACGTGACATGGCGTCTCCCTGTATTTTCTACAAATACTTTCATGGCAACTGCTCTGACGAGCTTTTTTACCCTGGTGACCGGACTACATGTGTTCAAGCGTGCTACTCGATTGGCATCTAGGTCCCACCATTTTTACGATTGAATTAGTTAAATATAACCGCTACTTCTACTCCAAAAGTTTCTTTTCAAGCATTTCCCGCCTATGGAACTCCCTTCCGTTTCCTTGCTTCCCTGATAACTGCAATCTTCAAAAATTTAAATGCAACGCCAATGACCATCTTCTACCTTTTTGAACATCGATCAACTTCTATCCTTTCCTCGCTGTCCCTTATCCCCAATCTTTTCCCCACCTTCATTCTCCGTAACAACCTGCGTACCAGTGGCATTACAGACTTCTGTAGCTACGTCAACAGTAAAACGATGAGACCTTATTTGCTAGTCTATCAGTAAGCTTAACTTCATACAGTGAACCAACTTGCCTAATACCAGACTTAAAAATTGATTCAATATAATCATTCAATTTCATGTCAGTGGGAAACGTAGGCCCAAGAATGCGCAAAGGGTTGCTTTTCTGGAGTTTAAGTAAAATAGCAAAAATGGTTGAACTTGTTTGTATCAGAAATAAGACGAAAAAAGTCTGTTTCGCCATCACCCGGAGCAAGTTGCCTACTACCAACACTGAGAAGTTTGGCGGAGGTAGCTAAATTGTCCGGGACTGTTTTTCTTCACTACACGCAAGCAACCAGTGCCACTGGTTGGTGTATCACTATCGTTTACCGCTGGTAGCCTGCTGTCAGGTCGCCGTCGTGTTCGTCTCGGCAATGCTACCATTGGTGGATCGCTAGAAGCCCACCGGTGGCCCGCCGATGGCTATCACCAGAGGACCGCTGGCGTTGCCACCGGCGGCTTGAGTGTAGACTTAGGACAGACTGACAAGATTCATGTGACTGAAGTGAAGTTTGATGGTCGTACATATCGACAGATTTTAGATAAATCATGAATTAATTAAAACGTTGTTCTTACCAACAGAACAATTATCCACAATATTTAGCTAAGAATCACTATTTACACTATCTACATTGTTTGATCTGTTATCCTCATCTTTGTTGTCATATTCACGGCGTTTCGTCCGTTGTCCGCCCTGGCCTTCTCCAGGTGACTGTTATTTCGAACCGAACCTTTATTTCGTCTCCCGAGGTAGATTGTGTTCTAGTTCCCTGTGCCTGGAATATGAAATCAATAAGGATGATTCGATCCTGTGTAGGTTGACATGGTAGGGTCTTAGATTTGAAGGCATAAACTGCTGTTGAGTGATGTCTTTATTATCAAGAGCTTCACTTATTGTATGTGTAATGACAGTTAAGAAATCAGCAGTTGAGTTAGCTTGGTTGGTTGGTTGGTTGGGTTTTATGGCATATCAACCACTCTGGGTCATTTAATGCCAAATTAAGGTATATATATATATATTAAATATACAGTATTATTAAACATATAGCTGGAAACATTATCTTTTCAAAAACGCATAGCTGGCAACATTATCTTTTCCCAAAAACGTATAGCTGGCAACATTATTTTTTCAAAAACACATAGCTGGCAACATTATCTTTTCCAAAAAACGTATAGCTGGCAACATTATTTTTCCGAAAAACATTATCTGAAGGACGTAGTTTATCGTCATACCCAGGACGCGGATGTAGTTTATCGTCATACTCAGGACGCGGATGTAGTTTATCGTCATACCCAGGACGTGGATATAGTTTGTCGTCATACCCAGGACGTGGATGTAGTTTATCGTCATACCCAGGACGCGGATGTAGTTTATCGTCTTACCCAGGACGCGGATGTAGTTTATCGTCATACCCAGGACGCGGATATAGTTTATCGTCACACCCAGGACGCAGTTGAGCTAGGAATGAAAACCATACTGTTTGTCATTCAGGAGGTTGTTTTATGTTGAGGGCATCAGCAACGACCTTGTTGATAGACGCAAAATGTATTCAGGAGGATTATGGGGCGATATTGTGGCAACGGAATTTATCCAGAAGAGGAATAGTAATATTATGTGTAGTGACAGAGTCAGTCTTGTGACTAGCATCCATAAGGATAATTGTCGATGGAAAACTGAAAGTTCAGACCCAAGAAATAAATAAAAAAAATAACCGATCAGAGCCAGGAAGAAATGTCTAAAAGAAAAAATGACATCCGCTTAAACGCAGTGGTGTCGTTTCTTAAAACAATGGAAATTCTCATTGCTTGTAATGGCTAAACGATCAAGTTTTTTCTTCATTTCTTCACCGTTTTCCATCAAAAAATGCATAATCATGGTTCTTCACAATTTCCTAACATTCGTAGCCCTTAGCGATATTTGTTTCTTTTAGTTTTTTTAGTTTTTTTTTTACTATCCTTCCCAAACCCTATTTGGTCATCCATTTACACAAACCCCTTAAGTAGGTTATTTGCTGTTTCCATTCGTCCCTCTTGCCTTTATTATGTCCAGTAAGTGTTAAATTCTCCAAGATTTTTTTTCTCATTATGCGTTCGGGAAGTTCCAACTGTTCTTTGCCCATTTATATAGCAATGGTCGGTTACTACGCGTCTGCCAGGGATTCCTGCTGAACTCACAGAACACACTTGTGGTTTGCACTGCAACTAAGCTAGCCTTAGTTACAGTTTCTGGGGAGAGTACAGAACCTCGACCAATCAATTTTGGGGACATGTCAGGCATACTCAAAACTTCAGGCACGATGGCCTGTGGCTTCCGGACGGTTCTGTCTACCGTTTCGCTTGTGAAGCTTGGGTGAGTCAGTTGGATGGTTTTCAAGAACTTTCCAAATGTGCCACTCCAGACCGAAAACACCAAGAAATCACGTCATTGTCAAATCGACTACGGTGAGATTCGAAGGCGGGTTTTCTTGATCAGAAAACGAACGTTCTAATTGTTCGACGACGCGGCCATATACAATATTTTCTTATTATGTATTATGAAAACGGCTAAAAATAGTGATTTGAAAATATTTCCTTGATTTTTTTATTGATTCTTTTTCTATGGCTTATTAACATCTAGGGGTTATTTAAAGCCAGAAAATATTTTTATATTGCAAGAATTTCTTTTGAGATTACAATGGTTTACTAATACAAGTCTTTCTAGTTAACCCATTGCAGGAGGAGAAGAGGTGGATTCAGACTTTTCCCAGGGATATTTACGCGTAAGCGAACATAACGGACCCAACTGAAATTGGAACTCAGCTCTTCGTGCCATTATCCTTTACACCATCAGCTAATTCAGGTTTTCAAGCATCTGGTATTTCCAATCGTCTACTCATCTAGGTTCTGAACAGCTTCCACGTTGTTTAACTTCGGTGATCGTACAGGAACCGGTGTTTCAAAGTTCTATGGCCTTAAGCCAATTTTACTTGCATTTGTCTTGTATTGCGAAAGGTCAAAGTAGTGAACACATTGGGGATCTAATCCACTAAAATAACAAACAAGGTAAGAATGTTAACACCGCTCTATGGTAGACACTTTTTAAGAACATGGAAAATGTTACAGTAAGTAAAATTTAGAAATTTCTCGTGACAGATAAATGTCATAAATTGTAATTATAGTCAACATATTGTGTCAGGTAACACTGGCCTTAAATACTGACCAGTAAAAAATACTTTTTTTTCTTCATTCACAGTGCATTTCTTTCTTAGTTTTCAATTTGAACATATGGACTCAATGTCGTGACGTTAAAAACCAATTTCGGTTCAAAATTTTAAACGTTTTAACGTAATCATAAAAGTTTCACCTCCACCTAAGAAAATACACGACACATATACGGAAAACAAGATATCATGGCTTATATAAACAGTCGTATTTAGATTTAGCATCAATATATTTATAGCAGATGCGACTTTTTTACAAAATAATATATATTTAAGGAAATATATATATATATATATATATATATATATATATATATATATATATATAAATTCATGAATCATTCATACAAAAAACAAATATAGAGGTTAATGATTTAAATGGCGAGAATACATCTTCGCAAACAATATAAATAAGATACACCAACCCCAAACCTGTATATAAATTATATGATCCCTGTTTATAAATTCCATTTGCATAGGGTCTTTTTAATTTTTTACAAGCTTTCGTCTGTTCCTACAGACATCCTCATGTATGGAAATAGATTTTATTCTTGTAATAAGAGGACAACGAAAATAGAGATCCGAAAAAATGCAATGAGAAAATATATATATATATATTATTTCATAAATATAGTATATATATATATATATGTGAGTGTGAGTGCGTGTGTGTCATCAACAGACAGTATCAAAATCCATCAGTGTGCCTAGAAATCCGATTTGCCGCAAGCCAGGATCGAAACACTGCCGGAGATTTTCCCCTGAGGTATCAGCTCCCGGCAGGGAGGAAAGTGAATTTTTTACGTATTTATTTTGCAATAAACATCCCAGTGACCTAGAGTGTACAATTCATAGATTTTGCATCAGCTGGAGCAGCCATATATATATATATATATATATATATATATATATATATATATATATATATATATATATATATATATATATATATATATATATATATATATATATATATATATATATATATATATATATATATATATATATATATATATATATATATATATATATATATATATATATATATATATATATATATATGCTCTACTTTTGTATCGAGCACTATTTTTAAAAAATAATAACAAAAATGCTAGAGAACTTTGGGTTATTTACCTAACGAGTTCTTTCCTATTTTCTATATATTTTTACACATATATATATATATATATATATATATATATATATATATATATATATATATATATATGGTCCATTGACCCTACTATTGATAAAATCCAAAGAAGAATCAGAAATATTAATGGTCCTGATCTGGCGGCTCTGCTTCAGTAACTTTTGCACCGCCGAAAAGGTTGCTTCTCTGTCTTTTCTATAAATATTTCCATGGTAATTGTTCGGGTGAGTTCTTTACTATGGTGACTAGACTTTAAGAATTTAAGCGTATTCTTAGACTGGCGTCAGTATCTCATCAATTTACATTTGAGCTGGCTAGATGTAAGCGGAAATTCTATGCTAACAGTTTCTTTTCTCGCATTTCTCGAATGTGGAACTTCCGGATCCATGCTTTCCAGACAACTTGAATTTGCAAAAAATTAAATGCAACGTCAATTTCTCTCTACTGCTTACTTTTTGAAACTTTTTAAAATCAATATTCAATTTAGGTAAACCTGGAGAGTTATATTGCCCAGAAGTAGATAATATATAATACAGATATTGAGATTTTTCAGTGTAAATTACTGTAAAGTAGAGCTGTCGCTGTTCAGTCTCAGAATTGAGCTGCAATTTTGCATCATATAGATTCCATGATATGAGTTTAACATAGCTATTATGTTTCTCCAACACTTCAAATGCTGAATGTGTATCTAATTCTAATTTCTATTTTCCCGTCTTTACACTATATTAATTTTGTCTTATAAATTCTCCCCTGTTCTGCCACCCATTAAATAAAAATAATTGTTTGTACCGAAAATAAGGATCAAATCGTCCTTAAGTTGCAGCAAAAGGATTATAGTTGAACTTTTAAAAGATAAACTTAAACATTAGTTCAAAACTTAAATGTAGCAATCAATTTTGAGTTCTGTTATTTATTGTTTGCCTATCGCATTTACTCACTAGCTATTGTGATGATGGCTAAATCAAGTGTCCCCATCAGGGGCGGCTTTTAAGCAAGTTTAAAATTTTAAGCTAGCTGCAATTTTGGATACTAAAGAAAAATAGGAGTTACTCTCCTTGAAACATTAAAGCAACTATAATGGCTAGTATAATATATTAATATATATTTTGTTTAACCTCGCACAATCTGGCTACCCTGAATCTGAGCTCAACGAAAATCGTTCCCTGCACCTAACTTTTCTATGGCTTTTGAATGAGCTATGAATAATTGAAATCGAACTAGTGGAAGCGGGGTAGTTGCTTGGACACACACAAACACACACACATACACTGTACTTTATATATAATATATATATGTGTATGTGTGCGCGCGCGCGTGTGTTTAAAAATATATTGTCAACACGGAAAACACATGGATAGACATAGGAATATATAACTCTTTTACTTTCAACCCATTCTGAAGGATTGGATGAAAATTTGCCTCGAGTTCATTTCAGAAAATACTATATTAATTCCTTGGTTTCGAGTCATTCTGGGAATGAGGATTTAAGTTTAAATCGATACATGAATGCTGGGTACAATGTATTAACAACTTTCGATATGAACTAAGAATTATAAAAAAAAAAGATACAGAATAAGTATTAACGGCTTTTTTTTTAAAAAAGCAACTCATTTTCTTTCTCCCTTAATCACGAGAAATGCCATCTTAGGGCAAAAAGTATTATGATTCATTATTTAAGCAAACACACATTTCTTTCTTTCGTTTTACGACATGCTGAAGCCTAGAATAGTGAAACGCGTAATCAAATCTATTTTCAATGAAACGTTTTCCACACACACACACACACACACATATATATATATATATATATATATATATATATATATATATATAATATTATTTGATAATTAGTATGGATAATTCCAAAGAATGTAAGAACAAACAAATAATAATGATGAAAGTGAAGACTTTAGTAATAGTTTATTTCGCGCGATCAAATAATTGATCTCGTCTCATCAGACCACACAATTTTACAGCTGCTCTCCAGGGCCGGCAGCACTCAGTCTAATTTTCCTCAGGTGTGACTTTGTCCTATGAGGTAACCGCTCCTTAGCGAACTCTGCCAAAAGACAGAGACGCAACTGAGAGATGATAATAAACGTGTTACAAATTACTAAAGAGTAATTTGTATTTCCTCAAACCCCACCCCACCCCCAATGAGGTCAGGTTGTGATACAAGGTCGGTTTAATGTGGGGAACCCGAGCGAATACACCCGTGCAAGGAAAAAAAATTGCTCGAGCCTACGTAACCGTCGGTTGTGCTGGCCTTGGTGTGAGCACCGATCCCTCTCTCTGGTGCAATGAGAGTGGGGAGCGGCCTCGGGCAGCTGTTCCCCATGGCTGGGAACCTCTCAGTATAATTTTCGTCAGTTGCGAATCTGTCCTTTGACGGTTCCGCCCCTGAGCGCATTCTGCTTAAAGACAGAGACGCAACTGAGAAATGAGAAATAAACGTGTTACAAACTACTCGAGAACAATTTACAAACTAAAAGCACAGTACCTCTATTATATATTATCTACCTCTAGTCAATATCACTCTTCAGGTTTAACTAATTAAAAATGCATATTGATTTAAAAAAAAGTTTATTTATTAATTATCTGTGCTTCGTTACTGTTCTTTCATCGAGGATTGTTTTGATTTTTATATAAGTTTTATAATAGTTCTGTTTAGGAATATCGTCTTGTATAGTACAGAAATGTGTTTGAAATTTGCATTTTACTTGGCTTTCAACAAGTTGGCATCTATTTGTAAAACTTTCCTTAACTATAACAAGCCAATTTATGAATGTAATGTTCATTTAAAAGTTTTCTTTCAAAGACTTCAAGTAGTGAATATATCTTACTTTGCGAAGCGATAGCGAGAGGACGAAGCCTGCTAATGGGAAATAAAAGCAGGTATTTCCCTTGTTCCCAGTTCACGATATTTCCTTTGCTCCCTGTTCAAGATATGGTTTACCGGTTCTTCTTCCTGTTTCTCGCCCTTTCAATCCCAGTAAACTTTGCGTCTCATTGGCTTGCTTTGGGTGATCTCGATTAAAAAAGATAAAGAAAAAAATATGAATTATCACATTTGAAAATTGGCATATCACATTTGTCACACGACAACGTCATTTCCTCTAATTTGTAATTGTTTTCAGAGTAACCCAAACTTATCGACATGTACACAATATATATATATATATATATATATATATATATATATATATATATTTGTTTAAAAATATGATTCCTTCGCTACATAAGAGTTCTCATGTTTCAAAAACGAGAGCCGAAACCATCCAAATAATTATTAAAATTAAGTTGAATTGAGGTGTTTAGTCCAGTTTCATCTTCAAGCGAAATTTTAGGAATATGGAGCACTGTAATCAACAAAAATACTAAGGAACCCCGGATTATGCACCCAACGTGTTCTTTTCTATTTTCTGCATACCTGCACAAGGATACATATATATATATATATATATATATATATATATATATATATATATATATGAAGAAATATAGTCTTAAGATGTGCTATATTCATAGGATAAAGTGCTCAATATTAGAGATAGAGCGTGTGTAAATATAAAAGTGAACATAGAAGTCAACACTTGTTCCCGCCAAAATAATATTTAGAATAAACTACAACAATCAACCCCAAAATTGAATAAATAGCTTTATCTTCCCAAACCAAAACAAACCTATTAAATAAGTGATATAAGCGACTTTTTACTACGTTAATAAAAACACCGATTAAAATAATAAAAATAAATAAATATAAAAATAAATAAAAACAAGCAAAATAATTTAGCCCAAATCAATAAATAAACAAATAAACGACATCCGGTAAAATAACCGCCAAAATAGACTACCCACAATGCACCACTGACCCGTATATATAAATAGCCGAGAAAAATAACAACACTCGTTGCCTTACGATTGCATCTAGCATGAAACAGACTGTCGCCTCTGTTGACTTCTATGTTCACTTATATATATATATATATATATATATATATATATATATATATATTTGTCATCCATAGACAGTTTCACTGTATCACAGCTCATCAGTGTGGCTAGACGTCTGGTTGCCTCTAGTTGGGGTCGAAACCCAGCTGGATTGACGTCAGTCGGAGATTCTACCCCTAAGCTGTTGGCGTACGGTAGGGATGAAGGTAAATTTAAGCGTATTTATTTTTAAAAATACACAGTGACTGAGAGAACTCGATTCGCTTTACCGAAGACTCTTGCATTATTAGCAGTAATAGTCACTGTTTAAAAACTCACACTTCCTACCCAGAGAGCTCAACCGAAATAAAGTTTTCAGGAGAATATATATTGTCATCCACAGACAGACTGTTTCGCTGTATCCCATCTTCTAAGTGTGGCTAGAGGGCCGGTTGTCTCTAGCTAGGATCGAAACCCAGCTGAATTAGCGTCAGTCAGAGATTCTACCTCTACACGCATGCACACAGAGAGAGAGAGAGAGAGAGAGAAATAGAGAGAGACATGGAGAGAGAGGGTTCGATGGATAAATTGCCGTCATATTACGCAAAATGAAAATAACACTGACATCTCATTTTAGCAAATATATTTACCAAAATTACACAAAAACATCTTGAAATACTAAAGATTAGATTTATTCAATAAAATCGCCACTGGCTTCAACCACAACTTCAACCAGAGGAATCTCCTGCAACTCTTCTGGATGGTCTCCTTGTTTAAGTTGGTGAATGCAGCCATAAACCTTGCCTCACTTCATCTTTGGTGTTACAAATTTGCGCCCCACAAATAATAATCAAGGGGATTGCAGTCAGGGGAGTTAGGTGGTCAGATGTAAGGGTTGATGTGGTCGCAGAAATTGTCTTAGAGCCTGCTTGTATGACATGTTGCAGGATCCTGTTGCCAGACGTAAGTTCTTCCAGTAGCCATCCACTTGACCCAAGGCACTTGATGTAGACCTCCGAGTTGAGATGAATAGTGGCACAACGTTGCCATTACTAGTGATCACTCCAAACACCTTCGTAATCACCATTAGACTCATCCAAGTCTTTCCGAACCCTCTGCACTGGATTGGATTCATACGCAAAGACTCTGAAATGTTCGTATTAAAGCTTCCGGCTGGAATGCCAAGCAATAAGGTTTTTCTCAAAGACGGTGCTTAACTGACCCTACTATACTGTGCAGTAGAAAAAATTAAAAACAAAGAACGCGCATGCGTGGAATGAAAAATATAAGATGGCGACAAAAAATAAAATCGTGCCATATATATATATATATATATATATATATATATATATATATATATATATATATATAAAGAAATATAGTCTTAAGGTGTGCTATATTTATGGAATAAAGTGCTCAATATCAGAGATAGAGCGTGTGTAAATATAAAAGTGAACATAGAAGTCAACACTTAGAGGCGACAGTCTGTTTCATGCTATATGCAATCGTCAAGCCACTATATATATTAGAGTTTCATTGTTATAACGTAACGTTTTCCTGCGTGTAAAGTGTCATCATCGAGCCTAGTTTAATATCCGATCTAGTCGGTTGCGTCCCCTTTCTCACTATGCCCTTGAAATGAATCCACCCTCTCTCCGATCTATGGATTAAATAACAGCGTAGAGTTTGGAGATCCTTTATCTCAGTTAGCCGCGATTCTAAAGAAAGTGTTCGTCCGGTTCATAAACTTTTTCGTCTTTTGAACATGAGTAATGTTTTATTCCTTGTTTCCTGCTCAGCATAGGGTTTCTAGTTGCTTCTCCTTTTTCAATCCTTTGCGTCTTAGTGGCATTATCGTCTTACTTAGGGTGAAATGATTAAAAAGCATAGGAGAAAAAAACTTATAAATGCATTTTTAAAGAAAATGAAACTGTGGTGAGCCATAATTTTCTACGTCCTGAAACCCCATGGCAAAAAAAAAAAAAAAGAAAAAAAAAAGGAAATGTGAGAAATGCTTTGACGTCTAATTTTTATAATAATGTTCACTCCCTACAATGACCAAGAAACACTCAAGTTAGACGGAAATTGTTTGGTGCTGTATGTGTGTAAGAAAATGTGAAGTTCATGAGGTTATTTATTTATTTTTTTAATCGAGTTCACTGAGAAACAAAAGGTCAATGTTTGGGGAAGAGTTGGAATCCGAAAAAATCTGCCAGAGAGCGAGAATAGAGAAAGTCATCAGGAGGATACAGTAGATAGCGATTGACATTACATTTAAAAAGATTCTATACTACTGAAGTCGGAGCGGATGCCATAAACATTGGAGAAATTTGAAGGGAGTAAATTTTTTTTTTTTTTTTTACTGGTTTTCTCGTGTTTCGTTTCGTTGTGTTGGAGAGAGAAGGAAAAGGCCGACATAATAATAACTATGTGTCGCTAATGGCAATAGGAAACAGTCAGAGCGTAACTGAGAACAGGGCATCACGCGACCTCAGAAACACATGCAAAGACACCTACCCATGCGATAAATGGCACTACAAATACTCCGATATTATGTGACTGTTGATCAAAGCAGACTCTCTAAGCGATACCAAAGCGTTCGGGCTCCTAACGATCAGTCAGAATTAGCAGCCTGCAAACTGCCAACTGGGTATTCTCATAAAGGAAAGTCGCAGTCACTGACTACTAGAAAAAATAACGGTTAATTATCGACTTGAAAAAAGCTACTGGGAAAATATTCTGTCGGGAGTTTGTTCCACAAAGTAGCAGTTCTTGGAAAAAAAATGTCCGAGTGGAACTTACTCCTTACTAATGGAATATGAAAGGAATAGGGATGATTCATCCCTGCGTACGTGTCCCAGTTGCAAAGCTCATAGTTGGTGAAAAGCAAGGAATGTAGCTCGTTGGAATACAAGCCATGAAAGTAGCAATAGAGTAGTGAGAGGCTCTTGAAGTTTTGTTTGTTGGAAAAGTTGTAACGGGGGGGGTATAATTCATCATCCATAAGGCCGCGTTGCGCATTTGAACTTAATACAGCCATCATTTACTAACTTTAGGAATAGTTCTGAAAAGCCAATGAATTTTACATGGCGTACGGCCATATCATGTCGTAACCTAGGGAAGGTTACTGAATAGAATAATCACACGAAGTTTGGTCATGAACGCTAATACTTAGGACAAGAACAACACATATCAGATTCGCCAGCGGTGTGTAGAAGAAGTAGTCACCTGCTAGAAGTGAGTCAAGTGAATTCCACAATGAATTTCCAGCTGCAGGATATTTACTAACCGCCCCACGCGATCAGATGTGGCACAAGGTCGTATTTAATGTGGGGTATCCGAGCCCGTAGTCTCGGCCAAAATTTCCTCGTAGACCCCGTATAAAATGGGATCAGGTAGCCGTTTCCCGAGACTCTGCCCTTCGACATAGCCTTATTTGGGATCCTCTCTGCCCGGAGGCAGAGAGTTTGACCATCATAAGTGGAGACGAATCTCCAACTGTAGGATATTTGCTAACCGCCCCACGCGGTCAGATGTGGCACAAGGTCGAATTTAACGTGGGGTATCCGAGCCCGTAGGCTCGGGCAAAAATTCCCCGTAGACCACGTAACAAAACGTGTCGGGTAGCTGTCTACCACCTGAAAAAAAAAAAACGAAGATTACAAAGGTCGAAATAATTGGAAAAGCAAAGCCTACAATAATTAAACCTGAACCTATTAGGGAAATATATCTTCAATTTTTTTTTAGTCAGATACCATTATTTTTTTTACTAGGACTTGGACACACGGTTATTGCACCAATCCTACAGTGAGCAATTGGTTTCTTTGAATGACTCATTAAAAATATAACTTTATTTGTTTCTTTTGTCAGTCAGCTGGTGAATTTGCATGACAGTGATCTGTTGTTAATGCGAAGTTACAAATAACCACTATGTGCAGGTCCGACAATATTTTTCTCGTTAGGACGTCCAATAATTTTATCTTGTCAACATGTTCATTAAAGAATTAATAAATTTTATCAAATACGGTATCATTCTTTTATAATGGAATACATAATTAATCAGGAAAAAAACACTTTCATTGTTGAATAATGATACTAGGAATTTTTGTGATATATATATATATATATATATATATATATATATATATATATATATAATGATAATAATAAACGGCTAATAAGTATGGCATTTATCTTTTATTATTACTCCAAGGAGAGCTCCATGTCAGAGACAGGGCCAGCTTATTATTAATTAATGAATATAAAACACTTAAATCCCCATAGGCAATAATTTTTATTTCATGAGGCCACATTAGTTAGCCTTATTCATCGGACCTATAGACCAAAAAGGTGTTTGAGGTCCGATTATTACCTATGAAATTTTAAGTGTTTGATATTAGTTAATTAATTAATTAATAATAATAATAATAATATATATATATATATATATATATATATATATATATATATATATATATAAGAAAAACAGACCACTATAAGGTTCCATTATAATAATTTATTTCACCAGAGCCCTTTTAAAGGACGCCGAATCATCAGATAGCACTTCCAAAAAATGAAACGAAAAATGAAATGAAAATTGATGGGTAGTGTAAATTATTTTAATTTAACAGAGAGTGTAATAGGGAGTGGTTAGAGAGACATGGTAGAGTTTAGAGAGGGTTTAATTTAATATTTCTCTCAATCATACTTAGTATTGGGGATGAGGAGGGACCAGACCTTGAACTATTTAAACGGTTAACTTAATGGAAATAATATACTGAAATGGGAGGGGAGAAGAGAGAAAAGAAAAAGGAAAAAAGAAAAAAGGGGGAAGTAAAGAGAAAGAGGCTGTAAATGGGTTTTACATATGGAGGAGATGGGTGGTAAGTTTTAGCAATTTATGTGAAATGTAGATTTTAATGTTTGATAGTAATTTAGATGTCTAAAAAATCACGAAGAAATTAATTTGATGTTTACTCGCAATTTAAATATTTAACTTTTTTACAAATAGTTTAGGGATTTAATATAAGTTAAATACTGTATTTATTAACACATTCATAGAGAACATATTCTAAAAAATGTTTTAAAACTATAACAGTTTGTTTACCCAACCAATAGTACTCTTTTAATATTGTAAAAGACAGTTACGGCAACATCTTTATCAGTTTGAATCTAATTCCTGAATGTAATTTGTAATTATTTTTAGATGGTTAATCTTACTTAAAGTTTAGGTTTCGAATTAAGATGGAGTAATATTTGAAGGTAATATTAAAGATTTTGTTTTTTTTCATATATATACCACATATACACTTATGCAAATCCTACATATACATACATTCATTTACATGTGCAATTACACACATAGGTACACACATGTATCGATATACACATGTACCTATACATATTCATCCATAAATACACATACATTTACAAATAATTACATATATTTATATTTAAATTTTTTCTTTAATTTCACAGTTAATGTTTAACGTTAGGTGATGACTTAAGTGTTTAAATATCCAAACAAATATTTCTAATTTAATATTTTACTATCAATATTGATAGTTAAAGAATGATATATTTAAATTAAAATTAAATTATCCATTTAAAATGAAAATACCTCCAGACGATAAGTATTTAATCTCACAATTCTAATTAGAGAATATTAAAAAAGAAAGTTAGATTAAATATTAATAAAAGTAATATTAAAACCATGGGAATACTTTATATATATATATATGTATATATTAGGTTGGTGCAAAAATAATGACGTAATAATGTCGTTTTTTGACGTTACGTCAAAAAACGACATTATTACGTCATTATTTTTGCACCAACCTAATATATATATATATATATATATATATATATATATATATATATATATATATATATATATATAAGCATATAAAAATCAAATCTGTAGCCATAAACATCCACACAGGCATATGTATTTATATTACTATATCTTACATATATTCACAGATATTACAAATATTAACTCTCAAATATTTACATCTATATACATATAGACATATACATATACAGAGCACATGCAATTTTATATCCATGACACTATATATATATATATACATATATACAAAATATATATACATATATATACAAAAATACCTAGTTACGCATGCGCCCATACACACACACATACATACATATTCATACACACACATATGTATATATATATATATACGTACATACATACGTACATATATATATATATGCGTCTACAATTCATACATACACATATATTCATATATACATCCTTATCCAAAATGCCCATACATACATGCATAAAACCATATATCAATGTCCATATTCATCTACACTTTTTATGTATTCATGCATTAATTTCAAAACCAAAAATAATATTTTCCTTTCTATATAGTTATTCCTAAATATATTTAGTTAGATTGAGGTGGTTTTTATGTCTATATTTAAAAATTAACTCGTCATGTTTGTTCAGTAATATGTCCGGATCTTTATATCTTATTATTAGGATCTTCTCTTTTATGCACAAGTCCCATCGGTCTCTGAAATTTATTGGAGTTCTAGCCCTCGAGACGAGATTCCATTTTACTTGTGGTATTAAGTCGCTCTCTAACAAATCCTAATAATGTTTTGACAGTGCCTTTTGGTGTTTTTTAGATTTATTTTTGAAGGACTGGCGATGGTTATAAAAATGTTGCTTCCAATTTCCCGCCAATATTCCTATGTATAGCCTTTTCTGTTTAATATCTTCCTTGGTGAAAATTGTAGCTTCGTATATTACGTTTTCTGCCATGCATATTTCCTCTACTGGACAAACAGATCCTTCCCTGCAATTACAGGTAGATGCTTTCACTTGGTTTGCATTGAAATCTTTTTGTAGTTGATTATTATGAAATTCTCTTATAATTTTGCTATTGTGAGAGCTCATAATTTTTTCTACATTGCTCTTGTATCAATAACTAATTTTTAAATTCATTTTGAACATCTTTTTCAATAGTTCATCTTTTCTAAAATGTTTGTTTATTAGATTAAGGAAGTATTTCCCTATATTAATATTCGAAAGTTTACAGAAAAGCGGGTTGAACCATATAATCTTCCTTTTCTTATTTTTGGACTTAGAGGATGTGTTATTAGTTGATTTATCTATATAATTTAATGTTTGTTTAAATCTACTTTTTAATAGGGCTTGATTATATGTCGGTTTATTTTGGTTAAAAATTGTTTTACTAGAAGACAGTTTGTTTATTCTTGCATTTAATGTATTTGGAATTTGGTTTATAATTGCTTTCGGGTGGTTTGAGTCGATATTTATGCATATGGGCGATTGGTTTTCCTTTTGGAAGGGTTTATAAGTGTTATTGTAGAGATCAAATGTTACGTCTAGAAAAATTACTATTTTTAGGTTAGATGATATTTCGATTTTAAATCCTAGAAATTTGAATGCCTTAATTATTTTCTTCTGTAGTTGGGATGTTAGAGGACCATTAGAATTAGGTATAACAATGAGTCCATCATCCCTGTAAAACCCTACATTTTGGGGGTTAAGGAACCTGATCACAATATCTAAAATGTATATACCTATTAAGTCTGCTATTTCAGCAGAATCAAATGCTCCCGTTGGGACATCAAAATTGTCTCTGTTTTTTTTTTAATCCAAGGCGTGTCATTAAGACTGTCTAGAATCTATTATGATTTTTACTTCTTCGTCAGTAATTTCAGTATAATTTTTAGCAAAATTAAGCTATTTACTAATAAATCTTTAGAAATGGAGGGGTAGAAGTCGATAATATCTAAGTGGCTTTATTTTTAGATTTTAGATTTTGGAACCAGTTAATGGCGTCAGATGAATCTTTCCAAAGGTTTAAGGGGTATATTTCTAATATAGATGTGTTTATTCTTTTTAGAAACTTTTTGGAAATTATTCATAACTCTGATTTGGAGGGATTTATTAATCTGGAATGTATATTATTTTGAAAGTTAGGTTTATGGTCTTTAAAATGTAGGTAGGCATCTTTCAAGTGAGTAGTGCCCATTCTATCAGCAATATTATATTTAAATGCGAATTTAAATATTTCTCTGTGTATGGAGGATAGGTGCCTGGAGTTATCTTTTTTATAAGAGTTAGAGACTTTATTCAGAATCAGATGATTGTATTCCGATGGATTAATCTTGTAGATATTTTTGGATTTATCAGCTCTGATCCATAGATTTTTTTGTGTTTTTGATATTTGTAATGTCCTTTTTAAGATTGGATTGGAATAAGTTGTATTTCTTTGTAGAAGATATTTTATTGATAAAATTAATTAATTACTTTTCAAAGGGTTCCAATAATTTATTGCTGGGTGGAGTGTTTTTTAATTTCAAGTGAAAAGCATTATTAAGGTTTGGAGGTTTGTTTTGGGGATTAAAATGGAAGTAAATGAGGTCAATATTTTTTTCCGTCAACGAAATGGTGAAAGATTCAACAGAAGGGTAAGGAATGTTTTTGAGAGAGTAATCCGGTGTAAATTTATCCATTATATGTTGGAAGTGTGGATCCTTACGGTAATCTGATGGGAGATGATCCAATGAGAAGTCAACTTATTTCATAAGGAGCTAATAGTTAAGTTATGAAAAAAAAGTGGATATTGAGGTCAACACTCAGCGGCAACAGTCTGTTACATGATTACTGGCCTGAAGATTGAGTTTAAGCATGAAACAGACTGTCGCCGCTGGGTGTTAACCTCAATGTCCACTTTTATAATTATATACGCTCTACCCGATATTCAGCACTTTAACTTATAAATACAGCATACCTATATATATATATATATATATATATATATATATATATATATATATATATATATGTATGTAGTAAGGTAATGAAGGTTTTGGTAATCCGTATACATAATTCCAAAGAGGATGCGATCCAGAGAGCTGAATGTAAAACCAGAGCAAATATTAATTAAATAATTAAAAAATAGACAACCTTAAATTTCCATGGCTATAATTTATTTCCCCAGTAAAAATACATTTTTCCTGTATCATCAGGTCATATATATATATATATATATATATATATATATATGTGTGTGTGTGTGTGTGTGTGTGTGTGGCACCATTTAACGAGGCAGAAAAGGAAAAGAAAGAAAAGAAGAAAAAGAAAGGCTAAGAACCGAATCGTGAGTGTTAAGCAAGAACACACACACACAGCTAAGAGACAATGGATAAAAGGATATTTTGATAAGTAACAAATGGCGAATGAGTGTCATTACAATGACAGGGAAATTCTGAGTAAAAAGAAAGGGAAGGAAGGAAAGAATCAGATATGTTTTGGCATCGGCCGTGTTATCTAAAGATATGAAAACAAACTATTGGTACGGAAGACATCTTATTATCAACTACAGACCGACTGGCCAGAGAGAGAAAGAAAAATTCAAATGAAAATGTTGTTTCGTTAAGTGACGAAAAACAGCAACTAAAAAGACTTGGACAGATATGAAAAATTAAAAAAAAAACACCCACGAGCATCCTTGGCCTGCGATAATAAAATTTTGTTATCAGGAATTGTGCCGAAAGAAAATAAATGTTTTTTTTTTCTTTCTTCGAGGCGACAGACCGACTGGAACTTTGGAGATGTTCCTTTTTTTGAGACCATGTCGAGAAGACCACACATTCTGATAATTAGCGATAAACTACTTGAAGTAAACCACGTGTAGAACAAGAGTTATGACCGCCATTGTCATATTGTCCCGTTCGCGGCTGGAGAAATGATAAACCATTAAGGGGAAGAAAAAGGAAAGAAAAGAGAGATAATTTTTTTTTTTAAGCAAGATATTTTTTTCCTGAAACAAAGCCGCAGATTCGTCCACGCCCGACTAAGACATCATTGGTCGAGTGGTGATCACGTGATGCACGAGGGAGGCAGTTGCCGCCCATCTGGAGGATGACTAAGAGAGGTTGCCACGAAGATGTGGGGAGGGCAGTTCACGCCCCTCTGAAGTATGATGAGAAGGTGGGAGTGAGGAGAGGTTCCCAAAAATGGAAAAAGGTGGAAATTCCTAACAAGAGAGGTGGATATGTATTTAGAATTATCGAGGAACCCCCCAGCGCCGACAAACCCACCCCGGTTTTGGTCGGCGCCCATATAAACGAAGCCACAACGAGCAATTCCGAGAGTCGAGTCCCAGCATTTCCCAGAGTCAGTCTCCGGTTGAGGCAAGCCTCGCAGATAGCTGACCAAGATTCCCGCACATTTTCCGGACCCACATCTTCAAACCAAGAACAATTATTTTGAAGAGCGACTTAGATCCAGATCACCGAAATAGGTTTTTCTTTCGACTTTCGTCCAAAGACCCACCGAAACACCAATTTCTTAAAGAGCAGACGACTTGAAGTGTTAAAACTTGCCTAGCGGAAAACGACGTGTCACAATCCATAGAGCGGGTTGGGAGATAGATGCAGTCCTATGTATCGAACAACTAGACATAAAGTTTGTTACCTTTTTCTTTGATACTTTGAACTTTTGAGTTTTCATTTTATTGCCTTTTATGCGTATTTTTGTGGTATCACCCCCGTTGGACTCGGTTTGCAGTACGGCCCCGATGACTGATTGATTTCCTCTACCTAGATCAAATCACAACGTGGGTAGGTAGACTGGGAATCAAAGTAGGACGTCACAGTTGGTGCCGTGGTAGACTGGGATACAACGACATGGTTGGCGCTGCGACCAGGGGACGACGTCACACACACACACATATATATATATATATATATATATATATATATATATATATATATATATATATATATATATATATAACGCTGAAAGCATAAACCTTTCTCTGCTTGTTTAGTTTCAGCTGACATTATTATAATAATTGATACTTAAGTTAGTTTGATGTTATTTAATACTAATTTGCTCAATGATTTGCCAGTGATCCTTAGTGTGTATTATATGTTTGTCAGTCAACTGTGCATCGGTCTTCTTATTGCATAAATCTCGGAGTCATATTTTGATATCCATCTTTCCCATTAACAATTCTAACGTTTGCAGATTAGTCCTATTGTCTAGTTCCATCAGTTCAGACCTTTACGTCAAGCCACTTCTATGCAATCGAATCACACTCCATATTCCAAACGTAAGAAGGAAGTTCTAGCCTGACAGTATTTTCCCGGCAACTGATACTTCCCTGAATATTTTACGCTTCGGAGTGTGCTGGTCGGGCTCTGCCTCTGGACAGTGAGGATCCCCAGACAAGTCTATGTTGAAGGGCATAATCTCGTAACAGGAGATAATACTCGACCCCGTTTTTTACGGGGTTTACGAGGAATTTATGGCATTGTGACGCATCCGACCGCATAGGGCGGTTAGTGAATATCTTATTTTTTTATCCTTTTACACACAAGTGTCAATCGTTATCTATCCTTTACAATCTCCATTTTGTTCAACCTTCTCTTTCATTCATATCACAGGCCTCATTTATTATTACCATTTTGAATATATAATTCAACTTGAAGTGTCTCTCGAGCCTTGTATTGAATGAACTTTTATAAAAAATATTTGAATATACTGTGGAGGGGTGAAGAATACTTCTTATAAAAAGAGCATCTTAGATAACTACCAAGTTTGTTTTATTGGCCAGTTAATACGACTGACTGCTCTTATTTGATGAAAATATCATTTAAAGCAAAAAATTAAAATCATTTAACGCTTTTCTTACGATTAATTGCTAAAATAATCTGAATACTGAATGGCAAATCTTGTTTATTAAACTCCTTTTCCACGATCAAAAATACCCCCCCCCCAAAAAAAAACCGTGTCACATTTCAATAAGGAATAAATTAAATTCTACAGAAATAAATTAGTAAGTAAAAAATATTTTCTGTTTCTTTTTTTCTTTCCTTGTCTTTTTTAGTTAGAGCCAAACAAGGAACATATTTTGGCAATTTTGAACAGTGAAAATCGTGCAGATTCCAAACGTTACACGTGACCCGACAAACAGCAGCGAACATAAGCGGCCCTGAAAGCTTATTTGCCTAAATCAAATCAGTTTAATGGCTTTGAGTGACGTTCACAGGTTTTATTCAACTTTTTTTCTTTGGCTCAAACAAACATCAAATAAGCTAAAAGCAGTTATCTCTTCTCCCCCCCTCTCTCTCTCTCTCTCTGTATGCGTGAAGAGGGAATACAAACATAGACCTTCTACCATCGATCCACTATTCCGACATTCTTTGCGTTTCTTTATTTAATTTTTTCTTACTGATTTCTGTCTTTGACTGTCGTGTTGGCTTTATTTCGTCTTTCGTTTGCATTTCATTCATTAAATCACGTTCAAATCTCGTCTTAATCTCGTCATTTTCTGTTTTCTTCATTCACTTCAAAGGACTTGGATTCTTCACGAGTTTCAGTCTTTAAGGATATTAAATATCTCCTTGATATTTTTCTTTCATTATTACATAATTTTATGCTTCTTTCATTTACATCCTTACGCCTTTTATTTATTCTTACCTTCACATCTTTTTTCTATGTTTTTTTCTTATGCTTTTTCCTTTTTCTTTCTTTCTATCGTTCGTCCGTCCTTCCTTCCTGTTTTCCCTGTTTTTTTCTTCTTTCTTTTTTCTTACTTTTGCTACTTCTTTTTCCCTTGTTCGGTCTAACATTCTCCTTTCTTTCTGTCTGTTAATCTTCCATTTTTACTTACCGTTTTTTCTTTCTTTCTTTCTTTCTTTCTTTCTTTCTTTCTGTTGGTCTTCCTTTTTTCTTTCCGTTTTTCTTCGTTCTTCCTTTTTCTTTCTCCCCCCTTCCCTCTTTTTTTTTGCTTTTTTTTCTTTGTTTCTTACTTTCGTTCCTTCTTTCTTTCTTTGTTCTGTTTATCATCCACCTTTCTTTCTTTCTTTCTTTCTTTCTTTATTTATTTATTTACTTCTTTCTTTTTTTGTTCATTCGTTTTTCTTTATTTCTTACTTTAATTCCTGCTTTCTTCCTTTCTTCGGTCTACTATCCTGCTTTCTTTCTTTACTAAATCTTTTAAACATCTTTCCTTCTTAACCAAACTTTCTTTCTTCTGTCCAGTAACAAATTTAGAAATCGATCATTTATTGGTCATTATTTATTGCTACATTCTTTTATTCTGTTCTTTTCTTTCTGTTATTCCTTCTAGAATATACACTTGTCTTATTCCATCTCTTATTCTTTTATTCTTCGCTTATTCTTTATTTAAATACAAAAGCTTTTAATTGCTTTTATGGAAAATAAGATATATTATGAGCACTATTGTTTAAAGTAAAATAAATTTTCGATGAATAATAAATTTTTACAAGAATTTTTTTTTTTTTTAAGCGTTTCACCCCAAGCAAGACGGGAGCCACTAGGACGCAAGGGGTTACAGAAAATTTAGAGCAAGATCAGATAGGAGTGATAGAAGAAAGGATGAGGGTAGTGGACAGATCAAGGCAACTGGAGATGTCGATTGACATTACACTTGAATAGCTGGAGATTATAGCTCACAGGGAAACAGGAAAAGGGAAGGGTATTCCACAGGCGAGAGGTGCGAGACATGAAGCTATTGGAGTAGAAGAGACGGCTACATTTAGCAGTTTAGACAGTGAAGGGGTGAGAGCGGGATGCCAGCCTCGTATGGCGCTTGAACTCATGACGTCTAGGAACCAGCGAATGCAGCTCCTTGGAGCAATTTCCATGGAAGTATTTGTAGAACAGACAGAGGGAGGCGACGGCGCGTCTGTGAGAAAGTGACTGTAGACGAGACGACGGAGCAGGGCCAACTACATTGCATATCCGTCTCTGGAGCCTATCAAGAACCCCGAGGCAAACAGAAGGGGCACCAGACCATATATGGCAGCAGTACTCCATGCAAGGGCGAACTGTTGATTTGTAGATCTGGAGGATCGACTCCGGAGAGAAAAAACTTCCTGGCGCGGCTCAGGGAGCTAACTTTCCTTGCGGTGGACGAAGCAATTGACTCTATGTATTTATTCCATCTCAGGTCAGCAGTCAACGTGAGACCGAGAAGCCGCAGAGAGTTGCTCTCGAGAAGTTGAGCGTCAGACATTCTAATGGAGGGAAGGGAAGGATCTCTGTGGTGATTAATTGTTTTAACTTTTTAAAATTTTAATTATAATAATTTATAAAGTTTAAATCTTATAAATTTCTGTATTAATTCGCATCGGTTAGATGATATTGTTATTAAGTGAAATGTATAAATATCTGTGTTTGCAACAATCGTGGCAATTGTCCATACACAACACTATTAACAAATAATAACTATACCTATAATTAATTTAAAGCTAAAGTACCAAAAATTCAATATTACAGAGAATATTTTCTTGAATCTTTAAGATTACTCGGTATTTAAAAATTATATAAAAAGGCGCTTACGTTATATTTCTCAAGTTATTTTTACAGATATGTTCACTATAGGAAAAAATTAGTTCGTCAATATTTAAATATCAGGCTAATATTCCTTAAATAAAGTGCCAGAAAAGTATATTTTATTTTTGAAATTTTTAATAAAAGAAATTTACGTTATGATGATAGATGGCTGACATGACACTAAAATCACCGATTTTAGCAGTGTCAAAACGAAAACTCTTACCAATCAATTTAAATTAGTTAATATATATATATATATATGTGTGTAGTCTCGCCAATTTTATTTCCTTTCTTCTTTTTATAACGTTTTTTTTTATGTTAAATATCCCACGTGATAATAGATGCGCAAAAATCTCACCTTGCTTGACAGTTCTATTATCAAAATGTGGGATATTTAATAAGAAAAGGGATAAAGACATTTTCGTTTTCACTAATGTTTACGCAATACAAAGCCCAACGCCCACTCAATGTGTGGAGTTGTGTTAGCGAAAGAAAGGACAAGAAGTGAAGTTTTTGAGGCTACACATGAAAGATAATAGCTTAATTCTAGATTTGAAGAGATCAAGATTTAATTAATGAATAAAATTACAGAACTTAGGGGGAGACGTTAGAAGTATAGAATTAAAGTAGATTTTAGAAGGAACCCGAAACCCAATACCAAACAGAAAACTAAGGATAAACAACTACTCCTGTTAAAAAGATTGTGGAGGTGTGTAAACCGTACTATAGGCAAACCTATCGAATCCTATTAGCAGAGGAATAATAATAATTGACGTCAGAAGTATAGAGTTGAAGGAACCGGAAACCCAATCCTAAACAGACATAAACAAAAACAAAAAGAAAAAAAAGAAAGTAAATCGGCTAGACTATAGATATTTCCAAACACATTAAAAAAAAAAAATAATTTAAACAATCAGCGTCCCTTGCTGTTCATGAGCGTGTGTAATCACTACAACGTAAATTGTTTTTTCGTTCATCCTTTTACTTTCTTTCGTTCGTCCGTTCTTCCTATTTACCCTGTTCTTTTTTCTTCGTTTTTTTTTCTTACTTTTCTTACTTCTTATTTCCCTTATATGGTTTACCATTCTCCTTTCTTTCTGTCTGTTGATCTTCCTTTTTTTCTTTCCCTTTTTGCTTCGTTCGTTCTTTTTCTTTCTTTCGTTTGTTCGTTCTTACTTTCGTTCTTTCTTTGTTCGATCTACAATCCTTCTTTCTTTCTTTCTTTTTTTCTTTCTTTCTTTCTTTCTGTTGGTCTTCTTTTTTACTTTCTATTTTTCTTCGATTTTCTTTTTTCTTTCTTTCGTCCATCTTCCCTTGCCCCTTTCTTCTTCTTTCCTCCATTTTTCTTTCTCTCTTATTTTCGTTCCTTCTTTCTTCCTTTGTTCGGTTTATCATCCACCTTTCTTTCTTTCTTTTTTTTTCTTTCTGTTGGTCTTCCTTTTTACTTTCTATTTTTCTCCGATTTTCCTTTTTCTTTCTTTCATTCATCTTCCATTCCCCCTTTCTTTTTCTTTCCTCCTTCTTTTTTCTTTCTCTCTTACTTTCGTTCCTTTTTTCTTCCTTTGTCCGGTTTATCATTCACCTTTCTTTCTTTCTTTCTTTCTTTCTTTTTCTTTTTTATTCTTCTCCGATTTTCTGTTTTCTTTCTTTCGTCTATCTTCCCTTCCCACTTTCTTCTTCTTTCCTCCTTCTTTTTTCTTTCTCTCTTATTTTCGTTCCTTCTTTTTTCCTTTGTTCGGTTTATCACCCACCTTTCTTTCTTTCTTTCTTTCTTTCTTTCTTTCTTTCTGTTGGTCTTCCTTTTTACTTTCTTTTTTTCTTCGATTTTCCTTTTTCTTTCTTTCGACCATCTTCCCTTCCCCCTTTCTTCTTCTTTCCTCCTTCTTTATTCTTTCTCTCTTATTTTCGTTCCTTCTTTCTTCCTTTGTTCGGTTTATCATCCACCTTTCTTTTTTTCTTTCTTTCTTTCTTTCTTTCTTTCTGTTGGTCTTCCTTTTTACTTTCTTTTTTCTTCGATTTTCCTTTTTCTTTCGTCCATCTTCGTTTCTCCCTTTCTTCTTCTTTCCTCCTTCTTTTTTCTTTCTCTCTTATGTTCGTTTCTTCTTTCTTCCTTTGTTTAGTTTATCATCCACCTTTCTTTCTTTCTTTTTTTCTTTCTGTTGGTCTTCCTTTTTACTTTGTATTTTTCTCCGATTTTCCTTTTTCTTTCTTTCGCCCATCTTCCATTCCCCCTTTCTTCTTCATTCCTCCTTCTTTTTTCTTTCTCTATTATTTTCGTTCCTTCTTTCTTCCTTTGTTCGGTTTATCATCCACCTTTCTTTCTTTCTTTTTGTTTATCTTACTTTTTTCTGTCCGTTTTTCTTCGTCCTTCCTTTTTTTTCTTTCGCCCATCCGCCCTTCCCGCCTTTCCTTTTTTTCCTGATCCTTATTTTCCTTTCTCCGTTCTTCCTTTCTTCGGTTTATCATCCACCTTTCTTTCTTTCTTTCTTTCTTTCTTTCTTTCTGTTGGTCTTCTTTTTCTCTTTCCGTTTTACTTCTCTCTTCTTTTTTCTCCCTTTCGTAATCACAACAACGTAAACATTATTCGATAAAGTTCTAAAGGACAAAAGGCAATGCACGAAGCTTTTTCTCCATTTCGATTGATTAAAATTTTTTTTTTTTTTTTTTTTACGGTTTATCGCCCTTTTTGATGCTGTTTAAATCCGAATCATATTTTTGGAGTATAAGAATTTTTTTTTGAGATAGTAATAATTATCTGATACAACCCATAGCTAAGACGAGAAGAATCAGATTTATATCATTCCCGTACGTATTTTCACATAAGTGATTATAACGAACGCCAATAGATTTCGATCTCGGTTCTCCGATTTCACATTTCGAGCATTTATCGATTTACACTGCCTGCACATCCATCGTTACATCACCTGGTATTCCTTAAAAGTCGCCCATCTGTGCACTGACCAGGTTCAAGGTTGTTAAACTTTGGTGATCGGAATATGATGCTACCAGAAGACGTTTGACACTTTGTCATGCGTGTTTATATATTTAAATATATTTACGTGTCTGTGTATTAGGATATGATTGTGTCTGTCATTTGTAAGATTTCCTCCCTTCCCTCCATCATATGTATTCAAATATTTTCAATTGTATCTAAGTTGTTAACGATATTTGAATCCCTTTATGCTAGCGTCGACTTCAACTGACAATTGGGTTTTTCAATGAAAACAATAAATAAATAAAAATATACATGCTCTGTTCATTCTTTGAATAATTATATAGTATTTTAAACTTAATGCAGCGTAAATTTAAAATTTAAATTAGTAATTTTTATTTTTTAATGTTATTGTGTAATTATAAATTACTTATAATGATTTCTAATTTAGTCTAACATTTCTATTAAGGAATTTAATTCCGGCTATTTGTCGTCAAGTTTTTTTGAATTATCATATACTTGTATTTTGATTGGTCATTCGTGCTTACGTAACAATGTTTTCCTTATTGAGAGGAGTTTGGTTGGTTTTGAACGTTTTAAAACTCTTTATTTTGAAATCACGTGACAAAAACATAAGAAATGCTGAAACAAAATGGCTATTTTCGCAGTTATTTTATAACATGTATATGTTATAATTTTTGAATAAATACTATTTGCTCTATTCTGTACTGAGCATTCATTTAAGAATAGTGTTTTTGGTTATTGGAATTTTATTCCGTCTATACCATCCATCTACGTTATATATATATATATATATATATATATATATATATATATATATATATGTATATATATATATATATATATATATATATGTATAATTATTTATTTAAAAAAAAAAATTATAACATAAATATGTTATGAAATCACTCTCAAAAATAGCCATTTTGTTTCAACACCCTCGCTGTCTTATCAAGTGATGACGTTGAATGTAAAATGAATGGTTTTAAATGTTTCAAATTAATTAACAATCCTTCGCAAGGGGAAAACGTTGTTACAAAGGCTAGATGGACCAATCAAAACACAAGTATAGGAAAATTAAAAAATTGGTCCATCTAGCCTTTGTAACAACGTTTTCCCCTTGCGAAGGATTGTTAATTAATTTGAAACATTTAAAACCATTTATTTTACATTCAACATCATCACTTGATAAGACACCGAGGGTGTTGAAACAAAATGGCTATTTTTGTAGTGATTTTATAACATATTTATGTTATAAATTTTTTTTTTTAAATAAATAATTATATCTGGTCTACTTTGTATTGAGCACTCTTTTAAGAATAGTAATTGTTGGTTATTGGAATTCATTCCATATACACCAATCATATACTTGTATATATATATATATATACATATATATATATATATATATAAGTGAACATTGAAGTCAACACTCTGAGGCGACAGGCTGTTTCATGCTAGGTGCAATTGTCAGGCGGCCTGACGATTGCGTCTAGCATGAAACAGCCTGTCGCCTCTGAGTGTTAACTTCAATGTTCACGTTTATATTTATGTTTACATACGCTTTATCTCTGACATTGAGCACTTTTATCCCATAAATATAGCACACCTTAAAAATATATTTTTTCATATATATATATATATATATATATATATATATATATATATATATATATATATATATATATAAAGTAGGTCCGCCTGATGATTGCATGAAAGCTTATGAAACTGGGAATCGTGGTCTGTCACTGCCCACTTGAAATTTGACTTAAAATATATTAAATCTCTGCAATTTATTATGGCATTCAGCATCCTCTTTTGCTGTGTGCAATGTTATTTCTAATTATATATATATATATATATATATATATATATATATATATATATATATATATTAGACAGAGAGAGAGATAACGAAATAGAGATTAACAGAGAAAGAAGGTATGTAGGTGAGTAATAAAAGTGAGTAGGGGACACAAATGCCTTTTTTTTTAAGCCCAACCGCCAACCAGGGCGTGATCGATAGCTATACTGCCCATTGTATCTCTCTCCAGTATCAGAATCTCAATCATGATTGCTACCACCATCTTTCATCTTTACTCCTTTGTTGCCCGGATATGTGCAGCGTTCCTTTTCCCAGGTCACCATTTAATCGCAATCATCCTGACAAGTATCGATCGGGCCGTCGAAATCAATGAATAAGGCAGACAGCGGTTCGATCTAACGGCGGTGATTAGATGTGGATAAGTCAATCACAAAGAGAAAAACTTTCAATACTCGGAAACAGGGACGAGTAATAAGGAACAGGAAGAAGAAAGACAGAGAAAAAGAAAGAGAATGGAGTAGGAGAGACAACATAAAGGAGAAAAAAATAGCAAGAAGAAGAATAAAGAAAAGGAAACAGAAAGATAATGAACAGGCTGATATACATACATACATACATATATATATATATATATATATATATATATATATATATATATATATATATATATATATATATATATGTATCCTTGTGCAGGTATGTAGAAAATAGAAAAGAACACGTTGGGTGCATAATCCGGGGTTCCTTAGTATTTTTGTTTTTATTTTTAAAAAACAGTGCTCCATACAGAAGTAGAGCTTATATATATATATAGTGTGCATATATTCGGTTGGTGCAAAAATAATGTCGTTTTTTGACGATTTTTTTGATTATCGTTCACCCATTTATCCAACTTTTTGACTTCCCTATTTGCTTTAAATGGCGAACGACTGTTGAGTGGTCGACCTCGAGTTCAACAGCAACTTCTCGTGTAGTTTTGCGAGGATCGGCTTCAATTAAGGCTTTCAAATGTTTGTTATCAACCGCAGTCGGCCGGCCGTGACCGTCTTCATCTTCGAGGCTCTCGTCACCATTGCGAAATTTCTTGAACAACCGTTGTGCCACACGTTCGTTAGTGGTTCCTGGGCCAAACGCATCATTGATATCACGAGCTGTCTCGGCAGCTTTTCGGCCTACTTTGAACTGAAACAAGAAAATCGTGCGGATTTGAATTTTGTCCATCCTGTCGAAAAGCCTGCAAAAAAATGAATGAACAGATTGAGAACGGTAACGAATAATACGATTCGATAGAGCGAAAAACGCGCTTCAAAATGATATATAACATGGCTATATATATCAAAGAATTAATTCAGAAATCATATATAAAAGTAACATATGTGAGAAAACGACATTATTTTTGCACCAACCTAATATATATATATATATATACATATATATATATATATATATATATATATATATATATATATATATATATATATAATACAAGAATGCTCTTGGCCTGTATGATCTAGGATAATCTTACACCTCCTCCCCTTCTTAACTTCCGGTACCGTAGCATGATAATAGCGTGGTATGGTTGAGGGACACTTGTTACCCAACTGCCTGAAGAAACCTAGCGAAACCTAGCGAAACCTGGTTTGTGTGCGGCAATATGCGTTATTTTTACCTCTGTTTATTGTACTGGTTAATTTTTATTATATTCTGCATATCTGATTTTTTTTTTTTAGTTTTTACGACCTTTTCTGTTATAGATACATACATACATACATAAGCTGGACACTCGTATTCACGGATGCCCAATCCATATTGCAGACACCCGCTCAGGTGCATTTGTGTTTATTCAATACCCACAGAGCTCTATACTACAACTACAATTACATAACGAATAAAACTATGGTGAGAAAACCTTAATTAGCAGTTTTTGGGAGAGAGCCTGTTATCCGGCGTGAACAACAATCTGAGCAAGGCCAGCAGGCTCAAATCCTAAATCACACTGACGACGGCCCACGGTTTCATTCACAAGGCTTGAGTCAATCCGTGATATGGTTTCAAAAAGTTGCCGCGTGCTGGGATCGCATCCTTCCTGACAAAGCGACCATGGAAAGATTCGAACCCGGGTCTCCTGGTCAGAAAGCGAACGTTCTAACCACTCGGCCACGTGCCCAACGCATACATGTATATATATACATACATAGATCCCGATATCAGTATAGACGTTGAAGACATTGCAGAAACAAAGGAGTTGACAGTCCTAATTACTCATACGCCACAAGACCATCTTAATCTTCCGTTATCTTAGTTTTCCCATTTCTGAATGGGATCAATCTGTTCTTTATTTCTCTGCCGTTGTTCTCTGTCTGTCTTTGGAAAGTTCAAAGCTTTAAGGGAGTTTGGCTCCGGTGATTCCAAACCTACGGCAGTGCCTTTCTCTTTGCAATAAATGGTGAAGGCTGATGGAATACAGACGTCAACGGGATAGATGCCACGGTTGACTGGGCAATGTTTTGCTCTTATTGCATATACACGGGCCCCATATAAAAAAAAGTAAGCTTATGTCACATCTCGACACAGTGAGGAGGTAATCAGCACACCTATACCCGGTCTTCAGACTGGAACCAAAGGGTAGTAGCTGTTCTTCAACTCTCTGTCGTGTTTCTGTCTTCTGCTAGTTCAAATGAAAACTTTCAAAGAAGTCTGGTCCCAGGAATTCCAACCCTGTGATATTACCTTTCTCATTGCAATAAATGGCGAAGGTTGATTCAATACCGATCACAGTGTAACATCGTTGGGATTGGGCAATTTATTTGTCCTTGAGCCATTTATACGTGTACGGTCCCCCCATATTAAATGCAAAATCAGTTCTCCTTCAAAATATATTTATCTACCCAGCAACCCTATAACAACTACATCGTGTAGTGTCTGTTCTTCGTCTGCTCTCCCGTGTTTGTATATTCGGATTCAAATCCGGTCGCATTACCTTCCTTGATGCAATAAAGAAAGAAAATACCAACGCCAGCTTGACCGTGGTCACGGGGACATTGCATTTTTTGTGCTTTGACCATATGTACTTGTGCTGCATCCCACCAGCGTTGGGAGGCGAGTAAAATGCTATCAATTTATATTTGCCGGTCTCCTCTCTGACATCTTGCCATTAGATGGGAGCTTTGGAAAGAAAATTCGCTATTATTGATTTATAAGTCATTACAAAACTCAGAATAAGGAAGCCAAAGTGACACTGTTCTCTCTTTCTCTCTCTCTCTTTTGTAATGTATTCCGCCAGGTTCTTATGTATAACGCAGTCGATAGAAAGAATAAGTTCACAACAACTTCTACTGCGTTTTTTCGGCTTTATTGTCTTTTGTTTTCATTTCTTTTTTTCATTATCTTCATTGCTCTAGTTGCATCGATTGTTATAAACACGAGCATGGTGCACTTTATGAATTATGTCAAATGCAGATGCAGTATAAATAAGACAAGAAATGCTATTACTGACACAGTTGTGCCTCATGCAAATAATAACATAAAAAACAGCAATGAATACGAGGTCTGATCAAAAAGTATCGGGACGGTTGCGATATTAACGAAGTGAATGTATGTAAATTGAAGCCGCTTTGCACAGAGTGACATCGAACACCTACACACTAAGTTATAACGTTCTCGGTCATTTCAGTTGTTTACTGCACTGCTTGGAAGGAAAGTGTGTAGAGTGCGGTTGTCTCACAGCACCATCAGTGACCATGGCTTGTGCAGCATTTTTTGGCTAAGTACAACATTCCCCAGGTTCGACAACCACCAGACCCCCTTGCGACTTTTTCCTCTTCAAGAATCAAATCCCACTTGAAAGAAATAAGATTTCAACTTGTTGAGGAAATCCAAAGAACCGCACTAGGTTGCTGTTCTCTATTACAAAAAATGAAGTCCAGGAATGATTCTATCAATGGAAACGTAACTGGATAAAGTGTGTGGCTTCAGAAAGTCACTAATTTGAAGGAGATTAAATGATTGATATGTGCTGTAGTTTTCGTGTTATAACATTTCCGACACTTTTTGATGAGATCACGTGGAATGAAAATCCCGGAATTGCGTTGGTGTCCGACATTTGTTCGTCATCATCGTCATTATAATAAATAATATCCCAAGAATATATATATATATATATATATATATATATATATATATATATATATATATATATATATATATAATTCATACAAAAAACAAATACAGAGGTTAATGATTTAATTGGCGAGAATCCATCGTCGCAAACAATTCAAATAAGATACATAAACCCCGAACTTGTACATGAATGATATGACCCCTGTTTATAAACTCCAGTTACATAAGGTCTTTTTATTTTTACAAGCTTTCGTCTGTTCCTACAGACATCCTCAGGTATGGAAATAGATTTTGTTCTTGTTTTTACTCTCAGTAATAAGATGACAACGAAAATAGAAATGTAATCCGAAAAAATGCTATGAGAAATGTGTTATTGTTTTGGAACGTGAAGTCGCAACGTTGAGTTTGAATTTAAATTTTAAGGTTGTGCGTTTTTGTACAAATATAGCAATAAGAGAATTCTTTTTTACTGGTAGATTTTCCGTCAAAGTGGCATGAACTATATTGTTCAATAATTACAGTAATGTCGCACTTATTATCCGAAAGTTGCACTTGGATCAGTTATTTTAATTTCAATAAAGGTGCAATTAATTTATAAATTCATGAATCATTCATACAAATAACAAATACAGAGGTTAATGATTTAATTGGCGAGAATCCATCGTCGCAAACAATTCAAATAAGATACATAAACCCCGAACCTGTACATTAATGATATGATCCTCGTTTATAAATTTCAGTTGCATAAGGTCTTTTTTATTTTTACAAGCTTTCGTCTGTTCCTACAGACATCCTCAGGTATGGAAATATATATATATATATATATATATATATATATATATATATGTATGTGTGTGTGTGTGTGCATCCATTTACATTTGCACCACTATATATATATATATATATATATATATATATATATATATATATATATCTGTGTATGTGTGGGTATGCCCCCGTTTACATTTGAACCGCCATATATATATATATATATATATATATATATATATATATATATATATATATATATATATATGTCAGTGTGTGTGCATAGGCACAAATCGAGTCGCTACTTAAATTTAACGCTCTCCCAATCTACCGGCAACCAGAATTTCAGGTCGATTGAAGATCGCGAAAACGTGAAACTTAAGTAGCGACTCGAGCTGTGTTCCATTGAGGGGTCACGCTGTAAAGCGTTTTTTGTTGTCTGGATAGGCGAGGCATTTAGCAATGTTATTTGCTGTTTTTGTAGGTGTTTGTCTTTTGGTCTTTTCTTCCTTAGTTTAATCCTTTTCTTGTGTAAGGTTTTTCTTGATTCTTTCTTTTTTTTTTTGTAATTACTCTTCCTTCCCCCTTTTTAAGTCTTGTTATCAGGTAGTCTGTTGGTCACGTCAACATGTTGGATTTTTCTATATACCGTACATACTCACGGATCATGCGACCTTTGAAGACCTAATTTTGGAGCTAATTTGACTACAGTAAAAGGATATATAGTTTGGTCAACGGCATAGCCAGGGTCAGCTGTACATACGCTAATATTATATCTCGTCTATGATGCGACCCCCTTAAAATTAGCTTCCAAATCAAGTCCTCAAAAGACGCATGATATGCGGGTATATACGGTATTTCTTTATTATTCATTAATTACAAAATATTTCTGTGAAAGATAGTGGAGTGGTTTCCTCTGCCTGGAATTCCGAGTTATGTTCGAGATATATTTTTAATTATTCTTTACACTTGAGCTATTGTCTCCATCTTTGCAGTCGTCATTAAAACGTTTCCTCCGGTGTTCATACGGAGGTAGATTGTTCTCGTTCTGATAACCATCTCTATGGATATCTGTATTAAGCTTAGTATTGTTCATTTAATGTCCGCCATGTTTCCACGGCTTCTATTATTACCCGGCCCAGAAATTGAACTCACAATAACTATGTCACCAAGTTCACGAACCAATACGTTAATCTACTAAGCTATATATCGAATTAATATTTTTAGCAGTTTAGTAATTCTTATAAGTAAAGGTTGGTGTGTCTTTGTTTAAGAAAGACATTTCCAACTAACTCTGATTTTTAAGAATTTAAATGCAATGTCAGTCGCTATGTACTGATTGCACATTTATTGTTTTTTAATGATAATATTGTTTCTGTTCCCTAATTCTTCCACATCGAATACAGCATGACTTATTCCATTGGGCGCTCTGGTATTACCCACAATCTATAAATCTATCATTCAACTAATTTACATTAATCTTAACGCGTTTAAGTTTAAATACCCCATAGATTATTAATAATATTGAACCCTTGTATTACAAAAACTATTTAATGTGAAACAAACTTGGAGCTCGTATAAGAAACGCCACATAGTAGGAACTGATATCTACCGACAATCAACGAAAAGCTGTAGTCATAAATAAACTCCAACTCCAGACCACTTCCCCGGAATAAGATACCTTACGCCCTCCACCAGGCGCTAACACAAGCCTCTTTTCATTAACAAGGCGTCTACCAGAGAAGGACTGACACTGAATATAAATTTAAAACAATGCTCCGAGACAGACACTTTTTTGTTTCTTGCTGTAATATATATATATATATATATATATATATATATATATATATAAAGAAATATAGTTTTAAGATGTGCTATATTTATGGGATAAAGGGTGCAATATCAGAGATAGAGAGTATGTAAATATAAAAGTGAACATTGAAGTCAACACTCATGTTCACATGTTTACATCCCCGGGCAACGCCGGGCTCTACTGCTAGTATATATATATATATATATATATATATATATAATATTCAGGCCAGTAGGTGAAAATAAATAAATATACTGTTTAATAAATAAATGAGGTTCCTACTCAAATAAATAAGAGTATCCACTAAAAATAGCGTATAAAGTAATACAAATCTGTCGGATTAATAAAAAAATACATTAATATATATATATATATATATATATATATATATATATATATATATATATATATATATATATATATTCTCAAATCCTGATTAGGCATCTCGACTTCAGTCAATTTCTCATTGACGTGACGTGGCTTCTCTAAATAAATATTTTCATGGTAACTGTTCTGACGAGCTTTTTTTCCCCTGGTCACCCGACTACACAAAATATAACCTTATTACGAGCTTGGCATCTCGGTCTCACCATTTTTCTGTTGAAATAACTAAATGTAACTGCCACTTCTACTTCAACAGTTTCTTTTCTCGCACTTCCCACCTGTGTAACTTTCTTCCGTTTACTTGTCTCCCTGATAGCTACAATCTTTAAAAATTTTAATGCACCGTCAATGGCCATCTTCTCTTTTCTTGAATCCCGTTCATCTTTTGTTCTTTCTTCAATGATACTTATTCTGAGTCTTCTCTTTCATTTTCCCTCACTGCGGCCCTCTACGTACTAGTGGCATTCCCACCTTGCTTGGGGCGAAATGATTAAAAAATATAATTATTTATTCATTTTTTACTAAGGTTAACTATTTACAAGGCCCGTGGACCACTCGAGGTAGAAGGTTACGTTAGGAAGCAATCTGTGCGGATAACGATTAACCCTAGGCTTGAACAGGTTAAGAATGTAGTAATCGGGGAAACCGCCTGTTGCGAGTCGCTTCTAAAGGGCAGTGGTTCGCGGGAAGAAGCTGCTCGAGTGAAACTTACTTCTCACCAGTGGAATACGGATCGAATGTGGGTGCTTTGATACTATGTGGCATGGCGTATTCTTACCGTGAGTCCAGGGAATGTAGGTCGTCCGAAAATTTTCGGTGGACTGAATGGTAGAGCAGCGTGAGGCTTAACACATCCAGCCTATGGGAGAGAAGTTGAAGAGTGGAGAAGACTCTTGTAGATGACGAATTAGTCATCCACAATGGGCTTTGAGACGCTTTTGGAATCTATCTATCTATCTATCTCCAGTTCATAAATTTACCCAAGCCAAGAAACCGCTGCATAAAGATCATATGCACACAGACTAATCTGATCTTTTGTCAAAATTAACAATCCAAAAATAACAGCCCAGATTAGCATCGTATTTGGATTTGTCAACAGAACTTTTACTGACATAAACAAATGCAAAATGTCTGAATCCAGTTGTAAATTGTAAATCGAATTCTTATTTTGGATTCAATTCACCCGCTTTCACTTTTAAACTTACTTTTTATCTTGAAAATAGATTTCCCAAAGAAATGAAGGTAAATCAGATCGAGTATAGGGAAAATATGCATTTTTTGAGAAAAATATTCCAGTTTGCTAAAACGATTCCCAACTGAAAATTATTCCCAACAGTATTTTTTTTTCATTTTATTGATTTTAATTTATTCAGCTGCTGAAAAGGATTAAACAAAACAAAAGATTCAGAATATAGAATTCAATTTTTCCATTCCCACTTTTTTGTTATACTAAAAAAGTCTCATTCGTGTTTAAAAAAACGTTTAGTTTTTTTTTTTAAATTCAATAAAGTTAAATATATCAAATATTAAACAGATAAGTAATTTTATTATTAAAAAATAAGTAGATCAAATTATTTTATTATTTTCTATGACTCAAATGAACAAAAATAAAATTTGAGAAATGAAAATTTAAATTGATATTTTCAAAATGTATTATTTAAAATGTCAACATCTCCCACTTTTCTTTATAACTAAACCGTGATCTAAATGGTTAGGTGGTTACCGCATTTATGTCAGAAAATGATTTTAGTTGAATAACTAAGCAAGTAAATTATAAATGCAATCAGGAAAATAATTTCTTATAAAAATCGCAAAACCCTTGATTGTAAACTAGTTTAAAAAACGAAAGTTAATTAAAAATATTTTGTAATATGAATGTGCTAATTATTTTTCACCATTAATCAACATTGAACGTTGTATGTTATATATAATATTAGGTTGGTGCAAAAATAATCTCGTTTTCTCACATATGTGAGCAAACGACATTATTTTTGCACCAACATAATATATGAATATATATATTTTGTATGTTGTTCACAGCGTTGAACAATATACAAAACATATGGTATGTTATAAATGATAAACCCTCCCATAAGAATTTATACATATTATGTGTGTGTGTATCTGTGTGTGTAGTTCGTTAGAAATAACTAGCAAGGTGCTTCTGTTTTTCTTGAGTACGAAAGAGTGTTCTTCCACTTTGAAAATTATCCAAACAAGTTAACCCATGAAAATATCATGGTTTTCCCATCTTAATATTCTAATAAGACGTAATTCTTGAGTTAATGATTGAATAAGATCATAAAGAGTTGTACGACAATAAAATATTCGCAGAAATTCCCCTATTGCTTCGTTAACTATTTGGGTTTTAACAGCTTCAACGGAATATTTCAATAACATTCATAAATATGAATGCTGGTCGTTATTTTAAGAAGTAAGGGGATACAAATAAAAAGATTTCACTGAAAAGGCCGTTAAATCTTCTTTCTTTTTTTTCTCATTGAAACCAAGAAGTGTTTTCCCCCCACTTTCCACGCGATCAAAATGGAATAGTTCATCATTTATGATTTATTGGCAAAGCGTAACGGTCGTACGAACTTACGAAAGGAGGAACAAGCACAGACACACACATACACGCGTGTGCACGCACACACACGTATATTATACAGTTGAGTGAGAGACTACCAAAACTCCTTCTAACACCAAAGATGAACTGAAGGCAAGGGCTATGGCAACATTCACCAACTTAAACAAGGAGACCGCCCAGAAGAGTTGCAGGAGATTCCGAAGTTGTCTAGATTCCATGGTTGAAGCCAATGGCGATTTTATAAAATAAATTTACTCTTTAGTATTTCAAGATATTTTTGTGTAATTTTGTTAAATATATGTGTTAAAATGAGATGACAGCCTCATTTCAATTTTTGCGTAAATTAGACCCATCGCACTCCCTATATATAAACACCCTATATATATATATATATATATATATATATATATATATATATATATATATATCACAATTAGTAATTCATCGAGTCTAGAAGAAACCTCAACAGAATGTAGAAATCCATGGAAGGCCGTTTTCGTCCTATATTTGGGACTCATCAGTAGTACGCATCCACTACCGGGAATTGAAACTCCGAACAGTTACTATATGAGGCAAACGCCATAGGAACTGTACTAACGGGCCTCGGTGACGAAGTTTTAAAGAATTATACTCGATATAGTGCCACCCGATCACATATTCCGTGGTGGAACTCATCCGAGTTGCTCTTTAACCATAGGACTGTCTCCACAAGCTACGACTACCATCCCCAAGCCGCTCAGTCCAGAGCATTAGAAGCTTGTATATCCTTGCTTGAACCAGCAAGGTATACAAGTGATAGAAATAATTAGAAGGATTTGAAATGATCATAATTAAGTCATTCATCGAGTCTAGAAGAAACCTAAACAGAATGCATATGTGTGTGTGTGTGTGCGCGTGTGTTGAGTCTGAAGCCTTGTATGAAGATGAATGGAGGCATAAGGCCGCCATCAATAGTGATCATTACAAACGCCTTCGTAATCACCAACTCTTTCCGAATTTTATGCTCCGGCACACAAACGCTCTGAAATGTTCGTATCGGAGCTTTCGGTGCGAATGCCAAGCAGTAGAGCATGTCTTTTCCAAATTTCTGGTCGAGTGAATTGCGTCATGGTGTTCTTTTTTCTCACAGACGGTGCCCAACTGACCCTACTATACAGTGCAGTCGACAAACTCAAAAACAAACAACGCGCTTGCGCGATATAAGAATATAAAATGGCGATAATTTACCCATCGCACCCTGCATATATATATATATATATATATATATATATATATATATATATATATATGTAAGCAAATGTATGGATATAGATCCGAGAGTATGAAGAAAAATATACGGAAAAACAAACAAAAATCCTAATATGCAATTATGCTGTTTTAATGTTAATCTAATGTCAACGTCGGGCGTTTCGGTCTTGTCGACCATCTTCAGGACATATTCATAAAACATAATTAACATTAGACTATATTCAATTCAACATGAAAAGACGATGGACATGAGAGTAAGACTAATAAAAACAGATAACTGATTCATTGTAATATATATATATATATATATATATATATATATATATATATATATATATATATATATATGGAGATCAACGTGCTTTAGTGGACTCAGCAAGTTTCAATCTGCTTGTCTGAACCATCTTCAAGAAGTGAGAGCAAGATCTAAAAGGTCAGCCAATCTAACAGTGATCTCATCTCACAATCCTCACACGTGCTCCATATGTGGCCTCCTTTGTAAATCACTAGCGGGTTTTAATGCCACTTAAGATTATCGCACAAAATTTCATAACTGCATCAATAAGGTGTCAGATCCTCATACGTCGAAACCGACGGAAGAGAGAGTCCATTATATATATATATATATATATATATATATATATATATATATGTACAGAAAGGGCCTCGGGTTACGTCTGACTCGACGTACGGTGTTTCGTGGTTCAGGACTATCTCCAGTAACATAATACGCCGTCACGCGGCGCTATATGAGGATTACGGCGTTGTTTCTTCACCGGTTGTACACTATATTGAATTATACTACATGTCTTACCTTTCCTTTGTGGTGTTTTTTTTAAATATTTTGCCTATCATTATGACTCCCAAGCGTAAAGAAGACTGCGGGTGCTTATGTTGCTGAGTACCAACCTACGTCGAAAATCAGGTTACGTCAGGCCGTAGGAACGGATCTCCCACGTTAGTCGATGACACCCTTTGTATATATATATATATATATATATATATATATATATATATATATATATATATATATAATATTAGTGGTAAATATACACATACATATGCAAAATATATAAATATATATACATAGGTGCATACACATACATGTATATTTTTTTAATAAAAAATTCCAAGAGGATAGAATCCAGGTAGAACTCAATGTCCAGGACAGAGTAAGGATATAATAAAAAGGCTTAAACACTAATATTCCATGGTCATAATTTATTCCATTGGAATCGTAAATACGATCCAATTCATCAGACATACAAATTCAAAAAGAAAACATTAAAGGACATTTACTGAAAGGGCCGCTGTGTCAATTAAACAGCGGACCTTTCAGTAAATGTCCTTCAATTTTAGTTTCCCTCGCCGCATCTCTCTCCCCACCTATTCTTTCCTTTCCTCTCCCTCCCCTTTATTCTGACCTTTAACATTAGATCCTCTATGGTGTGTGTATGTCACCACGAAATGTATCTTTAATTTATTAGACATCCGACAACATTCATATTTCCCCCTTCCACTCACCTCTATAAAACTCTTCTCTGTTAAGTTTTAATATCCCACCTTCTCTCGTGTGTTACCCCTCTCTTTAGCTCTAACATTCGTCCCACACTCTCATACTTACACTCTCTCTAAATTCTATTTTTATTTCCGGAGTTGTTTTTTTTTTTTGTTTTTGTTTTCTTTTTGAATTTGTAGGTCTGATGAATTGGATCGTATTTACGATTCCAATGGAATAAATTATGACCATGGAATATTAGTGTTTAAGCCTTTTTATTATATATATATATATATATATATATATATATATATATATATATATATATATATATATATATACAGTTAGAGTCACCCTTTACAAGGTTCGGGTGCCACTCATGGTAGAGTGTTTCGTTAGGAGGCCATTTGTGTGTATAGGGGTGTGAGATAACGATTAACTCTAGCCATGAATAGGTTAGGATTGTAGTAATTGGGGAAGTATGTTGCTAGGAGTCGATACCACTGGGCACAGTGGTTCGCGGGAAGGAGCTGCTCGAGCGAAACTTACTTCTCACCAATGGCATATGGAATGGAATGTGGGTGGTTTGCTACTATGTATGTTGGATGCCGTGTTCTTGCCGGGAATGTTTGCCTTGGCAAGACTAGTGAATTTAGTTCGTCCGAGCACTTTCCATGGAAGTAGCAGTAAAGCAGCGAGAGGTTTGACACATCCCGCTTGTGAAGAGGGGTGGTAGGGTGAAGAATAATTCGTCACCCACAAGGGCCCAGAGACACTTTTGAACTCTATCAAGGCTGGGGAGTAAGGTCTTGATATCACAACAGTTCTCCATTTTTAGTTTGATCTGGGTCTTGCAATGGTAGAGGATAGCAGAAGGAGTTAGATGCTTATTGAAGTGGTTCTAGGAGACGCGCATTTTACCTGCATCGGATCGTATATGCGAGTTCCACTTAAGGTCGGCTGTAAGTTTGAGGCCTGACAATCTTTCAAGGCACGGCGCTTCCCCGAGAGGAACGGTTCATATTGTTTAGTGGTAGTTCGATGTCAGATCGGCGATGATGGAACGTAACTAAGTTGGTTTTCGAGGCATTGAATTTAACTAGCCAGTTTGTATCTCTTTTGATATATATATATATATATATATATATATATATATATATATATATTCTTTACCTCTGTTCATGATTTGGTTGGTGATCTTCCACAATTCATGAGATCTGATACATATATATATATATATATATATATATATATATATATATATATATATATTAGATACCGTGAATATATATTGGATCACGTGAATTATATATATATATATATATATATATATATATATATATACCACAGCTGATTTGTCAGGAAGTAGACTTCCTGATGTTATCGAAAGCATGCAGCATCTTTGGAAAGAGACTGAAGACCACACCACGGGTTGATCCAAGGCTTGTTAGTGAAATTGGGTTGGGGGAACCCTTGGGGGCTGTCGATAGCTGTGCTAGCATGAAGTCATAAGTCATCATGGCCGAGGGATTGAGCCTGATAGCCTTGTTCAAATTGTTGATCACGCTAGATAACACGGTTTCTCCTAGAAACTGTAGCTAAGTTTTGCTCAACATAGTTGCAGTATAAACCACAGGTTGGCTCTGGGGGTGTTGAACAAGCACAAAATGTGCCTGAGTGAGCGTCTGCAACAGGGACTGGCTAGCCGCCTTAATAACCTGGCATCCTGGAATACGAGTGGCCAGCTATTATAACTATTATTGTTATTATCTATCTATCTATCTATCTATCTATCTATCTATCTATCTATCTATATATATATATATATATATATATATATATATATATATATATATATATATGATTTGTCGTGTTACTTTCAACATAATCCTGCATCCTTACGAATGCTAATTATTTTATTATTTCATACAATATTTATTCCTGATATATTTCGTTGTTGCTCAGCGAAAGACTAACATCCCTCAGATAAGTGTATCATGGCAACGAATTAACGCGAGAACAGGGACTCAGTAAAAATCTCTTCTAATTAGCTGAGTAATTTTCTATAAGCAGCAGAAATAAAAGTCGACTAAATCTAAAACGGCACGAAGATAGAGCAAATAAGCGTTTGATACAAATTACGAGATATATGCTGTATCAATTAAAAGAGGAAAAATACGCAGGCGATTTTTATAGATTATATCTACTCAAAAAGGAGCCGACTAAGATGCAAGAAAAACAATATGGTCGGCGTCAATACAAACAAGTAAAAATAAGATAGACGTATGACTTGCTAAAACGGAAAAGAAATACATTTTCTGTTCTTTTCTATGTGATGTTTTCCCTGTTTTATGTTAGGGGCACTTACGTTGGTTTGTAGTCAAAATTAAATGACACCAAATTTCTTCGGTATCAATTAAGAAAACTCAGCTGTATCCAGCAATTCGCGTCCTCTAGACTACAAGATTATGATTAAAATTAAAAAAAAAAAGAAAAGCAGCTATAAAATCTTGTTAAATTAATGCAAAATTTCTCTGCAAATTCGACGACAATCTGTTTAATTCCTGTTATGGTCCAGGTTAGGACCAAGGAAGAACAACACGAACACAAGAGTAGAAATAACGAAGGTATATTACACGAAATAATAATACAAGATATGGAAGGTGTTAGTATGACTGTCAGTCTGGTTTGGAGTGAACTACTATCGGCTCGAATCGATTCGATATTTAATTGCCCCTCCCCAGCACGAGGGAAAGATGTGGCACAAGGCCAAGTTTAACGTGGGTTTTCCGAGCCCGTAGTCTATGCCAAAAAATGACCGTAGAAACTATAAAAACAGAATCGGGTTGGTCAATCTCCCCGAACAAGGATATGCCCTTCGGCGGAGCCTTGTCCGGGTTCCTCTCTGCCCAAAGGCAGAGAGTTCAACCGTCAAGCCGAGAAGCTCGGCTCGATTCGGTATCTAGCCACCCCCACGAGTGTTTCCCGATCACGTAAGCTCGACCAAAAAATGCTCGTAGAAGCTGTATAAACGGGATCGTATTGGTCAACCTCCCCGAACGAGACTCTGCCCTTCGGCGGAGCCTCGTCCGTGTTCCTCTCTGCTCAGAGGCAGAGAGTTCGACCGTCAAGCCGAGAAGCTCGGTTCGTTTCGGTATCTAGCCACCCCCCCACGAGGGTTGCATGTGGCACAAGGCCGAGTTTAACGTGGGTTTCCCGAGCCCGTTGGCTCGGCCAAAAAATGCCCGTAGAAACTGTAAAAACAGGAACTGGTTTGGTCAACCTCCCCGAACGAGACTCTGCCCTTCGGCGGAGCCTTGTCCGGGTTCCTCTCTGCTTAGAGGCAGAGAGTTCGACCGTCAAGCCGAGAAGCTCGTCTTGATTCGGTATCTAGCCACTCCCCCCACGAGGGTTGCATGTGGCACAAGGCCGAGTTTAATGTGGGCTTCCCGAGCCCGTAGGCTCGGCCCAAAAATGCCCGTAGAACCCGTATAAACGGGATTGTGTTGGTCAACCTCCCCGAACGAGACTCTGTCCTTCGACGGAGCCTCGTCCGGGTTCCTTTCTGCTCAGAGGCAGAGAGTTCGACCGTCAAGCTGAGAAGCTCGGCTTGATTCGACCCTCTCTCTTGATAGGCGTAGTATACATAGTGTTAGGAAGAGTTCATTCTATACTTATAGGTAAGGACCCATGACAGTTCCTGTATCAGGTTATCCCATAAATAACATCGGCAATTTTATAGTGGCTGAGGAGATATTGTCTCCTTTCACAAATGGCTTATTTCTAACAATACCTGTTCGTACTTTTTTAAATGAGAAAGTTACGTCGTCACAGTTAATAGACTAACTTGGCCATCCTAAAGATAGCTGTGTCTTCTTTTATGTGTCATGTCTTTTCTGAACATGCTCTTCACAATTTCCTATCTTTTGAGGCCCCTAGCCGTTTTTCTCATTTTACTAAGTCTTCTGCCCTGCGTTAAGCTATCCATTCAGACAAACTCATCAGGTTAAGTTACTCACTATTTTCTCCCTTGCCTTCAATATGCCTGTGAGTATTCATTCAGTTATGTGCCTTGTTACACACTGAGGCGATCATTTATCTTTCGATTCCCGAAGTAGTTTGCCATTTCTTTCTGCGGTAGACCAGTTGCCATTGAAGGCTATAGAACCCGGTCTGCTACTTACCGATCAGAAGAGGATTCATACCTTTCCCAGGGTTATTAGCACGTAAGTGAATGTAATGGATTCGACTGGAATTCAAACTCGGCTCGCCGATTCCTCATTCCGAGCTATTACTCCACCATGCCTCCTTTTAAGGGTCACGCTTTCTAAGCTCTCCTTCCTCATTAGGTTTCCAAGTGATTTCGGCTGTCTTTTCTTGATTCTGAGTAGAAGTGTTCTATCTGTTGCCATCTTCTTTAAGACTTGCTTGTTGCTTACTCGCTCTGTATATGGAATTTTTAGCATCCTTCTATAGAAACATAATTCTGCTTCCTCTAGTTTTCTCTTCACCCGTGGGAAGATTGTCGAGCATTCACTGCCATATAAGAGGATGGATACCACATAACAATGCAGCAGACTTTTATTTGTTTTTAACGTTGTTTTTTCTTCCGTTTCACAGCAACTTGTTTAGCTTCTTGGATGATCTTTCGCGAGTTCAGTAGTTTATTCAGATCCGGTTGTCAACCTCTGTTAAAACATTTTCCAGCTATTTAAGCTTCTGCATTTGCTTGATGTTGACATCCTCAATTTGTAATTCGCATCTTGTGCGTTTGCTGGTGACCATACATTCTGTCTTCTTGCAGTTGAGGGTTAGTTTGTTTATTCTTGCTTACTTCTGTCTGTCAAGTCTTGTTGTTTTCTTTCCGATTCAACCATCGACATTGTACGGTACATATGTTATATTGTTAGCATTACGTCCGCAGATAATAATCTTGGTAAGGTCTTCTGTTCTCTTAGGATAAAGTCGCCGTAGAGGTTGAGTAAATCTGGGAAGAAGACACATCCTTGTCTTACGCTGCTTTGTACTGACCGCATAAACAGGTCACGTTCTGTGCGTTTAGAAAACGCGACAATACGGCAAAACATCACGAAATATACGTGAAGCTTATGGGATAGATGCTCTAAATAAAATAAACCGATGAAGATGATTTGAAAGATTTAGAAAACTTCAACAGCAGCTCGTTCTCTTGAGCTTAGGGACTACCAGTTTCTCTTGAAGAGTTAGAATTCATTTTGTTTAGCGGCATATCAACCTTTATGGCTTATTTAATGCAAGTATCTAAATGTTTCGAAAATAGTCCTATGGCTTCAAGTACAGATAAAATATATTGTTGGTCATTTTGCTATAAAATTTATTGTTGACAATTCTGCTTGAAAAATGTATTGTTGGTAATTTTACTATAAGTATGTATTGTTGGTAATATTTTTACTATAAAACTGTATTTTCATAGTGTTTTGAGGTTCACTATTTCCCCATAGCTGGGGCCGTGACAGATGCTACCACTCCAGGTCAGGATGCACTCGGAAATAACAGCAGTTAAGAGTTAGTTCCACACACCTCAAACCTCCCGTCTCTTGAACAGAGGTTTTGTCATACCTAGGTGTGAAGTCTTGGGGCAAACTGATTAAAAAAATACCCATCTGCATTTGTTCAACACCCACAGAGTCAAAACTATGGTGAGCGGATCTTAGTTACAGTTTCTATGCCTCACAAGTGCCACATACTGTTTTGAGTTCAGAGTTGTTCTCTTTTAATTGTTGTTGTTGGAACCTAGAAAAGGTTACTGAATGAGGAATAAACAAAACTTGGGTTCAAAACAGTCAACAAGTCATCAACTATAGCAACTTAGGAATTTGCTTAAATTTAGAAAATCATTCCCTATGATCTGGTAACATCCACCTGTGGAGTAAGACTTGACATGTGCGCTTCCATGAACGCATCTCCTCATTTTTATACAGATTAGTGACTGGTGAGGCAAAACGGATATCATAAGATAATATAGGAAAACGCAGGCTCAGGTTGGTTGATTTTACAACATACCAACTCTTGTTAGATTATTTATTGTTACTTTTGTATGAGGCGCCCTGTGAGGATCAAATTCCTTACTCATTGGTAATAATCATCCACACTATCTTCGTTAATCATTACCCAATGCTGAGGCGTCAAATGACAGTTTCGTCGAAGCAAATTAGACAGACCAAACTAGACCTCCATTTTGGATGAAATACAATAGATTTAACAATTCAAACAAAATCAGATGTGGTACAAGTCCGAATTTAATGTGAGGTATCCGTCCCCGTAGACTCGGCCAAAATTTCTCCGTAGACCTCGGTCGCTGTTTCCCCGAGATGGGACTCTGCCCTTCGACATACGTTTTCAACGGTATATTTATGAGGCATTTTGTAAAATACTTTTTTGGAATTTTCTTTCCACACATATTTACTTATTTAGTGAGCAATTCGACATGGTGTAATGATTAGGAAGTTTGTCTCGATAGATCAATTGCGAGTGAGTTCGATCTTTACTAGTTGCTCTAAACTTTCGGCCATGTACCACCTCTAAGCTTTGCTGAAAATCATTTTGGGCACTTCGACGTGGTGTAACTGTTAGCAAGTTTGTCTCACTCGATCAATCTAAAAAATCACCATATTTAATGATTTGAGCAAATAAGAATGTATAAGTTCGCCTATCGTCAGGTTCACATCCCTCCCTACTCTTTTGAACAGGTGTAGAGATTTATCCATTTATTTCCTAAAGGACTGAATTTCCGGTTCCTTCTCTTTCTTTTTCACACTTTGTTCCTTGCGTCTTAGGGGTATTATCGCCTTGCTTGGGGCGAACTGATTAAAAAAATACCCATCTGCATAAACCCATTTGTATTTGTTCAACACCTACAGAGTCAAAACTGTGCTGAGCGGATCTTAGTTACAGTTTAAATATGCCTCACAAGTGCCACATACTGTTTTGAGTTCAGAGTTGTTCTCTTTTAATTGTTGTTGTTGGAACCTAGAAAAGGTTACTGAATGAGGAATAACCAAAACAGAAGTTGGAAATGAAATGGTAATCTTAATAATATCAACAAAATACAATACTCGCCAGCGGTCTGTAGTAGGTAAACCACTGCTAATGGTGGACTACTTAGACAGCATATTACCCCCACTTTCAATAGTGTCCAACGTATTTATGAGGATTGGGACAAACCTATTAGTGTTCATATTTACAGTATATAACAGTTGTCAACGACAACAAGAGAGTCCAGTCCGCTATTTAATCCATAGCTGTGAGGAAAAGAGAGGGAATTCTACTTTTTCCTAAGGGTATTTGTGCGAAAGTGAACATAACAAACTAGTCCGGAATTCGAACTCAGCTCGCTGATTTCTCGTTCCGAGCCTTAACCCATTACACCATATGCATATCTTAAGAACAACTAGTAATATTCAAAAAGTTCGTTGTTGAAGAGGCAAAGAGACTTTTGGATTCAGGACACCATTCAATGAAGGGAATTTCTCAGGTTCACTCTTCACATTACCAGTTCTAACAATGTCATTTGAATCGCAGAAAATTCATGGAAATATTTCCCAGGGGATAAAGTAGAGATTCAAGTTGAATATATGTTCTTCTTTCTTTTTGGATCCTCATCGTAAATTCATTTTTCATCAACCGTCATACATTCCGACTTCTCTAATCTGCCAATCGCTGGTTCGATAAATCCCATGGTCCGGCATTTTCTTTTTTTAATACTCCATCATTAGTTCCTTGTTTACAACTTTCCGCAGCACTCGACAGCATCAAACTGTTTTGGTAATAAGGTTTTGCTAATTTCTTATACCTGTATATTTATTTATTCAAGATAGTAAGTATATATAATTTTTCGGTTTTAGACTTTTTTAACCTTTGTATTGAAAGAATAAAAATCTTATTTGAAGGAATTTAATGATTGTTTTATTACTATTTTAAACTTTGTCCTCCCTTGGACAACACAGCAAGTGTTACTGAATGAGATATTTAATGTTATCTAACTTTTTTCACCAAGATAAATCATCTCCAATAAATTAAGATCAGAAGCCATGAGAACCATGCCTGGTGCAGCATCGGTGCTTTTATTATTATTATCATTTTTATTTTCTTTGCTTTCTGGCGTTTACACATTTCTTTCCGGGTCCCACCCAGGGACCTAAGGTTAGATGGCATCATGACACTTTTCACTGACAAAAAAAAAAAAAAAAAATAATTACATAGATAGAGCCCTTCGTAAAGTGTGGGCTGTACTTGTCAGAACAATTTTTTGTATCTCCTTGAGGCATGGGCTTCCAGAAATCCCTGCAATTAGTCTACTGCAATCTTTTCCAACCAGTCCTAGGGCTCCAACTACAACAGGGATTGTTGATGTTCCCATATGCCACATTTTCGAGACCTATTATTATTATTATTATTATTATTATTATTATTATTATTTCCTTCGATTTCTGTTGTATATTCCGGATCCCAACCGGAGACAAAAGAGAGAAAGAGAGAGAGAGAGAGAGAGAAAGAGAGAGAGAGAGAGAGAGAAGCAAACAAGCATAAAAATTTAAATATCTAGATTTTAAAAAAATTGAAAAGTGCAGCACTGATATCCGAAGGCGCATTGGGATAGACGAATATGCTTTCCAAAAACTAAGCAGAGGATTGAGAAACAGGAAATTTCGTTAGAAACAAAGGAAAGGATACTGAAATGTTATGTGACATCTGTCCTCTTATTTCATAATCTGGCTGGAAAGTCTCCTCAAAGATGAAGAGGCAACTGGAAGCAACAGAAATATTGTTCTACAGAAGGATGGTTAGGATACCATGGGCCGAATATGTGAATAACGATGAGGTGTTTTGAGAAAATTTAAACAAAAAGAAAACTTATACTTAACACCAGGAAGGGACAATTGAAATTTCTAGTGCACATAAGGAGGAAATAGGGTTTGGAAAATCTGATACTCACAGGACAGATTGAAGGCAAGAGGGACAGAGGAAAACAATGCTTACTTAGTGATTCAGTGACCCAAATTTCTTAGCAGCAGATCTATCAACTGATTCAATATAATTTTTCAATTTCACGTCAGCAGAGAACTTTAGCCCGAGAAGGCGCAAAGAGTCACTCTCTTGGTGGTTAGCATCAGCCATACTGATGGAAGGTAGAAAGGGGAATCTCAGATGATTACTAGAAACGTTTTTGTACATATAAATTGAATAACATATGTATTTTTCTTTTCTCTTCAGTAATTTTTTAATTTTAGACTTAATAGTGATTAAATTTAGATTTTAAAATCGGTAATTTTTTACTTTTAATTTTAATATCAAATTTGATCATATAATTTAATACTTATTGGTTAAAATAAATTCTATTTTAGTATAACCCTATCTTTAAAGCTTTTAATAGCTATTATAACCTTACTTCGTTGTCAAGATTTTTGAATTCTCCTATACTTGTGTTTGATTGGTCATTCTAGCTTTTGTAAAAGCGTTTTCCCCTTACGAAGGATCGTTAATTAATTTGAAACTTTTAAAACCATTTATTTTACATTCAACATCATCACTTGATAAGACACCAGATGTTTTGAAACAAAATGGCTATTTTTGTAGTGATTTTATAACATACTAGCAGTAAAGCCCGGCGTTGCCCGGGGATGTAACAGTAAGCGCTAGATCAAGTATCGACCATCATAAAGACTGAAAAATAAAATTGACAAAGATTGTTTAAGGTTGACGGACACGCATGTCTTAATTATTATTTTTTTTAACGAAATGGTCAAACCCAAACTCAAACAAAAACATTGTTTTCAATCGTTATGAGTCTACCGATTGAATAGAATTTTATTATAAATGGAATTTTTAAAGCATTCTGAATGTAAAAATAAAGAAAAAACTGTGCAAGACAATAAGAAACACTACCTGCTAGAACAAAAGTGAAGTTTTGTTGAAATCGGTTGAAAAATGTCGGAAATCCGATCCCATATATAAACGAACACACACACACACACACACACACAACCTGGGTTTTATAATAAGTATAACTGGATATGAGTTGTCCCCCTTTCATTCTCGTGATGCCTCTTAATCGTGTTTTCAAATTGATTACGAGCAAAAACAATTGAGTTTTTCCAATTTTTGGCGCTGTTAGAACCACCGCAAGGTAATTTTACGTAGTCCTGTGAAGTTTTGTTGAAATCGGTTGAAAATTGTAGGAAATCCGATCCAATATATAAACGTACAGACACACACACACACAATCTGCGTTTTATAATAAGTAAGATTTATGTTATAATTCATATATATATATATATATATATATATATATATATATATATATATATAAACAGAGTCTAGTAGAAATAACAGAAAGACAAAATTAATAAAGAACTATAGAGGACAAGAAACTGTAGAGAGCATGATCGCCTACGTATTTAGGGGACACATAAAGAAGTTACACTGGCTATGAATTAAAAAGGGGAATTCTTCCATTAATGTAGTGCCTACTATGATCAATTACGAATACCCGTTGCCAACGCAGTGAAGACTCATGTCAATTGACGGTTGGTCGGTTGATTTAGTTTAGCAGCATATCAACCTCTGTGGGTAATGCCAAAGTCCAAATATTTAGAACACAATTTTATGTTTGCAGATAAATATATATTGAACGCAACTGTATGTCTTTAACTACAAATAAAATGTATTAATGGTAATTTATATCTATAATTCTCAAAATGTGTGTGTATGTATGTGTGTGTGTGTGTGTGATCGGATGTTGTTTATGTGTTTCCACAGTTTTCATCCGATTTCGATGATTTTTTTGTGTGATAGATAATTCTTAAATGCCGGTTTTGAGTCCAAATTGGCTGGAAAAAATTACAACATTGAAGGTGAAAAATCGAAAAAACTGATCTTTTACACTTTGCGTAAATATCCAAAGACAAAATTTAATGTCTGTAAAAAACAGCGTACAATCAATTTAGAGAGTTGAAATCTAACGCAAAGGATTATTAGGATTATATAAAAAAATTATATTATACATAAAAATTATCGTATATTATTATTATGACGGTCCATGAAAGAGGCTCCTTCTTTGCAAGATTGAGAACGCAAAAACGGCCCTTTTTAGGTCCACAGCCCATTTAAATTGTTACCCAGTCCCATTTGGGGATGTGCCTCAGTTTCACCCAATTGTTGTTACTAATATTGATTTTCAGGTGGGCTGACTTTAAACTTAAACTACTCCAAGTGAACAGCAAAAATTCCCAGTAATGAAAGACCCGGGCAAAGACGGGTTATACTGCTAGTTTTGCTATAAAATGCATTGTTCGTAATTTTATATAGATATGTATTGTTGGTATTTTTACTATGAGAATGTATTTTTACAGTTTCATAGTGTTTTGTTTTTGTTTGAGAGGTTCACCATTTGCGCATAGCGGGGACTCTAAAAGGTACAATTAAATGGTGGTTTCACGTTCCTCAAAACCTCCAATCTCCAGAACAGTGGCCTTGCTGCCGGATGTAGTTTATCATCAGTCCCAGGACTAGTCAGCAGACGAACTGATCACTCGATGAGAAATTTAGTAACGAGCTTTTGATATGCCAGTCACCGACGGCGTTTTTTTTTTTCCTTCTTCTCAAAGCCTTTATTCTGTTTTGATCAAATATTGCATTATGGACAATTGCTTGCAATTGAGCAAGATGGTAAGGAGACGGTGGGGAGTGCCGTGATAGCAGGTTTAGCAGTGATGGCGGATGAATTGCCGTGTTATTGGAAAAGATCGATAATCGACGGTGGGGAAGATGTGACTGTTCGCTGTTTGATTGGTGAGGGGAGCTGGGCAACACTGTATGATTTTCAGGGAAAATGAAAGAAGGGCGAGAGGGGAGGGGGAATTGAGATAATGATTGAGTAAAAGTAGAGAGAAATAAAGGAGAGAAATGAGAGAGAAAGCAGGGACAATAATGAGAAAGTAGATAAAAAGGACATTGTAAAGAAGGATAGAATGGTGGGGCTAAAGGTTAGCCTTAAAAGAAAGCAATAAAGAACGATTTACTGGCATTTATAAATATGAACAAAACGAAATGAAGAGATAACAGGCGTCTGTCTAATACTCGTTTTTATCTCTCTTTCTCTCTCTCTCTCTCTCTCTCTCTATATATATATATATATATATATATATATACAGTGTAACCCGGATATAAGAGAAACCCGGATATAAGATAAATTTTCTCTGGTCCCAAATTAGAGCCATACTTACCTAACCAAAATAGACCAAACCCCGGATATAAGAGAAACCCGGATATAAGAGACCTCGCCGCCGGTCCCGACAACTTTCTTATATCCTGGTTACACTGTATATGTTTTACTGTGTTTTGCATTCTGTCTTTCTATCTCAATTTCTATTTTCCTTTTTTCTTTCTTTTTTTTTTTTAAGCGTTTCACCCCAAGCAAGGCGAGAAGCCACTAGGACGCAAGGGGTTACAGAAAATTTGGAGCAAGATCAGATAGGAGTGATAGAAGAAAGGATGAGGAGAAGGGTAGTAGATAAATCAAGGCAATTGAAGATTAACATTACATTTGAATAGTTGGAGGTTATAGCTCTCAGGGAAACAGGAATAGGGAAGGGAGTTCCACAGGCGAGAGGTGCGAGATATGAAGCTATTGGACTAGAAGAGACGGCTACATTTAATAGTTTCGACAGTGAAAGGGTGAGAGCGGGATGCCAGCCTCGTAGGGCGCTTGAACTCATGAAGTCTGGGACTTTGGTTTTGTCTTTTTCTTTTTTTCTCTCTTTTTTCTCTTTAACTTCATTTTTTTTTCTCTTTCTCTCACCATTTCTCTTTCTGTATCGTTCTTTCTCTATTTTTATATGCATTTCTTTGTTTTTCTCTTTCTTTTCTTCTTTTTTTCTTTTCCTCGTTGTTTCCCCGTTTTTATCTCTATTCTTCCTTTCGCATGTTTCTTTCACTTTTCTCATCACTCCGCTCTCTTTCTAAATTCCTTTCTATCTTTCTCCCCCTCTTTCCTTTTCTCTTTCTTTCTTTCACTCCTTCTACTTTTACCTCTTCTTTCTCTTTTTCTCCCCGTCAGTTACTCTCTTATTCTCTCACTCTAACTATTCTTTTCTTTCTTTTTCTCTATCTCTCCTGTCTCTCCATTTTTTCTTCCTCTTTCTTTGTTATCTTTTCTCGCTTTCCCTGACTCGCTTTATCTCTGTCTTCGCTGTTTCTTTCTCTCTATATAGCTCATCTCTATTTCCCTTTTCCTTTCTATGATTCTTCCTCTTTTTTTCCGTTTTTTTCTTCTCTTGCTATATGTCTTTTTCTCTTCATCTCTGTCTTTCTCTTTTTCTTTCTCTTTATCTATGTTTCTTTCTGTTTCATATTTTTTCCCCTGCTTTTTCCTTATACATCACTTCTCTCCGTGTTTCTTTCTCTCTGTCTTTATCTCCCTCCTCCTCTCTCTTTCTCTGTCTCTTTAATTCTATTTCTTTGTCACTCTTTGGTTCTTTCTCTTCCTGATCTCTCTTGCTCTCACTTTCATTTTCTATATATTAATTTCTTTATTATCTAGCTCTCTATTTTTAGCCCCACCTTTGTCTTCATGTACATATTTAGATATATTTTAACCCAATACAATCAGTTTGATGGGTCATCTAAAAGTCAGCAATTGTACTAATTTTGGCTTAACAGTCGACCAATGTAATAAAATATATCATTTTCTCCGTCCACTGAAGTTCGTCTTCTTCGTCTAGTGCCAGCATCTAGAGTGATTACAATTCATTTTTGCTAAGAGTTCTCGCTTTATTCAAAGAGTCGATTGAAGAAGAATAAGTGGTTGAATAAGAGATGATGTTTCTTCTCCAGACAAAGAATCCATTTCATCCAATCATTTCCGATGGCGCAGAACGGCGGCAGGACGCAAGTAGATTCTTCTTTTACCCACTGAACACTATCCAACGTGTAACATTTTATGAGCAAGGAAGTCTAAAAAAAAAAAAGAAACATAATCTGGCAACTGTCATCGGGTACGGCGGGTAAATTGTCGCAATTTTATTTTTAATTACGCGCATGCGCGTTGTTAGTCTTTTTTTTTTTTTTACTTTTATCGACTGCACAGTATAATCGGTTCAGTTGGACACCGTTTATTAGAAAAATGGCATCATGGCGCAATTCACTCTGCCAGAAATTTGGAATCAGCATGCTGTACTGCTTGGCATTCGCGTCGAAATCTCCAATACGAACATTTCAGTGTGTTTGGTTGTCAATCTGAGAACAGTATAGAGGCTTCGGAAAGTGTTGGATGTATCTAATGTCAATTACGAAAGTATGGCAGCACGAAAAACTCACTCTGATCGTTCTGATCAGAAATGAACTCCCGAATTTCTTGGGCGCTGACCCGAAATTGCAGATTTTATAGCAATTACAATAAGTCTGTCTGTAATTTAGCCTTGAATTGATCTTGGAAAAGATCGAAAGTACTTTGTTTTGAAAAAACTATGGCGCCTTGAGGAAATTTCATCTTAAAATCAAGAAAGTCATTAGATAACTGGAAAGAGCCTCCTTATTGTTTTCACCGCGTAATTTGAAAATTGTTATTACTTACATATTTACCTCGTATATATTATGAAAAATACAATAAAACAGTTTAAACCAAAAAGAAATGCTCAACATTTAAATTCAAAATTGTACGTTGGATGTATCTAGATTTTAAATTTAGCCTATCAAATTAAAATATTTATTAAAATTATTATTACTTTACATAATTCAATATTGTGTCAATATTAATTTTGTGCTGAATTATCCTGGACGTTGGCTGGTTGAATGATTTGTTTAGCGGTATATCAACACCTCTATGAGTTATTTAATGTCGAAATCTAACACAATCTTTTGGTTTCAACAAAATATATACTATAAATAGGTATTGTTGGTAACTTTACTATAAATAGATGTTTTTGACAATTTCACTATAAATAGGTATTGTTGGTAATTTTTTTTATATAAAAATGTATTTTTATACTTTCATCTTGTTTTGTTTTTGTTAGGAAGGTGGGTCATTATTTGCCCATTGCTGGGACCTTAACAGGTGCTACCACCCCAGTTCCGGGTTTTACCTGGGAACAACAGCAGTTAAGAGGTGGTTCCACACTGCCTTGTTGCTGGACATAGTATATCGCCATACCTAGGACTTGATCCCAGACGTAAATTTACTACAGAAGATTCTGAAATTAGTGCACTTTCAATATATTTTCGCCTTACTAAATTCCTTTATTGGCGCTTCTCTGTATCATTTCAGTAAGTACCTGGCACCTCCCGTTATCCTCTATTTTTACAAGAGGCAGTTCAGATCGAAAATGGAGTACTGCTGCTATATATAGGCAGGAGCTGCTTAGTCTTCACTTTCTAGTCTCGATAATCTCCGCGTTCTTGTGGGTGATAAATTATTTTCCTGCATACAACCCCTCTCTCACAGACGAAACGTCGCTGATCTATCGCTATTTCCATGGAAAGTGCTCAGATGAACTATATTCCTTACTTCCGTTCTGGAAGCGACTTCCAAGAGGATGCCTCCCCGGTCACTAAAATCTTAACCTGTTCTAGTCTAGCTTTAATTATTTTATCTTTTACGCATAAACTGTGTCTCTTAATCTGTAACCCTATACCTCGAGTGGCTCTCGAGCATTGTACAGGTTGAAAATCATTGTAATACACACACACACACACACACACACACATATATATATGATTGAATAAAGTAAAGACATTATATCTATTTTTTAATAAAAAGAAATTCCATAATTGTTGTGGTAGGATCTACCTAATTTGCATAGTGGAGTACCGACCATATAAATATGGTTGGTACCGGGAAGAGGGGGAAGGAATCAAGAGATTCTGAGACCGAGAGACAGACCCTCGGCGACTGTCGAACTCTCTGCATTAGCAGAGGGGAACCCGGACGAGGCTTTGCCGAAGGGCAAGGTTTCGTCCGGGGAGGTTGACAGGGCCTGAACCCGTCTAGGCGGGTTCAGAAAGGCCATATTCTTGTCCTACGGGCTCGCGGATACCCACATTAAAACGGCCTTGTGCCACATTCGATCCTCGTGGGTGGATTGATAAATACAGGAATCAAGAGATTCAACCAGAGACTCTGCCCGACGGCGACTCAGTCAACACATTCTCCAGGAACGGTCTTCCCAGGAATATACAAAAGACTATATGTAAATATTGTGTACACTTTCTTGTTTCAATACATTTTGTTCTAAGTACATTTTGTGTTGCATTATTATTCCATGCATTAGTCAAGTTTCAACAATAATGGATAATTTTTCACGTTCTAATGAACACTCAGCACATTGTTAAGAGTTTTGCATTTCAAAGCAATGAAAAATTACGGTATTGGATAGCAACGCACATCTTTGTATAAATACTTATGAACAACATATAGTTTTGTACTACTTGCACCCCTGAAGATGATCTTAGATAAAGATCGAAAGTACCTTGGAAATGAAAATAAAAGAAATTTAAACAGCTATAGTACATTTCTCTGTTCCTTTAACATCATTACAAGGAAGGTTATTCATGAGTATGAACGGATTTTAAAAATTAGCAGACATAGTCTGTAAGTTATTCAATCAGACATGCCTAAAAGAGAATTTGCTGCCTAAATACACAAATATATCTATATCTATCTATCTATCTATATATATATATATATATATATATATATATATATATATATATATATGTGTGTGTGTGTGTGTATGTGTGTGTGTGTGTGTCTGAGGAATTAATTTACACAGTCTGATATACAAATAAATAAATTAAGACGGGGAGAAATTATCCGAGAACATAGCAAGACTAGTAGATTCAAACAGATAATTCAAAGAGTGAACAGAGGTGCATACAGAGAGATATATGAACAGAAAAAAAAAAGAAGAGGTTAAAGAAAGAAAGAAATTTGGAAAGAAAGCAGGCAGATAAAAAGAAAAAGAAGGGAAAGAAAACAAGGAAGAAAGAAAATCTTAAAAAGGAAGGGAAGTTGAATGTAAAATGGAATGAAATCAAAACGAAGAGAAAGAAAGAAGTAAAAATAAAACGAAAAGAAAATAACAATAAACAAACACCCAGAATGGAAGAAAAGATAGAATGAATGTAAACAGGGGGGAAAAAAAAAAGAAAGAAAGAAAGAAGTAAACAAACGAAAAAGAAAATAAAAAGAAAGCAAGCAAGACTTAAAAATGTAGGAAAAATTGAAGTAAAATGGAATGAATATAAAAAAGAAGAGAAAGAAAGAAGTAAAATGCGAAAAGAAAGTGAAAAGAAAGAAAGTGAAAAGAAAGGAAAGAAAAATAAAAAAAGAACGATTAGGTTGGTGCAAAAATAATGTCGTTTTCTCACATACGTTACTGTGTGAGAAACCGACATTATTTTTGCACGAACCTAAGTAGTAAAAAAAAAAAACGAGTAGAAAATAAAGAGAAAGACTTAAAAAAGGAAGATAAGGTGGAAATAAAATGAAATGAATGTAAAAAGAAGAGAAAAAAGAAGTAAAAAAGACAGTGACAAGAAAGAAAGAAAGAAAGAAAGAAAGAAAGAAAAAAGAAAGAAAATGTCAAAATCGGACGCGACAGACGAAAACAGTCCAAAGAAATAAAAAAAATGACAAATAAAATAGTCAAAAAAGAAAAAAGTAAAAGAAATAAATTCAACATCAAAAGGAAACAAAATAAAGGCAAAAAACTACAAAGAAAGGAAAGATCGAACGAACAAACAACAATCAGCTTAAACGTCTTTTAAATTAAAGAATGTTAAAAGGAAATAAGCCTCCCCCCCCAAGATATCTGACAGATTTGCTGGTCACAGAAGCGGTGATGCGCGAGAGTTTAATCGGGACGAATCGTATTTGCGCATGGCGATTGTGCAAATATAAAAGAGCGATACAGGCCAGCAACAGCAGACATTCCCATCTGACATTGTTTCGGCGACAACGAAGACCACATCAAGTAATTTTAATGGTAATCATAAGGAAATGCTTGTTGCCGACAGAGTTCGTGCTTCTATAAAACATGGCGGCACTGGAGAGTAAGGGGCGAAGAGCCGGAGAAATTCGGTAAACAATACGAGTCCATTGATTAAATTTAATGCCTTTATGTGAAAAAAAAAAGGCGGAAAAAAGCGAAAACTGTCGGAAACGAATATAAATGATGCCCCACAAAAAAAAAAAAATAAATAAAAAATAAAAATAAAAAAAAATACACGGAATTTGGTACAGTTTAATTGCTGGATTTTTTAAAAATTTGATAACTGCGGCATCCTGGAACAACAAATGGTTAAAAAATGTATATATTAGTTATTTTTTTTTTATATGTGAGTTTTATCATATAGTAAATCTAAAATTTAATAACTGGGTCAATAGCCTTCGTTGCCAACCAGTCTATAAGCAGGCCAACTTTGATTTCAAAACTGGTTTGGGTTGAAATTTCAATTGTCTCTGATTTTAACTAAGTGTACTTTTTGTTTATATTTTCTCAAAAACTTCCTCGTTACTTACTTCTGTAAAACCACATTTCTATTACCTCAAGTCTTTTCTTCATCTGGACGGATATTATCCAGCATTCATTGTCAAATACGAGGAGCGATATTTCGTAATAGTTTATTACCTTTTTTTTAGTTTTTAAGGAACTTTCTCAGCTTCTTAATACTTTGCTTAGCTTTTAGAAGACATCTTTCGCTATTCCAGCGCCCCTTCGGATCTCAGTGTCGCATTTACCGACCACTGTTAGAGTACTTAGTTGATCATTAAATTTTTGTACTTCTTAGATTTTGACGTCTCCAATTTGTAATTCATATATTGGCCTGCTCCTTTTGCTCACAACCATACGTCCTGTCTTCTCGCTTTCCGTAATGAAAAGCAAAGAGAAGCATTTGTTTATGATCATACTGAGCTCATTCATACATTAGCTATAAATATCACCTTTTTTAAGTCGAGATTCACTAATTGTTAAATAACAAAAAAATCAATGAAATATTTTCCGTTATTCTGACAGAGGAGGTATAATGTGGTTAAAGACGACGAAATAACGTATTCGGTATCAGACATGACCCATTACAATGTTAATCTGTCGTGACACAATGTTGATATTCCTACTCGAGTAAGCATTAGTTAAAACGCTATTATTTTCAATTCTAAAAAAATCTCTTAAATCTTATTTAAATCTACAATTTGTCCAAAATTTGAATATTGCTACTGCCGTAGTCCACCGCTATTAAGTGAACCAGTTACCGTTGTACCGCGGGTGGGTTGTGAAGCACAAGTTTTTGCTCTCGTACCCTCAATATCGCTAACTTTTTTTAGAAATTCCACCCTATTTTACCAATTTCTGGGCCATCTAGTTTGCATATATTTGCTGTGGATTAGAAATTCACTTGTCTCTATTATTGCGCACGCACTGATGCAAACAACGTCAATAATGGCTGCTGTGCCGAACGAGTCCGAACTTTTATTGTCAATAACTCCAAAACATATAAAAAAAAATTTTCAGAAAAATTTCTTTGTTATTTTTGAATTAGGCATGTAAATTTAAGATAAAAAAATAACTGTTCGGGAAATTTTTATTAGATACTTATTTCAAAAACAAATTACCCAAAATTTCTTATGGAATCATTGGCATAAATCAGCATAATCTTTTGAGGTTCTTTTTTAGTTATTTTCTACGGTAAAATACGCGAAATAGGGTAAATAGGGCCTAAAATCAGGTAGCTCTTCAATCTCCTATTATCACCCCCAGCTACCGCGATACAGTTGCAGCGCGGGTCGGCCATCTAGAAACCCAAGGCTCGCGCTATAGCGGTGGACTACTGGACATCTGGTCTGGTGCTTCTGCTATGTGTTTAAAGATTTTTTTTAATGAAATACACATAAAAATCTGCAATATTATTGGACCTGACCTTGCATCTCGGCTTCAGTTACTTTATTACCACCGTAATGTAGATTTCATGTGCTTTTCTATAAATACTTTCATGGTAATTGTTCTGATGGACTTTACGGTACCTAGACGTTATGAATTTAAGCTTAGTACTAGATTGGCGGCAACGTCCCATGATTTTACAGTTTAAAAACCTAGATATAACCATAAGTTCTTTGTTAACAGTCTCTTTTCTCGCGTTTCTCGATTATGGGACACTCTAACGGCTGCTTGCTTCCCAGTCAACTATGATCTTCAAAAGATTAAATGAAAAGTCAATTGTTATCTTCTGTCTTTTAAATTCCCGTTTTTTTATTGTTCTCTCTCAATAGCTTTTATTTTCTCATATTATCTCCCACTCAGTAATCTCTTGCGTCTTAGTGACTTTATTGCCTAGTATGGGATGAAATTATAAAAAAACTGGATGTGCTTTGGAATAGATAATCAGACAATTTGTAAAATAAGAAAAAAAATAAATCGTATCTTCTGCCTTTAATTCTTTCTCCATTTTCTATAGGAAGCAAGGACTCTTAAGCAGAACGGCAAAATTTCGTGCTGTAATTTCTACAGATAAGGTCACCTCCACTATTTACTTTGTTCGGACTAACATCCTCATCTTTGTTGCCATATTTATCACGACGTTTCGACCGAAACGTCGTGATAAATATGGCAACAAAGATGAGGATGATAGTCCGAACAATGTAAATAGTGTACATAATACCTCATCTCAGAAATATAACTGTTACTGATGGTCACTTCCATTGCAAAGACATTGACTCACACCAGACAACATACTGAAGATATATCAAACTGATATTTTCCAAGGGTCTTTTCAAATGTAATACGACCTCTTTTTATTATATTGATGCAGTAGAGGTTGCATATTCCCGCCAATACCCCATTCTTTTTTGTTATGAACCAGACAAATTATGTGAAGTAGTCTTGTAAAATACAGCTTTTACGCTATTCTTCATACAATAAAAAGCCCAAGAGTAGAGCTTTACTGAATTGAGTTGTTTTATGAACGTAGAAATTGTAGGTTATAAAGAAAGGTAGGATAGATAATTTGAAGAGTTTAAGAGTGTAGTGTTCTCGGAAGTCTGTTCCACAGACAGCGGCCTTTGTGTAGAAGCTGTCTCAGTGTTTTTCGCCAGTAGAATACGAAGGGACCTGACATGGAAATGCTTCGGAAGCAATGTTGCGACTGTGATGCCAAGGAAACTACGTTTGCAATCGCTGCAGACTGGTTCTTATTCACCGTTAGCGAAAAGTCATGGACAATGGTTTTGACTATGGGAAAAATAGTATTATAGCTGAACACTTGTTCTATAGAAATGTATCAATTCTGATAATTCCGTTAATACCATCAATTCTCGCAGACTAAGAAAGGACAGTATAGAGCGTGAGAGCAAAGGAAAAGTACATGGCCTCACGCCTCCACTAAGATTCATTACTCATTAGCTATAAGAGAAAATTCTGGAGTTGTTTACATATTTCCAGATTGTGTTGTTTTTACATCATAATAGGGCCATCGATAATTGTTAGTGAGAAAACATGACAACGATATAGATATTTGATTAATACTTATAACTTTGCTTTTTATATTGTTATTTCGAGTTTTCAGAAAAGGGACGACATTTTGTTTCTTTCTGATGCTCCATACGCCAAACTCGTAATTAAGACACAGGTGATTACAAATATGTAATTATACAAATCAGATAGAATTCCAAAAGTAGAATACAAAAAAATATATATATATATATTCCAGCATGTTTTAGACAACATCTATTATTCATGTATATTCTTAATAAAGAAAGTGTTAACCCTGGCAGGTTTCGAGTTCTAGATGGTCATTTGTAGTAGAAACCGATCAAGCGTGCTTTAGACAGATTGACCACAGAGTGCACCACAGCCCAGCAAGGTTGACAAATCCAAAACTGACTGCCATTTTCTTTATTAAGTCTCTCACTAAGACCTACAAACTTCATTTACTGGAAACCATTTTTAACCATTGGCATGCGAAAACGGTTGTATACAACTGACAGTTTTGATATTGCGATTCAGGTTGGGACCATGCATAGCATCCTTTGAAATTCTTGATCTGAAGAGAATGTTTAAATGATGTCACGAGTTTTAGATTAATGTTTTGGTTTTTAGATTCTTGCAGTGTTAATATTTTGCCCGCCGATAATAAGAAAATATAAGATGGTAGAACTTCTGCTTCTCCCGAGATATCATGGCTATAGTTTAAATAAATCCGTTGAGAAGACGCATCCTCCTTTCAAGTTTTGTGTACTTAGTTTATTTTCTGCCCGATGCAGGTACGTCCTGTGTATGACGATGAACTACATCCGGCAATAAGAACTCTGATCGGGAAGCACTGAGGAGCGTGGAACAACTTCTTAATTGCCTTTGTTCCCAGGTCCACCCTGACCCCTGTGGTGGTAGCACTTGTTATGGTCCCAACTATGAGGCAACCCCCAAATTGGGGTCCAAACACTATGAAAGTATAAAAATACATTTTTATAGCAAAAATACCAGGAATCCATTTTCATAATTAAAAAAAATTACCAGCAATAATATTTAAAAAAAAAAAAAAAAAAAAAACTTCCAGCAATATATTTTTGAAAAGAAAATTACCAGCAATACATTTTTGTAAAATAAATTACTAATGCTTCCAAGAAAATTAAATTTCAGAATTAAATGTCCCATATGCCGCTAAACAAACAAATAATTATCTACTATGTATACAAATAAAGAAGGATGTATAGGTATGTTTTCACAGACTGAGTGTTTGAGAATGAGAAAAAAAAAACACTCTTAAGGAGAATCTTAAGAGAATGGTTTAATGATGTCACGAGTTTTAGATTAATGTTTAATTAGGTTAGATTTTTGATTAATTCTCTTAAGGAGAATCTTAATAGAATGGTTAAATAATGTCACGAGTTTTAGATTAATGCTTTGGTTTTTAGATTCTTGCAGTGTTGTTAATATTTTGTCCACTGATAATAAATCCTGGTAGAACTTCTGCTTCTCCCGAGATATCATGGCTATAGTTTAAATAAATCGATGAATGATCATGGATTGAATGAAAGATTTATAGATGGTTCTTACCACCATGTCCCTTCCGAACGTAGCCAATAATGACTCTCCAATAAAATTGCATTTAAATTTTTAAAGATTAAAGATGATTGGGAAGCAAGAAACCAGGAAGAGAGTTCCACAAGCGAATAGGGTGATAGATGATACTGTTAGCATAGAACTTACGGTTACATCTAGACATTGCTATTATAAAAATGATGAGAACTTGTCTCCAATCTAGTCAATCACTCAGCCACCCACACACGATACACGCTTGGGCGACGATGCTTCTTTCGATTTAAGACTGACTAGGCAGAAGGTTTTCCCGCAGTAGATTGCCGGGTTTTTTTTTCAGTAGACTGGTTGCCAACCAAGGCTATAAGTCCTAGTCTGTCCTGCTATTCAACCAATAGAAGGAAGGAGAAGAGATGGATGTTTTACATTTCCCAAGAGTATTTGTATGTAAGTGAATGCAACGAACCCGACTGGAATTCGAACTCGACACCCCGATTTCGTACTACGCTTAAATTCATAAAGTCTACATACCATAGAGAAAAGCTCATCAGAACAATTATCATCAAATTATTTATAGAAAATGCACAGGGAAGCTACGTTACGGCGGTGGGAAAACCGGGATGCCTGGTCCTGACCAATAACATTGCAGACTCTTCGGATTTTATCAAGAAATCTCTAAACAGAAGCATCAAGCCATATGTGGCAGCTATATTCAAAGCATGGGCGAATGGTAGATTTTAAAATAGATTCAGGCGAATCAATTGTCTAACACGACAACTAAACTTTCCTCGTAGCAAAAATTAGCTAATTAGAGACTTTTCGTAAATTGACCTTGAGTCAAACTTAGCAGAGATTAATAATTTCCGTGTTTGGGATCGAGTTCTTTTGTAAGTGTAGCCATGATATTCACAAGAAATCGTTGATCTGCTTTGATTAGGTTTAACCTTCCCGTCCTAAGTCAGCTCTACGCCATTTATGTTCTTTCTCGCTATCTTAATTAAGGTCCTAATTAACTAATGCCATAAAAATCCATTAGAGATGATTTTAATACAGATTGCTTTTAATGCAGATTTACTGCAAAGCATTTTTAATATTGTTTAAGGACTAATGATTGTGCAATTAGTTACAACTTTGCCTCTGATCACGATAATGAACCGAGGTGAGTCGTTATAATGACAAATAACGATAGTCATGAGACAGTCACGAATCATCTTAAGGAAATCGTCTGCATTCATATAATAGACATTGCAACGCTGGTGTCGAAAAGTTTCTTCCTGTTCATAAAGAAGCAATGAATGATGATGGATTGAATGAAAGATTTCTAGATGGTTCTTACGACCGTGTCCCTTCGGAACGTAGCCGATAGTGACTCTCCACAGATTCCTTTTCTGTATTATCTATGAATTTTCATCCATTTTAAAGAAAGACAATAGAATAGCTTCTTTTGTCTTCAGCGGGGAATTTAGAGGTTTTCCGACGGCTTAGTGGTAGAAGCTCCGACTCACACCAATTCAGTAGGGTTTCAATCCTAGCTAGAGGCAACCGGATGTCTAGCCACACTGATGAGCTGTGAAACAGCGTAACAGTCTGTCTGTGGATGACGTTATTGGCTCCTGAAATAAAAATTAATTCCAGTTGAGCTCTCTAGGGAGTAGGTATGGGTTTGTAAACAGTGACTATTATAGCTAATATAGCGAGACTCTTCGCATAGCGAATTGAGTCACTGTCGGTCACTGGGCGTGTTTCTAAAAATAAATACGCTAAAAATCGTACTACCGACGGCTTAGTGGTAGAATCTCCGACTGACACCAATTCAGTCGGGTTTCAATCCTAGCTAGAGGCAACCGGATGTCTAGCCACACTGATGAGCTGTGAAACAGCGAAACAGTCTATCTGTGGATGACGTATATATATATATATATATATATATATTAGACTGCTCTGCTTTTTGAGCCCCATAGCTGAGATGGGGATATTCGGATTCATGCCTTTCCCAAGGTTACTAGTTTCGAAAGTGAAAGCAACATACTAGACCGGAATTTGATCTTGGCTGGCTAAATTACCCTACCAAGGCAGATGTTTACAACACCCATTTGTCATAGAGATCACATTGACAGTATCAGTCGTTAAAAACAAAAAAAGCTTTAAAAAACACGTATTTGATAGCCGATTTGCCTGCAGCAAGGCACGTTCAAAATGTTGTTGGAAATCACGATATTTCCAAAAGCGCTTATTCTCATTTCATTTTTCTCTCCCTCTTTCTCTCTCTCACTCTCTCTCACACTCACTCACTCACTCACGCTCTCATATTACCCTAGACCTTTTTTAAATCATTTCACCTCAAGCAAGGTGATAATGCAACTAAGAGGCAAGGGGTTATGGAATGAGAATGAGAATACTTTGGTGAGAGGACAATAAAAGATGGTGATTGACATTGCATTTAAATATTTGATGATCTTAGGTGTCAAGAAAGCAGGAAGCTGGAAATGAGGTCCACAGACAAGATGTGCAAGAAAAGAAACTATTAGAATATAAATTACGTTTCCATCTAAGTTAATTCAAGAGTAAAACAGTGAGACTTAGTTGCCAATCATGTCGTCGCGATACCAAATTGGAGAGACCATTAGGACAATTACCATGGAAATATTTATAGAAGGGAAGCCGCGCTACAGCGGTGTGAAAGTGACTGAAGTTGTGATTCCTGGTCAGCACCGGTAACATTACACTAGGTACTTCCACTTGGTTGTGTAAAAAACAGAATAGCATGATGAAAAAAGGGCCCAAACTTAATAAAAAACAAAGTTTTGTCATTAAAATGTTTATATTCTTATTAAGAAGAAAGACCAAGAATATTTTTTATTATTTTTTTAAAAATTTATTACTCCTATGTAACACGTTGTCAAATTTTAGTTAAATTTCAGGACATATTTAGAAATGAATGAAATTATATTTAATATTTTTTTTTTTAGAAAATCTTGGTAAAAATACTTTTTTTACATATGTTACTTCCCACTTAATTTCATGAAATTTCGAGAAATTATATTTTTAGGACGGGGATATTTTTATTAGTTAAAAACAAGAACCATTGAAGAACTGAATATTAAAAGTGAAATAATTACAGTGTGTCAGACGACACTTAAATCCTCATTTTTTTTTTTTTTGTAACCCGTTTCATCGAAAATCTGCTCTGAATTGTAAAATAAAAAATGCAATAAAACTATGACATTTAATTAGAAAATCATTTAATTGCTTTTGTAAATTAGTTATATTAAGGACATTATTGTCTGAAGAAATAAAACTTTTTCGATGAATAATGAATTTTTACAAGAATGTTTTCATTTTTAAAAATTTTAATTATAATAATTTATAGTTAAAAATCGTTTAAAATTCTTCATTGCTTTCAAGACGGCGGTTTTGTGATATCGTTAAGTTTATGAATCAAAATTTGAAAAGCTCATAACAGTGGTTTGTACTTAAATATTTTTTAAAAATTAAAAAACGTTCCTAATTTCTACCTATGGGAATCTATACATTACATAATCCTTAAAAAGGTTACAGGATTTAAGTGTCGTCTGACAAACTGTACTTATTTCACTTTTAATATTCAGTTCTATTTCATCAATAACGTCTTTGCAAATCATCCCTTCAGAATATCAAATATGTTAGAAACTCAGAACTGTTAGTGTAATTGATGCAATGGGCTTCGATCCATAACAGTCGGATGGTAAGCTTGGATGTGGTAAACCTATTCACCAAAGTTACTACAAATGAGGCCCTAACAATGGTTCGAAGACGATTGGAATCAGACCTCTCCCTGGGAGAACGTACCAACATTCCAATAGATAATCTGATGAAAATTTTGACGTTTTGTGAAAAGACAACATTCTTCCAACTCAAGCCTGGTATAGATTAGGTTGGTGCAAAAATTATGACGTAATAATGTCGTTTTTTGACGTTAAAAAATACGTCAAAAAACGACATTATTACGTCATTATTTTTGCACCAACCTAATACAACAGGAGGCTTGGCTATGGGTTCGCCATTGTCACCAGTGATGGCAAACATATACATGGAATACTTCGAAAAAATCGCTTTAGAAATGGTATCACTAAAACCAACAGTATGGCTGTGATATGGAGATGACACCTTCATACTCTGGCCACCCCAGGAAGCTATTAGATTGGTTCAAAAATAATGTCGGTTTTTGTCGTTAAAAAATACGTCAAAAACCGATATTATTTTTGCACCAACCTAATATACAAATACTAATGGGCCATTTGAACTCAATATGACATTAGATCAAGCTCACCGAGGAGGTTGAAAATTGGAATCAGCTAGACTCCCTGCGTGTTTTAATAACTAGCAAAGAGAACGGATTCAAAACATTAGTAAATCCCTAGCAAATCTTCAGACAATACCTCAACTTCAGTTCCATCCGTCTATAAAGTGTAAAAAATGGTTCAATGCTTACAAGAGCGGCCAAAAATCATAAGTGGTTAAGCCGACATATACCAACAAGAAATGATCAGAACTTGAAACGCAGTCCAAAACAAGGGAAAACATCTCCTCCTGTTTAAAATATCGAGGAGCTGTGTGAACTATACAATAGTCGGGCCTATTGACTGGGTTTGGTTTTTGGTTTGTTTTACGGCATATCAATGGGTTATTTATCGCCGACAAATTTTTTTATTGATGGTAATATTTTTTTCCAAAAATATATTGCTGGTAATATGTTTTTTCTTCAAAAATCTATTGCTGCTAATATTTTTTTTAAAAAATGTATGGCTGGTAAATTTTTATTCAAAAATGTATTTCTGGTAACATTTTTTTTCAAATATGCTGATAATAATGTATTTCTGGAAATAAGTTTTTACAAAAAGTATTTCTGGTATTAAAACCTATTTTTACACTTTCATAGTGTTCTGACCCCGGTTTAGGGGTTTATTTGTCCATAGCTGGGACCCTAACAGGTGCTACCACAGTAGGTCAGGGTGGACCTGGGAAGACCAGCAATTAAGAAGTGATCAAAACCTCTTGATCTTGCTGTTGGACGCAGTTTATCGTCATACCCAGGATGCGGATGAAGTTTATCGTCATACCCAGGACAGCAGAACCTACTGACGAAAAGAAAAAAAAAACAGGAAATAAACAGTAAATAACATTTCATAGTTTTAGACGGAGACGTTAAGATTATAGAGTTTAAGTAGATTTTAAAATTTAATCGAAGTTCGAAGGATTCTCCTAAAGAGTTAGTGGCAAAGTTACATTACCTGTCATGGCCACATATGTTAAATTGCAATTTCCAGTTTCTCATTATTCATATAAACTATAAAGCGACATTTTTTTTTCATCGTTTTTCACTATTATTAAAATGATAACACCTGGGTTGAGGATTAAGGTATGTTCACGTGAGATCGCATCTGTTGTTAATCTTAATAGATTACATGATCAAATGTGTTTTAAAATGCTAAGTGGCTTCCGCGCATTCCTTATAGGAACATTCAGACCAATTTTTTATTGTCATATATTTCTGCAGTCCTTTTAAAAGCGACGTCAAAATGATTAAAAAGTGAGAAACTTGTTAAACGAGCCCAACAGCCACCTGCGTCAAGACTAATTTTCGAATCACACTTAAAATGCCATAAAAAAAAAAAAAGATTTAAAAAAAAATCTTTTCGGAGCAACTATTAGGTTGGTGCAAAAATAAGGTCGTTTTCTCACATAGTAACATATGTGAGAAAACGACATTATTTTTGCACCAGCCTAATACTTTTTTTTTCGATCATTGTTAGCAAAGCAGTTTTATTTATTACATGCTTTTGCATTTATGGACAATATTAAAACTCTGATCGGTTTTATTTATTTACTACTTGTTCATTTTTTAACGTTTTTAAATCATTTTCTCCTTTTTATTTAATCAATTTATATATTTTCAGTTAAGTTAAATTTGATTTCGTTTTCTTTCTTCGTTTATTCGCTTGTTCGACACTTTGCTATTCGCAACCTAAAAGTATGTGAGTTGTGATGTAATAAATGTCGGCTAGGAATGAGAAATTTGAGAGCCGTGTTCGAATTCCAGTCGGATTCATTAAATTCACTTACGCGCAGATGAAGATATCACTTCCCCATTACAAAGTATGGCTGTCCATACGGATATAAAATTAAAAGAATTTTTCAGCACCGACTCAGCTATGAATGTCTAAGAGGAAATGATTTGATTTATTGCGTAATGAAGCCTTCAACCATGATAAAATCTTATCTTGGGAAAGATATATCCATCTCTACTCCCTACCCGAGATATGGGTTAAATAGCTGGACAGACTGGGTCCTACAGCTTTGATTGGCAACCAGTCTACCGCAAAAAGAAACGCCAACCTACTTCGGGAAAATCTTCTACCCAGTCAGTCATGAATCGAAGGAGACAGAATCTGACTGACCCAAAATAAAGCCTTACTATGAAACATGCGATAATTTTAAAAAAAAGCAACTACAGTGTAACCCGGATATAAGAGACCTGGATATAAGAGAAACCCGGTTCCAAATTAGAGCCATACTTACCGAAACAAAATAGACCAAACCCTGATATAAGAGAAACCCGGATATAAGAGACCTCTTCGCCGGTCCCGACAACTTTCTTATATCCTGGTTACACTGTACTAATAATTTATATAGGAAAATTTGAGGTGCATTACCATACATAAAACGTAGCAATTTGCTAAAGTTTTGCTCTGATTAACTACAGCAATTTTCAGAAAAGTATTATTTTAATTTTCAAGGCGCTCGTAAGGCAATTTTGTGGGATATTTTAAGAAGTTACTAAGGATTATATGATTGGGTTAAGCGCCTATTGGGGCTTAAACACAACCCGTGCTCGTACATACAGATATCGCTAAAGGTTCCGAAAATGGTTTGTGTCCTGTCCCTCTCAAGTAAGTACTTGATTCCTCCTGAAATCCTCTACTTTTACAAGAGCCAAATCAGGCCTAAAATCTAATACTGTTGCCGATATGGGTAGGAGTTGCTCAACCTCCACATTCTAGTCTTGACAGAGTCCAAAAAACGTCTCCGCGTCCTCTTGAGTGACACATTATATTCTCATAGACGAAACGTCGTACCCCTTTCGCTTCCTTGTCGCTATTTCCATTGAAACGGCTACGATGTACTACATGCCTTAGTTCCACCAGTTCTAACCTTCACGGCTAAGACCTGCCATACTACCCCTATTTTTATTGAACTCTCCTTATTCGATTGGTGAGATGTAAGGCAGGAGTAATGGATAGCGACTCGGATTGAGGAATCGTAGAGCCGAGTTCGAATTCCAGTCGAATCCATTATTTTCACTTATGTACTAATACCCTTGGGAAAGGTATGAATCCTCTTTTTCCCTCGGGACAGACCGGGTTCTATAGCCCTTGATGGCAACTGGTCTACCGCAGAAAGAAATGACAATCTACTGCGAGAAAAAATCTGCCTCGTCAGTCATGTATCATGGCACATAGCTTGACTGACTGAGATGTAAGTTCCAATCGAGTAGCTTCTTTTCGAGAACTGCTGCTCTGTGACACTGACTACTAAGTGGATGTTTTCCTGATCACTACACTCTTCACCAGTTCAAGCCTATGGTTAACTGTTATCTTCTCCACATATCCGCATAAACTGTATCTTTTACTATGTAACCCTCTACCTCGACTGGCGCCCGAACCTTCCACAAGATGAACATCTTTGTAAAAAAAAAAAAAAAAAATTCAAGTCTTTACATCCGTAAATGATGAAACTCCAAATTTGATTGATTAAATCTTTTTTTTTTTTTTTAATATTTATTCATTTTACCTATCGAAATAGCTCTATATAATTTAGCAAATAAAAGTTTGTTTGTTTTTCTAAACAAAACTGTATTTTATTTTATTATTACTTTTAGAATTATTTCTTTTAAAATGGGCGGGAAACATAGCATTTCAAAATGGCGGAATATCTAAATTTCAAAATGTGATGCTTTATTCTTTTTGTCATTGATAAACCATTAAAACAATGTTATTTAATAATCGAAAAATAAAGAAACTCATAATTCATCAATTATCGTTGCAATTTTCATTTTTCATTTTTTTTTAACGATAAGACCTTATCATGGGTAATGGCTTTGTTACAGAATAAATCAAATCATTTACGCTTGGACATTCATAGATGGGTCGGTGTTGAAAAATACTTTTAATTTTACATTCATTCAGACAGACATACTTTGTAATGGGGAAGTGATATCTTCATCTGCCATTAATAGAAATATCCATAACAATCCTAAAGTATGTTACAAATGGATGTATATTATGCATTTATACTCCCCTAAAAGACAATCTTTTAGTAATTTTGTCCTATGGAAGGTCAAGTTTAATATTAAGGTAAGAAACGAACAAATTGAGACAAGAGTAGTTATGCTTCACAGGATAATAAAGAAGCACTCACTAAAAATCTCCCTATATGAACACATAAATATTCTTTTACGCGCCGTGTCCTTTCACGACATGGACGATCATAACTCTCCATAACTTTCGATTCTTATAGTTCTTAGCAATGTTTGTTTTTGTCTGCTTTCTTGATCTCGGTCAATTATAAGTTTATTATTATTATATATGTTGCGTGTAAGGTCAAACTCTTTTTAAGTTAAGAAACCAACAAGTTATGACAAGAGACGCCTATATATGGAATATAAGAAAGATTTTCGTTGAAATCATCCTGCATCCTAAATTTTAAGTTACTTGTATAGCCCATAAATGACATTCATTTTTTGTGGTTTATGCAAAAGTTAAGAGAACAAAGAAAAAACAATTAACCTTAGTGAAATGTCCTGATTTATAAATAACTTGTGGTGCGTGATGAAAAGTTAATATCATTCAGCAATGTAGATTACAAAGGATCGTTTGGCAAGCAAAATGAACCACCACTAACCATACCGAAGCTTCTCACCTTAGATTATGCAAGAATAGACTTTGTATTCAGGTAACCTTCAGAGTAGAAAGATGACCTCGAGAATAATGTCCTGGCTGCTAAGTTTTTTTGTTTTTTTTTTAATAAAGTCACCCACAAGCAAGGTGATAATGCCACTAAGACGCTATTGCGAATGAACGGGATTGAGAAGAATATAGAAAGAACCGGAAACTCAATCTTAAAAAAGAAACAAGGGATAAACATACTCCTATTCAAAAGACCGGGGAGAAATGTGACTCGGACGATAGGCAAATCTATCTAAGCCTATTGAAGGAAATAAATAAGCAGTAAATAAAATTAGGCGGAGACGTTAGAAATATAAAGTTGAATCCATGAAAGGAAGCTGGAATCCACTCCTAAACAAGAAACAAGGGATAAACCTCTACTTCTGTTCAAAAGACTCGGGAGGAGTGTGAACCGTAAACCGGTTCTCGTCCGATCACCTGAGTTAATTTCAAATTCATGCAATATGTGAGCGCGCGAAAAGAACCGTATGACAGGTAAATATAAAAATATCGACCCGAGAGGCATCCAGGAGAACCCCCAACAACGACACGAGATGTAGAATACACATTTAAAGAAGGCCCCAGGGGCGCACATCAACTGGCCGACAGTAGCTGACAAAAGCCAGAGTTAAATATAATGTCTCGAATGAGAAATTAAATCTTGTGATTTTATTAGACGGTACAACAATAATATTACATTGTATATAATGTACTACATTGTTGATACAATTAATACATTGTATTAATATAGGGTGTTCCCAAAACTTGGACCGATTTTAAATGTGAATTAAGTTTAAGCGTTTAATGATTTTTTTTCTTTTTCTTTCAGATTTAACAACTTACGTCTTCTGCAATTTCAACCATGGAAAGATTAACAATCAAACAACGTGTTAAAGTTATCGAAGTCTATTACGAAAATGGACGTTTAAACAGAAATGCATTTCGAGCGATTTTTTTGGTCAACATAATCGATCAGCAGAGAATGCAATTGGAAAAATTGTTCGCAAATTCAATTTGGGTCGGTGGCAGATGTGAAAACACCATTGCGTGTTCGTTTACACCGTTGAGCTGAAAACATTGCTGCAGCGCACGAGAATGCGGCCAAAAGTCCAGACCCCTCTATTTGTCATTGCACGCAGTTATTGAACCTCTCCACAACAACGTTACATCGAATTTTGAGAAAAGATTTGTCTCTACACACTTACAAAATTCAATTGACACAAGAACTGAAAACTGCTGACCATTTGGAGCGCCGTATATTCGTCAATTGGGCGCACGAGCAAAGACAAGCCGATGAAGATTTTTCGCAAAAAATCCTCTTTAGTGATGAAGCCCATTTTCATCTTGGTAGATTCGGTAATAAGCAGAATTGTCGCATTTGGGCTGATGAAAATCCAAGGAAGATTGTTGAAAAGCTACTGCATCCACAAAAGGTCATCGTTTGGTGTGCATTTTATGCTAGCAGAATCATTGGGGCGTATATTTATAAATTTGAACATCCATTTTCGTAATAGGCCTCGATAACTTTATCACGTTGTTTGATTGTTAATCTTTCCATAGTTGAAATTGCCAAAGACTTAAGTTGTTAAATCTGAAAGAAAAAGAAAAAAAAAATCATTAGACACTAAAACTGAATTCAAATTTAAAATCGGTCGAAGTTATTGGAACACCCTATACAAAGGTTAATACAATGTATTACATTGTTGATACAATTAATACATTTTATTAATAAAATGGTTAATACAATGTATTACATTGTACACAATATTACATTTTACATGTTTATTTCTGATTGTAGTGCTTCTTGTAAAACTTCACTGTATAATTTATTGATAATCTCAATGTTAAATAGGATTAATTGTTAATTAAATCATACTGGAATTTTATCCTTGTCACTCCCGCAAACCATCATGAACAAATTTCAACTTAACGTGACATCCAATTTTTACGTAATTTTTAAACCCGACTTATAGATAGATATATACGGTACATTTTCGCCGTGTATAATTAACAATATGGACAGTTCTATGCATGCAAAGGGATCGGATGAGAGGGAGAAAATATGGTGTGTATCTATGTGTGTATAAATATAGATGAACATTAGAATGTGTTCGTGTTATATTTGCGCGAGTGAGAGAGAGAGAGAGAAGAGAGAGAGAGAGAAGAAGGAGAGAAAGAAATGATTGTACCGAGCAGCCGCATGGCGGCGCTCGCATGACAACATTAAAGACAAAGTGGGAAAGAATAGATAATAAAGGATCTTTCGGAAAAGAATTTATATATATATATATATATATATATATATATATATATATATATATATATATATATATATATACTCTAAGGAAGAAGCAAAAAAAATGAAGATAGTCGAACCTGAAAATGCAGGAGAAATAAATGGAATAAAAGTCTGAAGAGATGAAAGAGAAGAAAGAAGAAGAATGAAAAAAATGACAAATGTAGGACAATGCTTGAAAAAAGAAGAATAATGAGATGGGATAGTAAAGAAATGATTAAAAATAATATATGTTGGAATCTTTGGTGTATGAGGATGTCAGTTAATGAACGAATCAAATATAAAAAGAAAAAAGAATGAATGAAAGGAATCATAGAAGTTGGGCTATAGAATAATATTTCGAAATGGAGTGAAGTAAAAGGAAGAAAGAAAGAATAAAATAAAGAACGACAAAAAACAAGAATGAAATCAAAACAAGAAAGAAAGATAAAAAAAAAGAACCAATAAGAAAGAAAGAACAAGAAATAAAGAAAGTAAAAAAGAAAGAAGCTGAAAAAGAAATAAAGACAAAAAAAAACAACAACAAAGACAGAAAGAAAGAAATGGAAGAAAAAGAGAAAAAGAAAATGGAAAGACTAAATAAGAAAGACAAAAACAAGAAAGAAAGAAAATAAAAAGGAACTAAGAAAAGAATGAAAAACAAAAATCAAACCAGAAACAGAAAAAATGAAAAAAAAAAAATTCCTTGTAATATATAGAGAGAAGGAAAAAATTAAAGTAAAAAAAAATTAGGTTGGTGCAAAAATAATGACGTAATAATGTCGTTTTTTGAGGGGTTTTTTAACGTCAAAAAACGACATTATTACGTCATTATTTTTGCACCAACCTTATACTACAAAAAAGTGAAAAATAAAATAATGGAGGACATTATATGGAGATGTGTTTAAAACTGAAAATCTTTTACCGCTCGGAAAATAACACCGAGGGTAGGCCGGTAGAAAAAATAAAAAGCTAAAATCACCAAAAAATTAACAGAACATGAATGCATGATAAACATGAAGAATACGACTACTTCTATTGTTGTTGTTGTTGTTGTTGTTGCTGCTGCTGCTGCTGCTACTACTACTACTACTACTAATAATAATAATAATAATGATAATAATAATAATATGATAAAATAAAATGCTTACTAGGATAATAAGAGTATCAATAATAATAACAATAACAATAATAATTTTATTAGGTTGGTGCAAAAATAATGACGTAATAATGTCGTTTTTGAACGTTAAAAATTACGTCAAAAAACGACATTATTACGTCATTATTTTTGCACCAACCTAATAATAACAAGTAGAAATTACCAAGCACACATACTGAAAAATTGTGTTAACCCGAAATGCAGATTCTGTGATAAATCACCAGAAACAGTCGGCCATCTTGTATCAGATTGCATCCACTGAAACAAAAGTCGGCATGATAGAGTGGGCCAATATCTGCACTGTAAAATCTGCAATTTTTAAGGAAATAAGACTGCAAGAAACTAGTATGAACCTCACTCACAACCGATTACAGAGATAGGACCTGTAACAATTTTATGGGATTTTAAAAAGACACAAACAGAACAATCAAAGACAACAAAAAACAGAATATGCTTTCTTATTGACATGGCCGTCCCTGCAGTTGGTAATGTATCTTTC
>OZ010576.1:61907782-61932782 GCA_963932145.1 Acanthosepion lycidas
ATTGAAGAAAAATTCGACACCAAGGGACAACACCTGTCTCGATCAATTTGTTCTTGTATTGTGTCGACATATGTTAGAGACGTGAAATAAAGTTTCACAGGAGGATGTTCGTCATTCTATAATCGTACGCATGCAAGTGCTTGTGCTAACACCCCGTGGTTATTGAAGGTATAATAATCTGAAGTTTTACTTGAGCTGATACACTCTTTTCTTTGAAGACTGTGCAGGTATTGATCTATTTGATCATTTACTTTAATGAAGCTTTATTACCTACATATTTAACATTGAGAAATTTGTAACATATTCAGTTTCTTACAATTGCACCTATCTCATGTGTATATACATACTTAACATAGAAATATAAAGCCTATACATATATCTATATAATAAATGCGAATATCAGTCTGTCACAATTTTTCAACTTTACTCCTAGAGGCCGTAGCCCAAAACATCATACTATTTTGGCATCAGGCCAACCCCGTGAGAAAATTAAAAGATTGCGGACCGGATCCAGATCCGCAATCCTTAAATTTTGGATTTCTAAATTTTCGTTACTGCGATTGATTTCGGCGATTTTTTTTACGTGATTTTTTGCAACGAAATTTTTTGTACGATAACAATTTTTATAAGTTGGAAATAAATTCGTGAATAATGGAAGCCTTATTGCAAAATCCAGCAAAAATCACCCATGATATAAAGACAATTTTTCTTACGGAAAGTAAGTACCTACGTACATCAAACTATCTTTAAATTAAGTGGCGGCAGAAAAATCGTGTTGAAGTTTTAAAAGGAAAGTTTACATATTAGTGCATTACTTAAAAACAGCGATCAATTTTAAGTTATTCTGTAGTTTATTGTTGTCTATCGCATCTACTCCCCTCTAACTATTGTGACGACGGCCTAATCAAGATCCCTCCGTAGGAGGTAGCTTAAATGCCGCACGATAGGGCGGCTTTTAAGCGATCACACACACACACACACACACACACACACACACACACACACACACATATATATATATATATATATATATATATATATATATATATATATATAGGGAGCGATGTGTAAATTGTCACTATTATATATTTTTAATTTTGCGCTTTGTTTTCGACTGCACAGTATACTAGGGTTAGTTCGGCATAGTAAATGAGAAAAAGGGAACCGTAACGCAATTTACTTCGCCAGAAATTTGGAAATGTCTTGCAGTACTGCTTGGCATTCGCGCCAGAAGCTACAATACGAAGATTTTAGAGTGTCTGGGTGTCAATCTCAAGAGAATGCAGAGGATCTGGCAAGAGTTGGATGAGTCTAATAGCGATTAAGAAGTTGTTTAGAGTGATCACTAGTGTCTTTTGTTCCTTTCCTGTCCTTGTTTTGCTGATATATGCCTTTCGTTTCTTGCATACCCTTTTTAATTCTTTGCAGATTTTTTGCCTTTTGTTCCTTCCCTATCCGTTTTTTGCTGGTATTTGCCTTTTCTTCATGGCCTGTCCGTTTTTTTTTCCGTTACTGATTTGTGCCTTTTTACTTTATTTTCTTTGCTTCATTTTTTTTAATTCTTTGCTCATTTCTTTTTTTTTTTTGCCTTTCGATTCTTGCCTGACCTTTTTTTACAATTTGTTTCCCTTTCTGAGTGTTTTTCCTTCTTTTTCTTCTTATATATATATTTTCTTCTTATATATATATATATATATATATATATATATATATATATATATATATGTGTGTGTGTGTGTGTGTGTGTGTGTGTTTGGGGGTGTATTTTACTTTCTTTGCTGTTTTCCTTACTTTTCTTGTTTTTTCTCTCTTTTTACCTTTTTTCTAATTTTGATCTTTTATTTTTCTTTTCGTCGTCAATCAAGAAAGTTCCTTTCTTTCTCTTTCTCTTTCTCTTTCCAGTTGTTTTTTTTTTTTTTGTTTTTCATTCATTTTTCATCATCTCTTCTATTAAACGTAAAAGAAGTTTTTTTTCAAACGCGAAATTTTTCTTTCTCATTTATAGATTAATTAAATCCTTAATTCGTTTATTTACCATTTTTCTCATTCATTTCTTTCTACATATTTTATTCTTATTCTGTCTTCAGTTGGATTTTCCTTTTTTTCATTTCAATTTTCCATTGTTATTTTCTTTTTCATTCCTTTCGAGAAAGTTATTCTTTCTGCCAAACGTCTTGTAGTCTACCTTCTTTTTTGAAATTTATATCCTTCAATGATTTCCGAGTTCCAGGGAAAAATTTTCGAAATTTTTCTTCTTTAGATCAGTTTCTGATTAATCAGTTAATAAAGTCATTACACTTTTTTTTTTCTTTCTTGGGATTTTTTTTCCTTCTTTCTTTAAAATTTTCAATAGTAAATCATACATGGTTTTCAATTTTTATTTCTTCTTTTTTACTTTCGTGTTTTCTTTTTTTCTTTCTATCGTGTTTTACCATATAGCTTTGTTTTCTTTCTTTCTTTCTTTCAATTAAATTTTCTATTTTTCATTATATTCTATCTATTAGGTTCTTTTACGTCCATTATTTCTTATTCCTTTTTAATGGATTTCATTTTTTCATTCATTTCTTTTTCATAGATTTTATTTCAATATTTTTCATAATTTTCCTTCTGCGTTTCATTCACATGATTTTTGCCCAAAATTTTCTTATTTTTATTTCTCACAATATCCTTATCTTTCATTTTTTTTTCTTCTTCTTCTTTCACCTTTCTCCTTCTATATGTTTTATTTATTTCATCAACCTTTTCTTACACAAAGATTTATTTTTCTTCGTTCTTCCTGCTTCCATTAACTTTTTGGCTTAAATGATTTCATTTAATGGTTTCTTTTTTGTCTTTCCTTCTTTCTTTTTTTCATTCAACTTTCGTCCATTTTTTCCCATTTTCTATTTACTCTTCTTTTTTTTTAAGACTTACATTTGAATCAGATTCTACCCTCCTATTCTCCTCTTCATCAAGCATGCCATTCTTACCCACCAATCTATTTCGCACTTTTTTCTTACTTTCTTTCAATTTTTATTTCCTATCGAACGACCTTACCGCCAATACGCACTCAATTCACCCAAACCCGACCCTTTTTCCTTCACCCATCCCTGTTCCATTGGTTTTTCCCGCCCAATCCGGCTTAGACCGTCACCATTACCTTATATCTGCCCTCTACCACCTTTCTCAATTACTTATTGCAAGCAACATACCTCTTTCGCTACGAAAACGTTTCACACGCCCGTCTCTCTCTCTCTCTTTTCATTTAGCTTTTCTTTTAGTTATTATTAATATTATTATTATTATTAGTAGTAGTTGTAGTATTTATCATTATTATTCGTAAGGAATCTTTTGTATTATTTTTCGTGTTATTATCGTATCTTTGTACTCTTTCTCTCCTTTTCAAGATGTTAACTCTTGTGCTTTGTCTCATTGCGAGTGTTCAAGATGGCCCTTTGCTGCAACTGTGGTTGCTGCAGACGAACATGCCGGCATTTTTTTTTATCTAACGATGAGATTATTTTTCTTGTTTTTTTTTAAATTTTATTTTATTCTCTCTGTGTCAGTTTACTTACTTTGCTTACCTTATTCCATTTTCTGATTCTATGTTCGGTTTTCTTTCTTCCCCTTCCTACATTTTTTTTTCATCAATCTCTCTCTCTAGTTTTTTATATTGTTGCTTCTTCGTCCGTTTATGCTTCTACCGCTACTACAACTGCGGCTGCCATTGCAACAGCTGGCACTGCTAATACTGTTACTGTTACTGCTGTGCTGCCCCCTGGCGGTGGCTGTGATAACGAAGTGCAAAAACTCTAGGACTGACTAGTATATAATTGGACAACGTTCCTCAGTGAACAGTTCCATATTTATGGCCTAGCCAAATTTCTTCTATTTTGCTTACTTTTTGTTTATTGATTTATTTGGAATATTTATTTATGGATTTGTTTTATTTATTTATTTTTATTTTTAGCTGATTATTTTTATTTTTTTTTTTTTTTGTCGACCAATTTTTCCCTAATTTCCAACCATCGCCTTCTCTTTTCCCAAACATTGTCCGCCATTTTCGTTGTTCGTTCCCTGTATCATTTATTTTCAGTTATTGCAATTCTTTTGCATTTTTTTTTTCATTTTTATACATCATTCTTTACTTTTTTTTTCCTGTCCTCTTTTAAGGCAGTTTTTATTTATTTATCGATTTTCTTAATATTTTTCTTCCGATTAACTTTCGGCATATGGATTCTTTCTTTTTTATCTTTTTTTTTTCTTTCATCTTTTTCTTTTCTTTCGTTATTTTCCTTTGTTCTTTACTTACTTCCATATTCAAAATCTTTTTTTTTCATCTGGCTTCATTTCCTCTTTTTCCCCCTCGTTTTTAACCCCTTTAATTTACTTAAGCCTTTCTCAGTCGGCTGTACAAAACCATTCCTTGATTTTATCAATGTATCTTCATATACTTACCATCCCTGTCTTTGCTTACCCACCTTGATGGCTGTCGGCTTTCTTTTTTCGCCTATTTTCATATATATATATATATATATATATATATATATATATATATATATATATATATATATATATATATATATATACTTCTTTCACACTTATATACTTACCGCAAAAAAAAAGAGACACCAAATGATTCCAAATATTTGATATACGATATACAGCGTGATCAAATGAAGAAATATCAGGACCTTGCTCGAGTGTTGCGAATACTACTGAAGAACAGTGATGAATGGTTCCAGACAATTTTCAAAGAGAACTGAAGAATGCAAAATCTAAAAACGGACTATTAAAATAGACTATTAAATTTCCAAAATAGTTGAAGACGTCAAGTATACGCGAACATATTTAAAGATTTGCCGTCATCCAAAGAGATGAAAAATTGGATATTGGTGTGAAGAGCCTAATGTAGATAGTTTTGTGTGCTAAAAAAATATCTAAGAAGGGCTCTCAAAATTAAATCTGATGTTTGATCATTTGGTTAGATTTTAATCAGCATTTGGACATGGCTCTGCAGAAGAAACTTCAAGAGAAAAACAAACTCGTTATTTAAAGTAAATCAGAACAACTCTATAAGAACCAATTATTAAGTTGAGTCAGATATAATTTCCATATTTAAAAACAGTTGTAATGACTAATCTATCATCGTATTTAACAGTTCCCTAAATATATTATAACATCTAATAAAATAATAAATTAAATATATTCAACGCAAAAGTCAGTGGACTGAGCTCCGTAAATCTCCGTAACCGACAGCAAAAAGTGAGTGATTCGTTTTCTACGGCTTATCAACCCGCTACAAGTTATTTAAAGCCAGAAAATATTTCAGATTGAAAGAATCTTTTTTATATATAATAATGAATTAGTGATACAAGTCTTAATAATTAACCCATAGCTGTGGGGAGAAAAATGGATTCATACCTTTCTTAAAGGTATTTCTGAGTTAGTGAATATAACAAACCCAACAGGAATTGGAACTCAGCTCTTCGATTAACAACTCCGAGCCATTATCATTGCACCACCCACACACCCAAGCTTACAGCATCTGGTTTACCAAGTAGTCACCCATCTATATACTGACGTTGCTTAACCTCGATGATCGTACAGAAACCGGTGTTTCAATGTGATACGGCCGTAAACCCAGAAGAGCAGGGCTCCATAGAAGAAACGTAATGTTTTGCGTGTGGTTATCGTAAAACATGATGAAAGACTAAACGCACATTTCTACGTTTATCCGCTGCAATGTGTCCATAAAAGTTTGGGTGAAAAGCGACCTGCAGTCGTCAATAGAAAATATATTGTTCCTCACCATGACAACGCAAGGCCGCACAGAGCAAGTATAATACAGTGGGGGGGGGGTTATTGAATTGATTTGATTCATTCTCCCCAACTCGTCATATTCAGTTGACCTTCCGCCAACCGATTATTACATTTGTCGAACATTGCAAAACGCTTTGACGAGGAAATCTTTCTCGAAAGAAAACGAGAGTCAGGGTTTGTCAAAAAAATTGTTCGCATCAAAACGTACCGAAATTTGATCAAAAGGTATTGGAAAGCTACATAATAATTGGCAATAAGTCATAACAAATAATGGTTGCTATATAATAGAATAAAATATAATTATATTTTATGTTATGAATAACATAGTGAATTATGAGCGGAAATTACTTATAACTCAACCTAGAATATAGATATATGCTTATACTACAAAGCTTCTTATGATAAAATCCTTCAGCCCTTAAACAAATGCCTGATGAATAAAGAAGTAGTAAGACTTGAAATTGCATCGTATTTCTTAAGATAACGTCTTTTATGAACAACATTTGAATCGATTGGACTACGGAAACCATGGCAAGACTGGGTATAACCCAACAGTTATACCGTTTTACTCCGTATCTCCACGCTCTTAGCCTTTATTAAGCGGGTTATATCTGTCCAAGTTCTGAATTACTTGATATCACACACGATGCGTCGCCATTATAAAACTTTTCCTCATTTTATTGTTAGTTTTTATCACCTTCCTAGTCGAATGCTCTCTGGTTGTTAGCAAGGTTCAAATAACGAATAGCTTATGACTAGGCTTGAATTTGCATCCTGTATCTAAGCAAGTCGTCTTTGACAGACAATGCTTTAAACAATCCGGCTACTAAGAGTTACGCAAAGGACAGGAAATGATGATGATGATGATGAAGAAGGACAACAACAACAACAACGACTATGTTATCACTCTCTGTGTTAGAATATCTTATAGGATTTTTATTTTTATTTTATTTTCCAGCATTTCTTCTGATAAAGTGTGTTCCAATAACTTGGAACGATTTTAAATGTGAATTAAGTTTAAGCGTCTAATGATTATTCTCTTTTTCTTTCAGATTGAACAACTTACGTCTTTGCCAATTTCAACCGTGGAAAGATTAACAATCAAACAACGTCTTTAATTTATCGAAGCCTATAACAAAAATGGACGTTCAAACAAAAATGCATTTCGCCCACTTCACGATGTTTTTGGTCAATATAATCAACCAACCAAGAGTGCAATTGGGAACGGTGTAACGTTGTTGGTTCAATTCCTGCGCGCGATGACGAATAGAGGTGTCTGGATTTTCGGCCACATTCTCGTGCACTGCAGCAATATTTTCAGCTGAACAGCGTAAACGAGCACACAATGGTGTTTTCACATCTGCCACCGACCCAGTTTGTTTGAATTTACGAACAATTTTTCCAATTACACTTTTGAAACTTTAACACGTTGTTTAATTGTTAATCTTTCCATGGTTCAAACAGCCAAAGACTTAAGTTGTTAAATCTGAAGGAAAAAGAAAAAGAAATCATTAGACGCTAAAAATTCCCATTTAAAATCGGTCCAAGTTATTGGAACACCCTTAATTGTCACTACATTCAAAACCTTGCTTTTTTCACAACTTCCACTGAATATTTTTTTTTACTCATTTCACCCGATAATGCCTCTAAGACAGAAGAGGTTACTGGGAGTGAAAGAGAATTGAAAGACATTAGTGAGAATAAAAGACAATAAAATAACGCTTTTAGAAGACAGAAGATGGCGATTGACATTGCATCTAAATTTCTGAAAAATCATAGCTGGCAGGAAAACAAGCATCTGGAAGAGAGTTTTATAGGCAAGAAGTACAAGAGAAGAAACTATTAGAATAGAACTTACGGTTACGTCTAGCTATTTCAACAGTAAAACGAAGTAGGAAGGAGGAGAGCTCATTAGAAAAATTGCCAAGAAAATATTAAAAAAACAAACAAACAGAGGGAAGCTACGTCTCAGCGGTGGGATAGTATCTGAAGTCGGTAACAGCACCGATTACATTATAAAAGCAACTTTATCATGCCTCCATTCTGAGCCATGCACTTGCATTCTGATACAATATGTCTGATAGACTCATCTCTCTCCCTGCACATTCTACATAACCACATTCAGATTTACCCAGTTTGCCTGATTCTAAGCTGCCATTAATAATTAATAATGAATAATCTTTTTTTCATATCCACGTTGCATTATTATTATTATTATTATTATTATTATTATTATTATTATTATTATTATTATTATTTCAGTTTTGGCTATGGTCACACTACCTACCAAGTCTGCGGGAAAACCTAAGACAGGTAGTAGTGTGTTGTTTTGGCTACATTTCATGATTTGTTTTTCCAACTTCCATAACATTACTAGCGTTACATGGACTACGTTCTTTTTAGTGTACAGGCTGTACTTATCAAGACAATTCTTTGTATTTCTCTTAAGCTTGGATTTCCAGGATTTTTCAATGTGTTGTTGTGTTCCTTTTTTACCGTTCCAAGAGCACCTAATATGATTGGCACTATTCTTGTTTTCAATTTTTACATTTTTTTTCCATTTCGATTATTATTATTATTAGATTGGTGCAAAAATGATGACGTAATAATGTCGTTTTTTGACGTATTTTTAACGTCACAAAACGACATTATTACGTCATTATTTTTGCACCAACCTATTATTATTATTATTATTATTATTATTATTATTATTATTATTATTATTTAACTTGTTAGGCCAGGAGTGGGATTTATGAAACAAATACTTTAGAACTTAATTTCAGCATAATTAAACTTTGATATTTTCTACTAAATGTTTGAACAATACAAGGCCTAAGAGTCTTTCAAGGTAGAGGGTTACTGAATGAAGTTGTTGCATGGGCGTAAGGGAAGAACATACGTGCAAATGATGAAGATATGTAAGATAAATAACGGTTGACCCGAGATTTGAATAAGTTCAAATTGAAATGATTAGGGAAGGATCCTCTCGGGTGTTGTCAGAGTAACGATTCTCAGAAAGAAGATAGCTAACGGGAACTTCCTTCTTAACAATGGAATACGAATGGAATGAGAATGATTCGAAACTGTATACGTGGCTTGGTGGGTTCTAACTGTGAAGTTCTGAACTGGAAGAATGTGTAGCTCATCTGAACATTTGCGATAGATCTGTGATATTTCGCCTGTGGTTAAAGAACTGTAGATTTGAAAAATAGTTAATTGTTCACAAACCGATATCAACATTTTTGAACCCAGCCCATGTATGATTGCAATGTTTTATTTTGGTTGGATATGGTTCTTGTAAACATAGACCATGACAAAAAATATCTTTCGGCATTTTTCAAAGAATTTTTTAATATCTTTCGCTTTAGAATTACTGAAAAACATCATCTGGATGATTCGTGGAGTACTATTTTCGTACTGTTTTATTCCCAGTAAGAATGAATTTTCTTCTGACCCAAAGACCCATTCGGCATTGTTCAGAGAATCTTTTAGAAATATTTTATATTTTAGAATTACATAAAAATATTAAACTCATAAATGTTTACCTGGACACCTAGAAAAGAGTTTTAATTAAAAACTTAAGTATCATTCAACTGTTAATCCTAAAATAAAACACTTAAGAATTATATCTGCATTCTTATTACACGATAACCATCTGACTAGGAAATACTTAATTCAACAAGAAGTCAGCCATTTTTCATAATGATCTTATAATTTTAGAACGGACGGTATTGGTAATATGTTCTACCAATGGCTGGGTGAGAATTATCAGAAGCTACAGAGCAGCATTTCTGTTTTAACAAAGAACGAGCACAACGACACGAGACGACGGAGCGTCTACACGAAACGTATCTATGAAATGTGTATACTTTCTGTAAAGCAGGTTTCAGATGTTTGTATATGCATTTTTGATGATGTTTTTTTATGACTTTTTGTTGTTGTTGAGGCTTCCGTATTAAATAGGGATGAACGTAATCCAAAAGCGCCAAACTGTTCTTTTAATAATTTCACAACTGATTTCAGCACGTATTGCTGGTCTGGAGGACATTTAAAAACGATTTCCATGGAGGACATTTAAAAATAATAGATAGATAGATAGATAGATAGATAGATAGATAGATAGATAGATAGATAGATAGATAAGAATAAAGATATAGAAAAAGTGTATAAAAAAGTGTCTAGTGGGAAGAGAAAGAAAGAAAGAATATAATATAATAACCAGCAATAGATAGAGCAGAATACATTTACTGAGAAAAGGGGAGAAACAAACTGAAAAGAAAGAATCGAATACAAAAGTAATGGTGGCTTATGGGAAAGAATGAAAATAAAAAGTATGAGAAAATAATAAAAGACACAGAGGAATGGAAACATACGCCATGTAAGCTGTAGCGTTTTTAAAAGTCAATGTGGGTAGAATATGACAGAATATGGATTTCCGGTTTGAGCAAATATAAGAGAGAATAATTAAATGAAAACATACTTAAACGGAGAGGAGAGCGTTTGATTAATATATGAGTATTCCACAATTATATATATATATATATGCGTATGAGTGTAAAAATTCAGATATAGCTAAAATATATATCTGTAAAAGTACAATATGAAAAATATATATTGTAGGACTATATATATAGCATATAATATGTGTATATATATATATATATATATATATATATATATATATATATATATATATATGAGTGTTCCACAATTATATATATATATATATATATATATATATATATATATATATATATATGCGTGTGTGTGTAAAAATTCAAATATAGCTAAAATATATCTCTGTAAAAGTACAATATGAAAAATATATATTGTAGGACTATATATGTAGTATATAATGTGTATATATATATATATATATATATATATATATATATATATATGCACGGAATATATATAAATCTGAATATATATATATATGTATGTATATATAGATACTCACATATATATATAAATCTGAATATATATGTATGTGTGTATGTATAGGTACGCACGTAGACATCAGTGTGAGACTTTATATCCTCACACATGTTTCTACGAACGTAAATTTGTATACAGATTCAGGTAAATATATAGAAGTAATATATGAGCTACCTAAGATTGCTCTCTCTCTCTCTCTCTTCAAACATATATATATATATATATATATATATATATATATTCAATAATTCATATGTAGTTTTAACGGATAGTGTTTTCATTTGATAGAGCAATGGTATAAACTTAATAAAATCTCTTGCAGCTAAAATTGTAGGTCATCTTACAATTGAATACATACATACATACATATATATATATATATATATATATGTGTGTGTGTGTGTGTGTGTGTGTGTGCAAATATATAGAAAATAGGAAAGAACTCGTTAGGTAAATAATCCAAAGTTCTTTAGCATTTTTGTTATTATTTTTAAAAAATAGTGCTCGATACAAAAGTAGAGCATAAATATAATTATTTATTTAAAAATATGATCCCAGCACGCTACATAAGAGGTCACATGTTTCAAAACAAGAGCCGAAAACTTCAATATAATTATTTGAATTAAATTGAATTAAAGTAAGCTCTGTTCTATCTTCGAGGAAAATTTTTTTTGGAATAACTTACTTCTGAAATTTACGTGTTTTAATAGCATATTCATTATTGAAATCAAAATTTCCATGCTAGAGCGATTGTTTCAATAAAAAGGGGTGTAGGGTGATAATAATTTGTATCAGTATAGAGTTACATTCATAGATATCAAGTCAGGGTAAGCTTGGGGTGTCTAAATTTAAAACGCAAGATAATTTCGCCTAGTCTGGTTTACGTGTCTATGGAGATTTATTTATTTTTTTTATTTTATTTTTTTCTGAAAGGGTTTTGTGTATATAAAACAACTCCCGTAAGATTTGTTTTTTGACGACTTCATAAAGGGTTATCTTTTTTTGTAGGGTATTTAAACTATTTATTAGGATTATGGATTTTAAAAATTATTTTATTGTTTGTTTTATGCTAATTATTCAATGCAAAAATTTGATGATGTCGGTAAAAACCGTTAACTCATGTCTATTGTTTAATAGATTTTTATTATTTAGAAACTTAATAATGTGTAGTTTTTTATGTAGGCATAAAGGGCATGGATCATCCCAAGTTTTACAAGTTCTAGTTTTGTTTATAATTTTCCATTTTACTTTTGGTGTTTTATTCATTTCCTTCAAATACCAAAAATATTTAGATAGAGATGTCTGATTTCTTTTATTTATATTGTTGAAAGAGCATTTATGTTGCCTCCATCTGGCTTTAAATTCATTCTTCGTAGACCCAATGTATATCATATCAGTATTAGGACTCTCAGTGGATGAGATAGTACATTGGTATACCACAGATTTGACGCAGCATTTATTTTCCAATGGGCAGTCTTCTGGGTTTCTACAATCACATAATTTTTCACTGTTTTTGTCTAATTTAAGTGTAGGGTTTTTATTAATACTATTCAGGCATGGGGGTTTGTTCAGGATTTTATTATTGTGTTTTTTTATTATACTTTCTAGATTTTCAGTGCAGCTGTAACTTAATTTTAGGATGTTCTTATTAAATATAATATTAAGTCTACTATTTCTTCCCGCCGCTATGGGTAAATAGCAAGACAGACTGGGTTCTATAGCCTTGGATGGCAACCGGTCTAGGACAAGGAAACTATGAATTCAAAACCAGTCTGAAGAGTGCTGGCTCCTTCAGGCTATCTTGCCCAAGAAACATCATTTCTACTGCGGCTGCAATGCAATGCATGTGGTGCCTCTACGATTCCTGATGGGTCAATCGGACTAATTTTACTAGAGAATCAAATTAGTTTCTTAGACACTTGGTAAAGTGTTTCTTTCACGTAAGAAATTATGCAGTGTGTGGTTGCGTAACGCTTATACATACATACATACATACATACATACAAACATACATACATATATATATATATATATATATATATATATATATATATATATATATATAGTGATTTTTCAAGCATAGCTTGGATGTGAAACAAGGCCGAAAGTAAGGGAGACCCAGTGAGGATCGAACTCACTAGTCATTCATAACTGTTTTATCAAGACAAGCTATATATATATATATATATATATATATATATATATATATATATATATATATATATATATATATATATATATATATATATTGGTTGGATTGATGTTAGCTCTATCTCTGATATTGAGCGCTTCTCTAATGAGTACCGCGCATATAATATATAAATAATTATATATATATATATTTATTTATATTTATATGCACACACTTTTCACACACACACACACACACACACACACACACACACACATATACACATACATATATACATATATATATATATATATATATATATATATATATATATATATATATATATATGGGAAAAGGCTAAAATGCTAACCAAATACGCAACCCGCGATTCGACCATGAGGTCTCCTCAGGCAAGTGGAGGGATGTACAAGCCAAAGTAAACTACTCCAATATATCAGAACACCGGAAGTAAGAGGGTAAAAGTATCAGGTGTAGGGGAAGAGGCGAGAGGAAGGAGAAACAGGGAAAAGAGAGAGATGGAAAGAGAGAAAAAAATTGTAATTGAGGAAAAATAGGGAGGAGAAAAATGGACGGGGGGAAATTATTTTATTTCGCTTTCCGGGTTCATAGGTACCTAAAAGATATTTACTTAAATGCCTGCAACCTGAAATAATCACTGTTCTCTCATTTAGTAAGACACCTTTATCAAGATATGTGGCAATGGCCGATTACGTTTTCTGACACTGTCGGCAAAAATAACCACAAACATCTTTGATCTTTTTTAATGTTGTATCGAGGACTTTTTTGTTGTCTATACCTTTTAGGCACGGCTGTCTTCCTTTTACATATCTATCCATATATATATATATATATATATATATATATATAAAGCGATAGATAGGTAGATAGATAGATAATGTGGTAAATTCAGAGTTATTTTGTTTAAACTCTCTGCCTTCGGACGGGGAGGAACCCGAAGGAGGCTACGCCGAAGGCCGGATTCTCTTTCGGGGAGGTAAACGGACCCTGAACCCGTTTATTCGGGTTCAATGGGCATATTTTTGGCCGAGCCTACTGGCCACGTTAAAAAGGCCTCGTGCCACATGTGACTGAATATCGTCGGTCGGTCAATCAGTCGATGTCGGACGACAGTTAGTCGAATACTAAAGTATCAGCGATCGCAACTCCGTAATACCTAACGTTTTGTACGTCGAACGTATTTTAGGACCGACTTAGTACAAATACAAGCCTCCACTGTGAAATAACTCCACAACACATAGTGTACGAATCATTTTGTCTTTTACTATTTTGCATAATTCGCCTGTCACATTTGTTATATTTAACCTATTGTTCTGAAAATTGAGTTTTATATTCCTTTTTTTGGACTTACTAACATATAAAAAAACTGGCATCATACTGGCATTAGATACTGAGAAATGAACTAAAATATTCAAAATTGCTATGCGTACGAATAATTTCGTCGTTGACTGTATATATATTATATATCTATATATATATATATCTATATATATATATATATATATATATATATATATATATATATATATATATATATATGAAGAAAAATATTTGGAAAAACCAAACAAAAATCTTTAAATGCAGTTATGTTGTTTTAATATGAATGAAATGTCAACGTCTGACGTTTCGGTTTAATAAACCTTCTTCAGGACAATATTCATTAAAATACAATTAACATAATCAGTTCAACATGACAAAGACGATGGACATAAAAACTAGACTTATCCAAAACAGATAACTGAAAATTTTAAATGATCATCTTTCCGTTTAAGCGTGGTCACGTTGTCGTCAAAACGTATTCCTAAAATTTGAGTATTTTGAATGAAAACGAAAAATGAAAAGAATTCTATTATGATCTAAAATTAATATGTACGCTTGTCGAGCATTAATCTCGCTTATCTGTCTATCTATATATATATATATATATATATATATATATATATATATATATATATATATATATATATATATATAGATAGATAGATAGATAGATATGGAAAACAGAATAGTCGAAACGAGCTCGAACCAGAGTTAATTTACGGTGTGCTCTATTTTAAGAATACAGTTGTCCTTAGGCCTTTTATCATCACTTATTATATTTTGGATAAATATACATTGTCTTTTGACTTGCCGCAATGGTTGATAGAGTGTCAGTCGGTAAACCAGTCTCCTATATCTATTTTTGTGCCCAATATTAACAGTGCACTTATTAGTAGAAGCGTCATTAAATCTGTTCTAGAAAATATTTTTAAGCGTAAGAATTTTGCGGGGAGATAATAATTAGGGATACAAGTCTTACCATTTGACCTATAGCTTTCTCAAGGGTATAGCGAACGCAACTGGAATTGGAACTCGGCTCTCTGATTAACAATTCCTAACCGATGTTTACTACGCAACCCGCACAGTATCTGGCATATCCAAGCGCTTACCCATGTAAGTATTGATAAATCTCGTCGTTGCTTGACGTGATTGTACGGGAACCGGTGTTTCAACATGATGTGGCTTAATATGGGTCGTGGAGTCTTTTTGATTACACTATATTGCAATTCAAGCCCAATATATATATATATATATATATATATATAGACAAAAAGATCAAAGACATAAATAAGATATTTTCGATAAACCACCCATAAATGCAAAGAAACAATCACCTAACCTATCAGCTATCCTCACCTCTACCAAATATCTAAACAATAGAAACCAATCAGGAAATTACAAATGTAACAAACCTCGTTGCTTAGTTTGCAAACATTTAATAATAGCTAATATATTTTCTGTACCCAACACCAATATCAAGATGCAGCCACCTAACCTCACCTTCGATAGACATAACGCAATCTATTATTTATTGTGCACCTTATGTCCTAATAGTGGATATATTGGTGAGTCTGGAAATAATTTTAGATTTCGTTTCAATAATCATAAACAAACCATGCATAAAAACAAGCCTTATTCCCCCATAGCTAAACACGTTAATCAATCAGGACATTCATTAGAAAACTGCAAATGTTTATTGATATATTCCGATTTTAGTTCCACATACACACGCAAAAAAAAAGAAACATATTGGATTTTAAAATTAAATACACATAAACTAGGATTGAATAGGGACTGGTATTTATTTGAACAAAAAGTATAAATTGTGGCACAAGGCCAATAAAGGGGAGGGGTAGAGGCTGGTCAACACTAACTATCTTATACCTAGCTAATCAGATTCGCGACCCATTCGTACATTACATTTTACACATTCACCAAAAGAACTCGTCCATCACCAAACAATCCTTCAACCACCATAATACCACGTGCTCTCAAGGGAGACCTACCAAAATCGCGCCCCATACCATGAAAATTCTAATGATGATATATATATATACAATTCTAATAATGATAAAATGAGAGGGGAGGAAAATGAACCCAATAATAAACTTAAAATAAACACAAATACAAACTAAACATAATTGATGTTAGTAGGGACCGTCCAACCCATAAAACAGAGAGGCCGCTGTATTCTGCCCAGGGGACAAAATCAAGAGACGCTCTCGCTAAGGGAGTGGGAAAAAGTATAAAATATTAGGCTGGAATGGGAAAATATAAAACTGACCCAGTCGACATGAAAATGGGGCGGGGGTCAAAACAAACTGGGGAGGATGGGAATCTCGACTTGGATCATAACCAAAGAACGGCCGGGATGCAGGCCAGGAACAACACTTACTCACATTAACTAGGTACACTGAAGCTTGTCTAACCTAACCAAGGGGAGGGTTCCACAGGAAGCCACCCCGATGTGCAATAGGTTGACCTAGAAGAGAAAATCAAGGCTAGCCCCGTTCACACGAAGCAAGCTCGCTTCTTTTACCCACCTTTCGCTAAAGACTGTCGAATGCAATCGTTTTCTATCCGATCTAATCTTCATCTTGAGCTGATGCTCAAAGAATCGAATCAGATCCGAATGAGAAAGACGATTCCCTCGCAAGACTTCCTCCTTTCGCGTCGTCCAAATCACCATTCGAGCCGTGGCCATCAGCGTCAGAAACACCATCCGTTTCATCCCGGAATACGGGGTCGACACATTGTCACACGCGTATGCGCGATCAATGGACACAAGCTGTTCGGGAGCGAGACGAGCCGTCAGCTCGCCGACATGGTCCCATAAGGGGCGAACCTGGGGGCAATGGTAGAAGGCGTGCGCAGCCGTTTCCTCTAAGCCAAGGCCACACTGTTCACAGTCTGGCAAATCCGCCAAGCCCCATATGAAAGCCTTGTCGTTGAGAGGCAGCCGATTCCGAGCCAATCGCCAGCTAAGCGAAAACTCAGGGTTACTGAGGTAATCCGCCGCTGGCGCCCAAGACCAGTAGGAGCAATACTCCTCCTCCGACAAGCCGAGCGTATCTCGTAGGAGATCCTTCGCGGCCCTCTCCACTAATTCACGATAGAAGATCTTCCTAGGCCGAGAAAGGTCACTGGACCGGGGAACGGCCCTCAAGGCCGACCGACACTCGCGAAGGAAAACCGATTGATCCCAGGGTTTACGACCGCGCTCAACCCGCGAGATGGGGGGACTGATGGTAAGGCCAGGGAACGCGTCCCTAACAATCCCCTCCAGAATCGGATCTCCTCCAGTCAATGCACGGCGTAGGAAAGCCAACCTAGAGGCACGGATGTGACTCGGCAGGTGCGGCATTCCCAGCCCCCCATGACACGGACGTTTAGTGCAGACTCGTCTGTCGACCCGATTCCCGCGTCCACTCCATAAAATGGAGGATAGCGATTGCTCGAGCGCCTTCTTGTGAGTCTTACAGAGAGGAAGTACGGACAATCGATAAAGAATCAGGGGGAAAATGTATGTAGCACACACCTCCGCCCTGCCCTTCACGGACAACTTCCGTCGATTCCAAGTCTGACCGGCGGAATCGACCTTTGCTCGTACTTCAGACCAATTCTTCTCCAGCTGGAGGTCAGGCCCAAACCACACTCCAAGAATGCGGACAGGACCGTCTGTCCAACCGAAGCGGCCCGGAAGAGCGACCCCCTTCCAAGCACCTAACCGCAAGCCGGACGACTTGTCGCGGTTTATTTTGGCCCCTGTCACCTTCTCGTACCGATCAAGCGCCTTCTGTACCACCTCAATGTCGTTGCGGCACGACACGAAAGCAGATACGTCATCGGCGTACGCGGAAACCCTGGCTCGAGACCCTCCAGGAACGGCAATTCCACGTAGAGCCGGACTGCCGGTCTCGTCCTTCAGCCGGCGAAGGAGAGGCTCCAACGCCAAAGCATAAAGGAGAGGCGACAGCGGACAACCCTGACGAACCGACCTAGACAGCACGAACGCGTCCGACAGCCTTCCGTTCACCTGTACCACCGCACTGGGGGAGCGATACAGGAGGCTAATCCAGCGGCAGAAGTTGGGTGCGAATCCAGCGGCCTGCAGGACAGCTGCAAGGTAGCGATGGTCGACCCTATCAAATGCCTTGGACTGATCCAAATTGATCAGCGCGGCTTCTTCGTCGTCTTTTACACCCTCTATGATCGTGCGGATCAGATGCAGGTTGCTCTGAATTGTTCGGCCCCTCACAGAACAAGTCTGCTCAGGTCCCAACAGAGACTCGGCAACTGACTGCAAACGCTCCTGCAGGATCTTGGCCATAATCTTTAACTCTGTGTTTAGCAGAGTTATGGGCCTGTAATCATCTAGGTTCCCCCCACCACCTTTGCCCTTTTTCAACAGAGTGATCACACCCCTGGTGATCCGGTTGGGGATGGACCCCGACCGAAACCAGTTGTTGAACACTGCAGTCAAAATTGGAACAAAGATGTGCGACAGCCTCAAGTACAATTCATAGGGCAAACCATCCAGACCGGGCGACTTGCCTCTGCCGACCTTCTTCAAAACCGCGTAGACATCGCCCTCCGTAATCTCTCCCTCGCAGCTAGCCGCTTCAGTCGGCGAAAGCCGAGGAAAGTCAGCCAAATAGCTACGAAACTCCTCCTCACGAAGACCAGGCTCCTTGGTAAACCGGTTCTCGAAATGGCGCCGAAACGCTCCGCACATGTCGTCAGTGGCCCGAAGAGTACGCCCCTCCGGGGATTTGACTTCACGAATGTAACGATCGCCACCTCGACGGACCTCTTCCCTGCGCAGATCTGCGCCCAAGTTCACGCCTTCGGAAGACATCTTGCTTAACTTATGTCTAATTACCTGACCCATGTACCGCTCGCTATTCGATCGATCCAGGGCCTCCTTAGCTAAGGCTATCTCTAGGGGATCCCCCCCAGCCACCGCCCGGGAATAACTAGCTTTAAGCGTCTTCACCTTTTCAGCTCTATCTAGAGCGAGCCGTTTGCTGAAATCAGTGGTGAAGGACCTAATCCTACATTTAAGGCGTTCCCACCACCTATTCCCGATAACCGCCCCCACTAGCTCCCGCTGCACTAGTTGAATAGGGACTTGGGTGTTTTAAATCTTTATAAATATTTCAATAGTTAAGCAGTTTTTGTTTTTTTTTAGATATAGTTAAAAAAAAATTTTAAACAAAATTTAAAATATTTATGACAGTTAGATTTAAGTTAGGAATATCCGATCAGTGACCTTCCATATCACGTGACGTCCGCGTCTCGCGAAGGACTCTACTTGCTAGAAAACAGTAATTTTAATTTATTTGTAACAAACAGTTATTTCTGATTTTTCTGGTGAATTTGAAGAGTTATTTCTGATGAATTTTAATTTAAACAGTTATTTCTGAATTTAAAGTTTAAATTCAAAGAAATTTATCCTGACATTTGGATTATCATTTAACTTAACTGAACTCATTGTATTTACTGGACCTATTGGACATTTTACCTTGGATTACTTACCTGGATCACTATTGGGCAAGCATTGGATTATTTACCAACTTCGGACAGTGTGTGACACAAGGTCAGTAAAAAAAAAAAAAAAATCCGCCTGTCAAGAAAACCAACGAATTGACTGTGTTTTGGCCAGAGTTCTAGGACAACCTAAACCGATAAGTTTTTTCCTTTACTTTATTTTCAAATATCTTTTTATATTTCGTTTTTCTCTTGGTTTTCTTATTCCTTTTTGGTTGCACGGCGTTTTTATTTCTTTCTCGTTTTTGCACCGCTCCCACTTTTTAATTTACCGTTTTCCTTTTTTGTTGAAACTATTATTGTCTTTGGTTTGCTCCTTTCGTTTTACATTTTTATTTTGTTCGTAAATAATTTTTGTCCTTTGCATGCCAAAGCAAAAAACATTTAAGAGAAATTTAAGCCGTTAGACTATGGTGGGTTTTCCACCATGGTCGATAATAATAACTCTGATATCCCGGAGACACCGGTGTCACCTACTAAATCGGCCTGGTCTGAAAATAGGCCGCTTCAAAAAGATGGCATATTTTATGCCAACCAAAGAGACAAATTCGAGGCAACCTTCAACGGTAACGAGTTCCTCACAATTAAGGAGGCCTTGAATGCGGTGGAACCGCGCTCAATTTCCTTGCTCACTTCAGACGTTAAAACGCGGAAGTTAATCGGAGTCAGCAGGGAAAGTATGGAAGAGGCCCTAAAGGCCCTGCAGATCAACCCCAAAATGCTAGCGAGAAGGACTAATGCCTTATGGGACATCCTTCTCCAGACTGAACAGCAAGCCAAGGAGTTGGCAGGGAGAACCTTAAGCACAAAAAACTTGAGGCTTCAGACGGAGTACATGGGCACCCGCAGGACAAAAGTTACCGTCCATGGTGTGCCCGTAGATATCTCGGAGGACCGTATGGGGGCCTTCTTCACCAAATTTGGGGAAGTGAACGAAGTGAAGGCCCTTAGAAGTAAATCTGGCATCGAAACAGGGGACATGGAGGTACAGGTAACCCTGGACAGATCGGCCTTCAGGAACGTCCCCAACACATTGATCTGCCGTGACAGGAAGATGCTGGTGGTGGTGGAGGGCAGAAAGCCTTGGTGTTGGTCGTGTGGAGTGTCGGGCCACATGGCAAAGAGTGCCCCAGCAAAAAGGGCACACAAGCTGCACCACGACCGGCATTGTCAACAGCCAAAACAGTAGCAACTAGTAAACCGGAGGTGGGGACTTCAAAATCTGACGGAGACTGGAAAGAGGTGGTTAGAGGCCGGAAGTCTCCTAAAGTTTTGTCTCCACCCCCCCACCCCCCAGAAAGAGATACTTCACGAAATGAGGCAGTCACAGCCTGAGAATGTGAAGGAGGTACCAACACAACAGGAAGGGCTGCAATTACCGAAGGAAGGCCAGCAGCCAAAACAGCAACAGGAGAAGCATCCGAAACAACAGGAGAAGCAGCCAAAACAACAGAAGAAGCAGCAAAAAGAGCAGCAGCAACAACAAAAACAACAGCAGCAGCAGCGACAACAACAACAACAAGAGCAGCAGCAGCAAACAGAGATGGAGGTGGACAGAGTGCCTCCACGTCGGGCTTCATCCCTGAAAAGGTGCTGGGAAGAATACGATGACGAAGAAGACGAACAACAACAAAGATATTCTAGCAGTAGTAGGGCGGAGGAAGGCATGGATAGATCCAGGTCGCTCTCCGTCCCTGCTTCACCAAGAGAATCGGTGGCTTCGACCAAACCTAGGAGCCACCCTCCCTCCCCATCTCGTGCTCCACCCCCCCTCTCCCTCCACTTCCTCCCTAGGCTCATCGGCCACCCCACCACACACATCTACCTCTTCCCCTCCTCACCCTTCCAGGGAGAAAAAGAAGAAGAAAAAGATGTTCGCAGGCCCCGAAACCATCTGTAAGGTGGACAGGGAAGACTTCAAATGGGGCCTGACCAATAAAAAAAAAAGCCATCTTAGGAGGACTCTACAAGATGGACTCCGTAGATGGGAAAAGCATCGAGGACCCCCGAAACTTCCCACAAGCCCCAGGCGTAATAACCTGCGTGAGGGAGAAGGGGGCTTACTTAAAAGTGTGGAACCACATCTTCGAGGCTAAAGAAGCCTTCCCCGACATCAGAGTCGTGGAAACAGAGAACTCCACCTTAAAAAAACTAAGGAACTTTTGTGCTGGGAGGGTCCCCGTGTTGCTCCATCCCTTCTTATATAGGGCGGTAAAACTAACATACCCCACGGACGTCGGCGAAATTGTCCTGGACGATCGTATGACGACCGAATTAGGAACGGGGAATCTAGGACAGGCCGTCGGGGTCCTTACCAGCGCAGATTTCCGCCCGGTATGTGAGTAGGCTTTTTGCTTTTCTCTTTTTCTTTTTTCTTTGCAGGCCTAAACCATGTCTGTCAAGATAGCGACGCTGAATGTGAATGGCTTGAGGGATCGGGGTAAGGCGGCCCGCCTGCTTCGGGACCTCTTTTCGTTCGGCGTGGATGTCGCCGCGATCGAAGAGACCCACTTTGTTTGCAGTTCCGATGCGTGTGTGCTGTCTAACGACTTTGTCGTCTATTCAGCATATGGGGACCGAGCTGCCGGAGGAGTGTCTTTGCTGGTGAAGCGGACTCTAGATGCGAAGGTGGACCTTGTGCATACCGATGCCGAAGGACGGTTGATCGTGGCCGATATTGCCGTGAAAAGTGGTTCGTTTCGGGTCGTTGCGGTTTATGCACCCAACGACCAGGGGGAGTGGGTTTCGTTTTTTCGGCGGTTGGAGCCTTTCCTGGTGGATTCGACGCGCTTAGCTCTAATGGGGGACTGGAATGCCATCCTGGACCCCAAGTTAGATCGGGGGCGGGGTGCTAGCGGGAGAAGGGGCGATCGTAGCCTGGTCGATCTGATCGCCGACTTCGGTCTCGTCGATAGATACCGGGTCGATCACCCCGGGGGGAAAATGTGGACGTACCCGTAGCTGGCCTTGTGACAAGGTGGTTAGCTACCTTGACAGAATGTTAGTGAGAAGGGCTGACACAGATCTGTTAGATTGTCCCACGTTCCACTGGGTAGGCTACACGGACCACAAACTCGTTTGTGCCCGTGTGGCGTTAGAACATAGGCCTAAAATGGCTGGCTACTGGAAGTTCAATCTGTCCTTACTGAACAGGCGGGACTTCCGGGAGCAGCTGACTAGCTTAGTGAAGCGGGAGCTAGTGGGGGCGGTTACCGGGAATAGGTGGTGGGACAGACTTAAATGTAGAATTAGGTCCTTCACCACTGACTTCAGCAAACGGCTCGCCCTAGATAGAGCTGATATGGTGAGGACGCTTAAAGCTAGTCTTTCCCGGGCAGAGGCTGGGCGGGATCTCCTAGAGATAGCCTTAGCTAAGGAGGCCCTGGAGCGTTTGAATAGCGAGCGCTACATGGGCCAGGTAATTAGACATAGGTTAAACAAGATGTCTTCCGAAGCCGTCAACATGGGCGCAGATCTGCGCCGGGAAGAGGTCCGTCGAGGTGGCGATCGTTACATTCGTGAAGTCAAAAACCCGGAGGGGCGTACCCTTCGGGCCACCGACGACATGTGCGAGGCGTTTCGGCGGCATTTCGAGAGCCCCTTCACCAGGGAGTCTGGTCTTCGTGAGGACGAGTTTCGCAGCTATTTGGCTGACTTTACTCGGCTTTCGCCGACTGAAGCGGCTAGCTGCGAGGGAGAGATTACCGAGGGCGAGGTCTACGCGGCTTTGAAGAAGGTCGGCAGAGGCAAGTCGCCCGGTCTGGATGGTCTCCCTTATGAAGTGTACTTGAGGCTGTCGCACATCTTTGTCCCGATTTTGACGGTCGTGTTCAACAACTGGTTTCGGCAGGGGTCCCTCCCCGACCGGTTCTCCAGGGGTGTGATCACGCTGTTGAAAAAGGGCAAGGGTGCCGGGGGGGAACCTAGACGACTACAGGCCCATAACTCTGCTAAACACAGAGTTAAATATTTTGGCCAAGATCCTGCAGGAGCGCTTGCAGTCAGTTGCCGAGTCTCTGTTGGGTCCCGAGCAGACCTGTGCTGTGAGGGGTCGAACAATTCAGAGCAACCTGCATTTGATCCGCACGATCATAGAGGGAGTAAAAGACGACGAGATAGCCGCGCTGATCAATTTGGATCAGTCCAAGGCATTTGATAGGGTTGACCATCGCTACCTTGCTGCTGTCCTGCAGGCCGCCGGATTCGCACCCTTCTGCCGCTGGATTAGCCTCCTGTATCGCTCCCCCAGTGCGGTGGTACAGGTGAACGGGAAGCTGTCGGGCGCTTTTGCGCTGTCTAGGTCGGTTCGTCAGGGTTGCCCGCTGTCGCCCCTACTTTACGCTTTAGCGTTGGAGCCTCTCCTTCGCCGGATGAGGGACAGGGCGTGCAGTCCGGCCCTATGCGGAATCGCCGTTCCTGGCGGGGCTCGAGCCAGGGTTTCCGCGTACGCCGATGACGTATCTGCCTTCGTGTCGTCCCGCAGAGACATTAAGGCGGTGCTGAAGGCGCTTGATCGGTACGAAAAGGTGACAGGGGCCAAGATTAACCGCGACAAGTCGTCCGGCTTGCGGCTAGGTGCCTGGAAGGGGGTCGATCTTCCGGGGCCCTTCGGTTGGACGGACGGTCCTGTCCGCATTCTCGGAGTGTGGTTTGGACCCCACCTCCACCTGGAGAAGAATTGGTCTGAAGTACGAGCAAAGGTCGACGCAGCCTGTCAGACTTGGCGCCGACGGAGGTTGTCCGTAAAGGGCAGGGCGGAGGTGTGTGCTACATACATCTTCCCTCTGATCCTTTATCGATTGTCCGTACTTCCTCTCTGTGACGGCCATAGGGTGCCGCTCGAGCGCTCGCTATCCTCCATTTTGTGGAGGGGACGCGGGAATCGGGTCGACAGAGATGTCTGTGCACAGCGTCCGTGTCATGGGGGGCTAGGAATGCCGCACTTGGTGAGCCACAAACGTGCCTCCAGGCTGGCTTTCCTACGCCGCGCGTTGACAGGAGATTCGGTTATGGCGGGGATTGTTAGGGACGCGTTCCCTTGCCTTACTATCACTCCCCCCATCTCGTGGGTTGAGCGCCGTCGTAAACCCCGGGAGCAATCGGTTTTCCTTCGCGAGTGTCGGTCGGCCTTGCGGGCCGTCCCTCGGTCCAGTGACCTTTCTCGGCCTAGGAAGGTCTTCTATCGTTTGTTAGTGGAGGGGTTCGCGAAGTATTCCCTGC
>OZ010576.1:61937782-62012782 GCA_963932145.1 Acanthosepion lycidas
ATCTAAAGACAGAAGGAACCGGCGAGAAATCCACCTAACGAGATGAGAGACATAATAAAAACGTAAATATTGCTAAGAATTCTAAAGGATAGGAAGTTGCGGAGAGACATGATCGCCCACATCCTGAACGGGCACAACATATAGTTGAAGAAGAATGTCATGTTAGAAAAAAAAAAGAATCTAAAATTAAAAAGTCCCTTACACTGACGTGATAAGATGTGATTTTTTGTCTGAAATACACACTATCTATCTATCTATCTATCTATCTATCTATCTATCTATGTGTATGTGTATGCATCCATACCTGTGTATATATACATATATGTTTATACGTAGATCTGTGTGTGTGCATTCGTAGTATATCTGTATATATCTATATATATTTGTAAATATATATTAAAACAAAACAACATAAATAGACGCGCACGCGCACGCATACATACGTGTATTTGTGCAAGTTTTCATGCATGGAAAACCTATATCAATATTTACGCTTGTGTGTTTTCTCTTTATTGATATTTATGTATATTTGTTCACTGAACACTTTAAGCCAACGTTTACGCGTGTATTTGAGCATATGTCAGATTATACGCATGCGCATTGCACTGCCGAATGTCGCATGGGTTTTTATGTAATTTGCTGACTTTTGCATCACTTTTCTTCATTCTACAATTTAGACGCACTGTGTATAGAACGACAAATGAAGAGAAATTAATAATTAGAGATGAACAATAAGATAAATTAACAGGTGGATATGAACGAGTTCTCTACCCATCCTCTCTCTCACTCTCTCTCTCTCTCTCAGCCCCCATATATATATATATATATATATATATATAGTGTAACCCGGATATAAGAGAGTTGTCGGGACCGGATAATTAGTCTCTTATATCCGGGTTTATCTTATATCCGGGTTTAGTCTATTGTGTTTAGGTAAGTATGGCTCTAATTTGGGACCAGCCAAAATCTCTCTTATATCCGGGTTTCTCTTATATCCGGGTTAAATTATATATATATATATATATATATATATATATATATATATATATATATATATAGAGAGAGAGAGAGAGAGAGAGAGAGAGAGAGGAAGGTCTAGGAAAAGGACAACTCCGAATTCAAAATTTGCGGAGGGTCGTTTGGGGACCTTGTGCTACCTTTTGCACAGGTCTCTGTATTTGGCCATTCAAAAAATGTCGTTGGCTCTGCACAAAGCCTACACTACTATAGTCACTACTGTCTGGGTTGTCGGTACCTAGGAACTGGGCTACTTAGCCCTCATACGTCGAATACGACGGAAGAGTCCACCATATATATATATATATATATATATATATATATATATATATATTAAAAAGAAGTGAAGAGAGATTATTAAAATAATTAATTTTTTATTTTGTTTTTCAATGTTAAATATTCTCGATATGAGACATTTTCTGTGTTAGTAATCCGAATTTCTTTCTTGAATTGGCAATGAAGAGTTCTGCGCGAAGGGCCATAAAACAATTAAGGTTGGTCCAAGCGAAATGATGAATTACTTATCGGCATTTTATCTTTTAATGTTTTACTGACCCCTATGTGTTCTTGGATCTGTTTCCATTTTTGTGTGTTTCTGTCACCATGCGTGTATATATGCGTGCGTATATTCCCCCTCCATACATATACTGTCTTACTATGAGGAATTAGTAAACTCATTTGTACATATACACGCATATACCTACATACGCACATACACACCATCCCACCACAAGAAATCAGTACATACACACACACACACATACTTTCCAAGCTACATGGAACCAGTATACACATTCACACATACACATACATACATACACATACGTACCTACACACACACGTACTTCCTAAATTGTGTGGGGTTTGGGTGCGTGCTCGTGAGTAGTTACCCTGTTTTGTCAACATGCGTATATATATATATATATATAAATGTGTGCATACATATATATACCCTCGTGTCTCCCGTATATGAGCGTGCGTTCATGTATGTGAGTGATTTGATCATTGTATTTGGTCACCTTGTGTGCATGTTGTGTGTTTTTGTGTCGGGGGTTATGATCTATTTAGTTCAGGTTTAAATTTGTTTATAAAGTTTTTTTCCTGTATTTGTAGGTACGAGTAATTGTCTGTTTGATATATCGGCATGATATTAAACTTACCCTGGTTACATTTGAAAATGTGTTGTGATACAAAAAGTTTTCTGTTATCTGTCAATTTTATATTGCTTTTGTGTAGGGAGACCCTGTTGTTCAGTTGTTGGCTGATGACTATATATGACTTCTTACATTTTGTGCATTTAAGTACATAAATTACATTGTTGGAGTTGCAGTTTAAGTTTTTATTTATTGTGAATGTTTTTTTGGGTTTTCAAAAGTGTAGGAGCTTCCTTCTATAATGATGTCACAAACCCGACATCTTTTTTTTGTTGCATTTTGTGACTCCCTGTATTGTGTGTTGGTTAAATTTAGATGAGGTTAATATGTGTTTTAGGTTTCTAGATTGGCGTTTGCTCTTAATTAATTTGGTTGTTTTTAGTATATTATCCAGTTTATTGTTCTTGCTAAGTAAGTCTAGATTTTTTGTAATTTCTGTGAATATTTCCGGGTTGTTTTTGTTGTATGTTGAGACATATGCTAGGGTTGGCTCTATGTTACGTTTCTTTTTATTTCTAAGTTGGTCTAGAGGAATTTCTTTCGCGAGTTCAAAACCTTTCTTTATTAGTGTTGTGGGGTAGCCTCGTTTTTTGAGAGTTTTATGTAGTTCTTCTAAGCGGATTTTTCGGAGATGTTTATCAGTCACTATTGTACAAATTCTACGTGCTAGGGAATAGGGGATGGATTTTAGGCAGCTTTTTGGGTGATGGCTCTTGAAATGAAGGTATTGTTGGGTGTCTGTGGGTTTGTGGTAGATATCTGTGATTATGTGGTTGTTTTTATTTCTAATGAGTATATCTAAAAATGGTAATTCGTTAAAATTATATTCTTGCGTGAATTTGATTTTTGGGTGTAAGTTTTGAAGTACTGTATGGAATTGGTTAATATCACCCCATGAGGATTTCCAAAAGATGAAGCAATCATCTAAGTATCTTTTCCAATATTTAGTGAATTGGGTTTTTATATTTGCCCCATATATTTGTTCTATCTTTTCATAGAGGTTTTCTTCTAGATAAGCTAATGTTAGGGTGGCATATGTTGGTACCATTTTTGTTCCCATCGCAGTACCTAGGGTTTGTATATATATATATATATATATATATATATATATATATATATATATATATATTTAAGAACAGCTTGGGATACACGCATGCACATACATGCGCATACATAACGTATAAACAGAAAATATGTTGAATAATTGTCGGACTTAATCCATTTCATCGTATGTTGTCGATCTTTACGTAAAGTTACGTTTCATAGGCAGATACGATCGTTCGCGAAAGATTTGTTGTTTATAAACAGTAATTTGGACTTTGTTAACCAGACGCTTTCTCTGTACCTAAGTGGTATAGTACGTCAGATCAATTGACGGTTCCGTATTGAACAACGGTTCGATTCCTGTCGGAGAACGCATATTTTCTACGAAATTTCTCCAAAATTCAGACCTGTAAATGTAATTAATACTGTTTATTTAAAAAAAAACAAAAAACAGGACATTTGCTTAAACAAATTATATCTATAAAAATAATGTATTAATAGAAATATATTAAATAATTGTCGAACTTAATCCATTTCATAATATAGGTAGATTTTCTTACTACACGATAATCTGTTCTCTGCATTGGCAAGTGTGTGTGTGGACCTCCAACTTTTTATTGAAGATTCTTTTAAGGATTTAATTCCACCAATTTACTTCGTGTATGTCTATTTTCGTCCCGGTTTATATGCTTACCAAACTATCGACTTTCTGCAAAACGGTATAAAGTGTATGAATTAGATCGTCTTCTTTTCTTGTCAAATTTTTTGGATACAATGGGAGAAAAATATGAAGAAAATATTGAAGTATAAGTGAGAGAAATATGAAGAAAAAATAAACAGTGGTGTTAATTCCGGATCAAAGAACTGACATGTGAGAGTCTTAAGAAACCGCATGAAATTTTGAATAATTCATTTTTTTTATTATCTTTCCAATCTCTTTTAGTTACATCCACTTGAAGGACCACCAACATCATTTTCAATAATAATTATATTAAGTTGGTGCAAAAATAATGACGTAATAATGTCGTTTTTTGACGTATTTTTAACGTCAAAAAACGACATTATTACGTCATTATTTTGCAGCAACCTAATATTAGGTACAGTACTTATTTTTCTTAACATTAAAGGTTTTTATTAAATTCAAGTGTCAAAAAAAAAACACCTTCATTTCACATTAATAAAGGATAAATTGCTATTATTACGTTAGTATGGTCATTACGTATTACAGGTATACATTCGATGCGCAAAGGTCCTGGGTATAATGATAAACTACATTCGGCAGCAAAACCTCCGATTGGGAGATTGGAGGTCTTGAGGAAAGAGGAACCACCACTTAATTGCTGTTGTACCGAGGTCCGCCATGACCCGGGGTGGTAGCATCTGTTGGGGTCCCAGCTATGGGCAAACAGTTAACACTCAAACAAAAGTCAACACTTTCATAATAAAATGACCAAAAGTACATTTTATAGCAAAATGACAATGAATACAACACTAAAAAAATATAAAATACATTTTTATATTAAAAGTACCAACACTACATTTTATGATCTATAAACTATATATATAAAAAAGCATACCTTTACTTTGAGAGTATGAAATTATGTATAAAATATCTGTAGTTGAAGCATAAAATTACGGACAAAATATTTAAAATTCGGCATTAAATAGCCTATTGATATTGATATGCCGCTAAACAAAATCAACCAACCAATACGCAAAGATAAAAAACAAAACAAAAACAGATACTTATAGGTTGTAATACAGAAAAAAAAAGGTTCCAGACAAGTGTAGAGCATAGCGGTGGTACGTTTATCTGTTAATATATTCAAGAAAAACATGAATCCATATCTCCATTGACTCTCTTCTCCTCTCCAAATAATACGAGATTCGAGGAATGAGAATTGAGGAATGCCAGTTTTCATTCATTACAGTACCTGCCTTATAGAGGAATTTAAAAAGAACCAATAAGACAATTTGATTAGAAAGTTAAAATTCTCTTTGCGATATATAATTAGATATCGATTGATAAATACTAATGAATATATATATATATATATATATATATATATATATATATATATATTAGGTTGGTGCAAAAATGACGTAATAATGTCGTTTTTTGACGTTATAGGTCAAAAAACGACACTATTACGTCATTATTTTTGCACCAACCTAATATATATATATATATATATATATATATATATATATATATATATATATATATGAACAGAGTGTGATATCAATATACTCATGAACTGATGGATATCGATGGGCATGGATATAGTTGTAACCTAGGGAGGTTTAGTGAATAGAATAATCACACGAAGATTGGTAATGAAGATACTACTTAGGACAAGAACAAAACATATAAGATTCGCGAGTGGCTCGTAGAAAAAGTAGTCAACTGTTAGAAGTAAGTCAAGTGAATTCCACAATGTATTTCCAGCTGCAGGATATCTACCAACCGCCCCACACGGTCAGATGTGGCACAAGACTGAATTTAATGTGGGGTATGCGAGGCCATATACTCAGCCAAAAATTCCCCTTCCCCGTAGGCTCCGTATAAAACGGGATCAAGTAGCTGTTCCCCGAGACAAAACTCTGCCTTTCGACATAGCAGAGAGTTTGACCAGCACAGATGGAAACGAATCTCCAACTGCAGAATATTTACCAACCGTCCCACGCGGTCAGATGTGGCAAAAGGCCGAATTTAATGTGGGGTATCCGTTGCCCGTAGGCTCTGACAAAAATTCCCCGTAGACCCCGTATAAAACGGTGCCGGGTAACTGTTTCCCGAGACGAGACTCTGCCCTTCGACATAGCCGCGTCTGGGGATCCTCTGTGTCCGGATACGGAGACTTTGACCAGCACAGCTGGAGACGAATCTCTAACTGCAGACCAACATACAGTATTTACTACTGTATTTATGTGAATGGGAACATAACCATTATCGTCCGTAGGTATGCTACAACAGATATTTGACAGACTGATGTAAATTAAATAGATTGATGCCTATCAATAGACCGGTGTGTATTAGATAGACTAGTGGATATCGGTAGACTGATGAATGTCGACAGACGTGGATATCAATAGACTAATGGATATTAGATAGACTGATTGATATTAGATAGTGTGATGGCTATCGATATCCTGATGGATATTAGACAGACTGACCGATATTGATAAACTGATGGATATTAGATAGACTAATGGACATCGATAGCCTGATGATATCGATAAATTGATGCATATTTGATGCATATTAAACTGATGGATATCGATAGACAGCTGGATATCGATAGACAGCTGGATATCGATAGATTGATGGATATTAGATATACTGATGGATACCAATAGACTGATGGATATTAGATGAATACCGATAGACTGGTGGATATTAGACAGAGTGATGGATATCGATAGACTAATCGGTATTACAATGATGTAATATTTGACAATACTTCGAGGGATTTATTTTTGACTGGCATTTCTTCATTTTATTTTTACAGTTTTCTCGTGTTTTCTTTTGTTTAGGTTTCATCATCACCAAGAAGCCTTTAAATTTTTTCCAATCCAGATGAGAAGTTTAACTCTCAAAAACGCTCGTTGTCTAGAACCTCTATTAGGACTCAAGCTCACGCCAGACCTCAGGCGGAATTCGTATATACGACCCATCGCTACAGATGCTGGAAAAAGTATCGGTTCCTTGTAACGTTCTACAAAGTATTAGGTTGGTGCAAAAATAATGACGTTTTCTAACATATGTTACTGTGTGAGAAAACGTCATCATTTTTGCACCAACCTAAAATCTGACTCCTGCAATGGTTACTCTTTACAAGAGTAAGATCAGGCCCAAACTGGAGAATTAGCCCCCACATATGGGCTGGTGCTGCCCAATTCAGCCTTGACAGAGTTCAAAAGTGTTTAGGCGCCCTTCTCGGTAATGTATTATTTTCCACCCTATAACTACTTTCCACAAAACGTTGCTAGCCTCTCTTTAATCTGTCGCTGTCTACATGACAAATGTTCAGACGAGCAACATTCCTAACTTTCACCAGTTCAGACCTTCACAGCTATGCCACACGAGGCCACATACACTGGCTCGACTCATTCTCATTCTCTTCGTATTCCATAGATACGAAGAAAGTTTAACACAGGCAGATTGTTCTCCAGAACTGTTATTTTGGGGAACAAACTTCTGAGCAGGTGTTTCCCCAACGCTCAGATCTTAATGTTTTCAAGTCTCGGGTCAACCGTTACTATCTTACATAGCCTCATAATATACACTTTATCCCCTTGCAAAAACATAATTCAGTAACCGTCTACCTTAAGTGGCTCTTGGGCCTTGTATTGGATGAACAATATTATAAAATTATATTTGAAAGTGTACTTAGTATTCAGCGATGAATATTTAACTAATTTTCTGTACTTGCGTTTAATTTGAAGTATTTCCTTTACTTTTCTAAACTTTTTGATTTCTTCATTTATTTCAACCAACTCGCAATATTTCGAGACACATATGATCCGCTTTCTTGCTTAGCATCGTGCGGATTTAGGGGCGGTGGTATGGCTTAATTTCTTCTGTCGTTTCTCTTTCTCTTTCATCGCATTCCGGTAACCCCACTGAAGAATTCGACATTTGGGGCATCTTTTCGGAACGTCGCCTTTTTTTTATCATCCGTATACACTCTGAGAGATTTTTACACTTTTCAATTTTACGACTTCACTATAATCGGCATCTCTGTTCGTGTTTTGCCTCTGTCAGATCTTGCCTAGGAAGAATAGTCGATCTGTTCTGGGATCGAACTCAAGAATTAATCGTCAGGATGAGCTTGCCAACCACTGTGTTATAAAGGGTTTATTTAGTTAAGGTTAGCTTCGTCTGGGACAGCTGCCTAATTATAAACCGACAAGTGAACTATTTAACTCACTAAACAAATTGTGAGACCAACTTGCTATCAATTGTACTGTGCTTTTTCTCCTTTGTGTCGTGTTTCCTCAGAACGTAGACGATAGTGGCTCTCCACTGCTTCTTGTCCTTTGTAGCTCTAAGCAACGTTTGCCTCCTTACCATCCCTTTCAATACCTTAAGTCATCCATTTATGTAAACTTGTTAGGTAGGTTATTTTGCTGTTTCGCTCTGTTCATCGTATGTACTGCAGGCAACCCCTCTTGATTATAATTGCAGATGTTTCATAGATACCGATAGACCGGTGAATATTAGATAGAGTGATGGATATCGATAGACTGATCGGTATTAGAATAATGTAATAGTCTGATTTGACAATGCTTCGAGGGATTTATTTTTGACTGGCATTCCTTCATTTTTTTCTACTGCATTCTCGTGTCCTCTTTTGTGCAGATTCCATCATCACCAAGAAAACTCTAAAATCATCAAGCAGATTGTAAGTATAAGTGTCCTTTTCGGTTGCGCTTTCCCTAAGGAATTAATATAGAAAAAGGGAGATCCCAACATGCACATTACAAATTGGATATACCGTAATCAAATAGGTGCAACAATTTAGTTATCTGGAAAGCGTTTTAACATTAGGATAGCGAAAGATACCTTCCAAAAGCTAAGGAAAGTATTAAAAAAAAACAGGAAAATATCGTTAGAAAGTTTTATGCAATATCAATCTTCCTATATGGCAGTGAATGCTGGACAATCACCACACAGAGGAAGAAAAGACGGGAAGCAACAGAAATGTAGTTCTACAGAAGCATGCTTAGAGTACCAAGCATCGAACATGTGAGCAACGACGAAGTTCTAAAGACAATGGCATCAAAAAGAACACTTATAATTAACATTAGGAAGTGACTGTTGAAACAATTATAGTTTTCAAGTTAATATTTTTTTTTTTTTTTGCATCTTACGGGATTGGACAAAAAAGGTAAGCTTCTCTGAGCGGGAATTTAGACTGAAGCACAACGAGCGATTACCTTTGATAAAAATAATGAAAATCACTTAAAATGTGTGGTAATAAAATAAACATCCTACCTCCCCTTTCGCTTGTCACTATTCATTACAATAAATATAACGCTTTCAGTTGAATTAAGTCGATTAAAACTTCATAAGTTTCTACTTGGTGTTAATACTGTATTACAGCTTTTAAGGAATATTTACGTTTCCAGTTAAACTTAAAATCCGTTACTTTTTGGGATCTTCGACAAAACGGGAGATCTTTCTTCCAATAACGTTTTGCAACACAGTCTTCCTATCGACTTCTTTCTACTAGGGGCCATACTAAACGTTTTGCATTGCGTTCAGAGGATGGAAAGTGTGATATTGAGATCCGAAAACGCATTGGGATGGCTATGGTTGCATTCCAAACTTAAGCAGAGACAGGATAATTTCGTTAGAAACAAAGAAAAGAGTATTGAACTGCTACGTGATATCTGTCCTCCTGTATAGCAGCGAATGCTTGACAATCTCTTTAAAGATGAAGGGACTTGAAGCAACATAAATGTGGTTCTACAGAAGGATGCTGAGGATACCATGGACCGAATATGTGAGCAATGACGATGTTCTAGAAACAATGGCAACAAAAAAAGGACACTTATACTTAACAGAGGAAGGCAACCTACATGTCGAGCTTGAATTACGGAACAAGGTTTAGGAGAGATGGGAAATGGACAAAAGTTATTAAGAACTACAAAGGACAGGAAATTGTGGAGAGCCATGATCGCCAATATTCTGAATGGACACGACACATAGAAGATTAATTCTTCTTTAGCGGGCTATGAGAGGATTTAAGAAAATGGGTAAGAGGTGGAAACCGTCCCTTCCCAATTCTTTTGTTTAGAGTTGAATCATTTAAAATATTACGAACTGACTGTCTTTCAGTCAGTCAGTTATATATCATGCGTGATACACTCTTAGGCGATCATGTATCTTTCGATACATGACGGATGAGGTAGATTTTTTTCACGCAGTAGGTTGACATTTCTTTCTGCGGTAGACCCAAGGCTATAGAACCCTGGCTGTCTTGATATTTACCCATAGCTGGTGGGGGAGAGAAGAAGAGGATTCTTACCTTGCCCAATGGTATTAGTACGTCAGGGAAGGTAAGGTACAAAAATATAACGTTGAATTAAGTTTAATAAAGCTTCATAGATTTCTACTTGGTGTTGTTACTGTATTACAAAATATATTTTCGATTTTGATTTTCCGTTTTAATTTATTTTGTAATATTTACTTGTATTTTACTTTTTTTATTTCTTGCTGAGCAAATATATCTGCAGAAGTAGAAAAACAGCAACAAGAATTCAACATCTCTTTCTATATTTTAATTTCATTTTACACACACACACACACACACAAACAAACACACACACTTGATAACGTGTATATATGAACATTAACACATTTTACACATATTGCCTTAAAATATATACTTTCGTTTTTTCACAAATATTTGATTAATTTACTTTCTAATTTGTTTAGATGAGATTATTTAAATATCTCATCTTAATATGTTTGTTGTTATTTTTAAAAATTATTTTTATCTTCTGAAATCGCATTATCTGTATAAGTATTACGCCCGTTTAATTTTATTTACATTTGTTTCCATGGCATTTTTTTAAATAAAATTATTTATGTTCTTTAATTTAATTTATCTATATTACGCCTTTGTGCCAATTTATTTGTGCGTCGGTTTATAATCTATTTTTGAATGGGAAGGAAACATCTATCACTCAAGACATTTTTAAAAATTCATCTCGTACGTTTTTATCTGAATGTTTACGAAACTGTGTCACTATTTTTCGTCGTTCCTTCTAATAATGCAGAATGGAGACGCCAACTTTAAATAAAATTATTTCATATATTTTTTTTTATTCACGTAGTTTTTAAATTAATAAAGTGAAATAAAAATCTCAAAGTTTTATTTCGTTTCGTTTTAGATTATTATTATTATTATTATTATTATTATTATTATTATTATTATTATTATTATTATTATTATTATTATTATTATTATTTGTATTTTCGTTTTCATTATTTTAATTCAGTTTTGGTAAAATTACATCAAAAAGTAATTTATTCTCCACTGAATCGTTTTTTTTTCCCCGTTGTATTTATAAACTTATTTGGTTTATCCACGTTGTTTATCGCATTAAATTATTTTTTCCTTTTTCTTATTCGAAAAAGCAAGAATATATTTAAATATTGAAAAAACTCTTCTAAAGTTTAATAATCGTCTTCGCTTTTTTCATTCTTTTCGTTTCGTGTTTTCAAATACCCGTCACGTTTTAAAACCTTATCCCCATCCTAAAGAGTTCCATTAAACCTTATTTCGTTTGCAGTTCAGTGACTCAGTAGCAGATATTCTTTGTCCGTAAAATTCGTTTCCTCTTAAGTCTCAACAAAAATCAAGGAATCGATAACTAATGAGAATATTATATTTAATGGAATCATATGTATGGCGCTATACTAATTCTCTATACTGATCACTCTACGGATTACTATTCGGATCACTATTAGGTGGTTACTTTTCGAGTGAGTATTATCGAGCAAGTACTATTAGTGCAAGTATTATTCAAGGGCGTCTGACACCAGCATTGTTCAACGGCCTAACTGCGATTATAAAGTTTCTACTACAACGAATATTACGAAAGTGACAAGTTGTATTCGTTGATATTACCAAAAGTGTCAACGAGTGTTCGTTGACATCACAAACTAATTTTTCAGACTTACAAAATCACCAATAAAATTGGAAAAAATTATTCAAGGTTAAAATCAAGACATATTGCTATCTTATTTAGAGAGTGGGAAAAGAAACATACAAGTTTAAGGTCAATACAAGGGTGGGGGGGAATTTAGTTTTAATGCCCTCGGATTTCATTTGCAGACTTTAAGGTTTACGGTGACCTAATTTAATCCAGTGTAACCCGGATATAAGAGACCCGGATATAAGAGAGATTTTCTCTGGTCCCAAATTAGAGCCATACTTACCTAAACACAATAGACCAAACCCGGATATAAGAGAAACCCGGATACAAGAGACTTATTCTACGGTCCCGACAACTTTCTTATATCCGGGTTACACTGTATACTGATTTCACATTGAACTTTAATATGCCATTTAAGGAAATGAGGGGGGAAAGAAGTATTGTTAAGTCAATGTGAATTGGAAAAAATCCTGTCTTTATTAAATATCCTCCTTTGTGGCAAGAGACTGTCTGCCAAGAAAGGTGAAGAACCCGAATTTGATGTCGATAATCTAGTGATTAAAGCACTTTCTATACATTTTCCTCTTAGGTTTCTCTTTTAATTAAAAATTATGGACAGATTCATGATGAGCAACTAATGCAATGAATGTGTTGTTTTGTAAAATATCTCGTTTGTGTTCATATAATCTCTTCCCCGAAACTGAAGTTTTCGTACGTAATCTTCTTTGATATGCCTTATCCATTCAGGAGGGAGCACATTTGTAGCTCATAATAAGTTTTGCCTTTTTGTTACTTCTCCCAAACCCTGCTCTAAAATTCATTTCCACAAGCTCATCGCTGCTTTCCTCGGTCCCCTTTTCCCTCAATCTGCCTTGTGTGTATTAGATTTTCCAAGCTCTCCTTCACTGTGTCCCATAAATTTCAACCGTTTCTTCCTGATTTTAATTGTTTCCTTTTTTGTTTATGTTTCTTGTTCACATGTTTAATTCATAGTATCCTCATCATCCTTCTGTAAAACCACATTTATGTTGTCTCAAGTTTCTTCTTCATCTTTGAGGAGATTGTCCAGCATTCACTACCACTATAGGAGGACAGATATCACATAACAGTTCAGTACGCTTTTTTTTAACGAAGTTTTTCTATTCTGTTTAGCTTTTCCAAATGCATTTTAGGCTATTCCAACCCATCTTCGGATTTCAGTGTCGCATTTTCTGTCCTTGATTAGAAGTCTTTCCAGATTTTTGAATTTTTGTACTTGTTTGATTTTTGTTTCTCCGATTTGTAATTTGCATTTTGAGCTCATCCCTTTGAGCTAACGACCATACTGACAGAATTCAACGATGATAAAATATCAGCAGACGCTGAAGCAGACGAAAGCAAATGAATGTGAAAATTGCACGACTTTAAATTGGTTAAAAATACGTGGTAGTTTATTTTTTTAATTAAGTGAAAGAAGAGATAAATTAATAGCGAGCAAAGCGAAAATCAATTTCTGATTTGAGATTTGAAATATCGGTCTTTTATTGTCTCCTTGATGCTTAAAAGTAGGAAATGGGGAGACGCATTTCGATCAACACTTGGCAAAGGAACTCGACAAATTGCAAGCTTTTGTTGTAGCTGGCGTCAACACATTTATTACCATCTTTTCTTCTGCTTTTTCATTACCTTCATTGTCATATATCATTTTCTTTTTCTGCTTCTATTCTCCTTCTTCTATTTTAGAATTTGTTCTTTACTGCGCCAATTACATCTTATAATCTTTCTTTTTTGCTTTTTTTTCCTCCCAGATTCTTTTTTTTCTTATTCATTTTCTGCCTTTCTTCGCATACGTTTTCTCTTTAAACTTTCCTCCCCTTTTCCTTTTCATGTAGTTGCTGCTGTTGCTGTTGTTATTATTCTGCTTTCTTCTTCTTCTTCTTCTTCTTCTTCTTCTTCTTCTTCTTCTTCTTCTTCTTCTTCTTCTGCCGCTGCTGCTTCTTTCTGTCTTTCTTGCTCTTTCTTTTCTTCCTCCCTTTTCTTCTTCCCTCATTCTTTTTTACTTCTTTTTTTCTTTCTTTCTTTTTTTGTTCTTTTCTCCCCTTCCACCTTTTTTCTTCTTTTCCTCATTCTTTTCCAATTCTTCTTCTTTTGTTCATTATCCTCCTCCTATTCTTCACCTTTGTTTGCTGTTGGTGTTCTTCTTCTTCTTCTTCTTCTTCTTCTTCTTCTTCTTCTTCTTCTTCTTCTTCTCATCCTTTGCTCTTCTTTCTCTTTCTTCTCATTCCTTTCCACTTCTTTCTGCTTTTCTTCCTTTTTCTTTTTTCTCCTTCTTTCCTTTTCCTTTTTCACCCTTTTTCTTTTTTTATCCTGCTCTGTTTTCTTCCTTCCTTTGTTGTTGTTGTTGTTGTTGTTGTAGTTGTTCTTCTTCTTCTTTCCATGCGTGTTTTCTATCCCCTCTATTTATACTTCAAATTTTCCTTCACTTTCTCTTTAATTTCCTTTCCTCTTTCTCTTTTGCTTTCCTCCTCTATTTAATTATCGTCTCCCCCATTTAAAAATCTTTCTCAGTATTTCTTTCATCTCTCATTTATTCTGTTTTCTTTTTCTTTTTCTGTCCTTCACTTCACTCACTGTCTTCTTGGTTCTCTGTTTCCCCATCAATTTATTCCTTTTGCTTGAATTATTGTTTTGTTTAAACTAATATTTCATACGAAATATACTTTCAAATATTTTATTTTACTTCAGAAGCATTGCATTTTTAAAATGGTTTTGAAATTTTTTATTGGTTATTGTCGGCATTACCGTTGTCTTTTTATGCATTAAATATTAAATATAAAATATTTGGTAAAAACCTGTACTCTCACGTGATTTTAAAGATTTTTTTTCTATTTTATTTAGAACTGCTTCTTTTCATTGACAATATTATGTTTCTCCCTTTTCACTTGGTTGTTGAGTTTTTTCTAATTTACAGATTTTTTCAATTTTTCTTCCTTAAAATCATGTAAACATTTTTTTTTAGCGTAATTTCATTTTATTTCCAACCATGAAATGCTATTTATTTATAAACTGTTTCTTTTCTTAATTCATTCATCTTGTCTGTTTTATTCAGAAGGAGACTTTCTTATTTATTTTAATTTACTCGTTCTCTTTTCTATTTTATTTCATTCAGTTTTGTCGTTGTCCTTTCTTCTTATTCAATTTTAATCTCGTTGCAAGAAGGTTTAGAAAAGAACAGAGGCAACACATAAATTACCATTTCAAAACATTTGAAAATATTTCTTTATATTTCAGTATAGAAAATAAAAGCAAATGAGATATTTACGGTGAACCATATTACTGCTTCTTTCTTGTTTAAGATCCCACAAAAGGCAGCTACAATATAAATTAAAATATAATAGATAAAAAATGTCGTAAAAGTATAGTCAGTTTTACGACATTTTCTTTTTGTCACTCTCGAATTCCGTTGACGCTAATTTGTTTTATGGAATGAAAGTGTTAAAAAGCATCAATGAAAATACATAAAGCAGCCGACAAAATTCTTTTGCTGACTGTTTTATTTGAAAATGGCTGACCCTTTCTTCGTTTTAGCAATTGCCAAAATAGTTGGAAATTTTGTTCAAATTTTTGTTCAAATTTGTTAAAATATTGCTTGCCTCGCACCTTATTTTTAATGACTGTTCCCGTTTTTCTTTTTCCTCTTTTTTTTTTTTTTTTTGCATGCGAAATAAAATTAATTTGCCACAGAAAAATATGTTTGTCGTCCCTTTTTTTATCCCAAAATGAAGTAAAGAAACTCCTTTTGTCTGTCGCTCTTAAATTTATCTTATCGATGTGAACGCAGCTTTGCCTAGTCTGTCAAAAGGCCATCAGTGTGAGGGCACCCGGTGATGACCGAACTAACTACAGTAATAATACTAGCCTAGTTTTTTATTCATTGCCTCAAAACTAAACGATATTTTAGTTTGGCACAAGGACACAAATTTTGAGCACTTAGAATCGAACTCAAAACACCAAGTTTAGTCGACTCGCTACACTACGATGTTTTATTGTATTTTTATTGGCATAGCAAAGTATGGTATAAGGACGCAGATATTGGGTGTCCACCGCTTATTGAACTTAGTAGAGCAGTATTGATTTGCAAAACTAACTACTTCACAGCAGAGCACCTCTTTGCGTGTTTCACAAGGATACAATTCAAAACATATAATGCAACAGAATAAAATTTATTCTTAGAAGAATAAATTGTGGCGGGGGAGGGGGAAGAAAATATTACCGTGAGTATTCGTGTAGGATGCACACTCATGTATAAAACGCGCGTTTAACTTCTAATTACGAAATTCTGGAAATAAAATATCACTCAGATATAATATGCACTGTCTTTTTAGAATTTGAAGCCGGTAAATTTAAACTAAATCTTTATTTAATTAAATTTAAATCTTTTTAAAATTAAATTTCATCTTTATATGCGATTCGTATCATTTAACTTATACAGAATATATATAGTTTACGTTATATTTGAAATTCACACAGTATTTAATGAAAAAGAAGTGATTTGTTCATATATATTAGGTTGGTGCAAAAATAATGTCTATAATATAAAATAATACTATGTGAGAAAACGACATTATTTTTGCACCAACCTAATAATAAGCTTACACAAGGAGAAACAAATATTAACTAATTACACATCGCAGTGATTAGTGACAATTTCTATGTAGCGGCGTAAAACAGAAGTGGGCAGAGCCTTCCGATATATGTTGATGGATACTGGAATCTGGAAGAGCATCCTTGAGAGCATTATGGCAAGACATACAAATGATTGCTGAGACACGGATAGCAATGAAGATAGAATCGTTTTTTTTTATTTATTTTTTTTTTTATTTTGTTATTTTTTTATTTTGTTATTTTATTTATTTATTTATTTGCTTTATAGATATTGGAAACCTGACGGAGAATACATGAAACCAATGTGGCAAATTCATTCAAAAACATGCTACACCACGAACACACTAGAGAGCAAAGAAAATGATATCGCTTTTTTTTTTGCCGGGGTATATTGAAAGCTTGGCAGGGAACCCTGAAAACATCATAGGAATGTCATTCAAAACTTGCTGTATCACGAACGCACTGGATGGCAGTGAAGATGACATCCATTTTGTAGAAGAAAGACAAGATGACGAATACATCTACTACACTGACAACATAGATCAAACTGTCATGACTTCGACATTTGACACGGGTAGTAATAATGCAGACTTATTATCGATGCGAATATGTTTTTTTTTTTAATCCAGAGCTGATTGAAACACTTTGTCAAACATTAATTAATTTGTATCATATATACAAATTACTTAATGTATTACCGTCGTGTATATATGGACACACGTAGCAAGAAAAAATAATTTCATCCTGATGGGTAATGCGCGCTCCTAAATTTTAAACACGGTATTTTAAAAACACTATGCCCCTTTTAAGATGTAAAAGATCACGACCGTTCACAGATTCCATTTCTTTGGAAATAAAGTAGGAGTTGTTTCTCATTGCCTTCCCCACTGCTTTAAAATTCAGATTAGGCTTTCATCTAGACTGGCTGTCACCCAAGGCTAGGGCGTTTATTTGACAATACTTTTTATCTCGTAGCTAGATTAACGGGAATAAATGGATTAATGCGAAAGTGCAATAGACTAGGCCGAAACTTGAACTCGCCTCGCCATTTTCGTTTTCCGTGCTGATAACCGTTAAGCTATTCGCAGATTCTGCGGTATATATGTAGTTAAATCAATAAATTCGTCGCCTAATAACAGGAAAAATATATATTATCATAGCAAATATTTATTTTGTAACATAATCTTCGCCAATGATGGTGAATGTTCGTCACTAGAGAGTGAATAATTTATATTAGAATCTAACTAAATAACTACGTGTCAGGCTACCCATTCGTCGACCCTGGCAAGCAAGGTTAAGAATTTGGGAATGAAAAGGTCATATCGTCACGAGCCAGTGCCGGATTTACCATTGTGTTTCGGTGTGCTTAAGCACGGGGCCCCATTAAACAGATTATGTAGATGCATCGTCCTTCCATGTATGTGTAGGCATGCCAGGCCTACCTTTTTCAGGGTCCAAGTAAGGGGCCTCGTGAGTTTACGCACACAGGACCTCATTTGTCCTAAACCCACCGCTGTTAAGAGCCAATTTAAATAATAAAAACATCAATCAATTGTCACATTAATAGAAACACAGTCACACACATATGCCTCTCACACGCATGCGCATACACACATATCGATATTCTATGGTTAATTAGCGTTGATTGCTTCTAAGGAATGAACCGATTTTTTTTCCAATCCAATATTATTCCTTATTACACTAAGCGTTATTTTTGTCCATACATGTGTTTGAGTAGACACCCTCATTTTTTTTAATTATTTTTAAACAGTGTGAATTACACCTACCGTCCTGTGAATTCAAGAATCTTAATGAAGTAGATGCGCTCTCCGACAGGGTTCGAGCCTGCCTTTACTTTTTTAGGGAAAACCTACTTGTCTGACCCGAAGTACTTTAGATGGAGCACCTGCATACGGATGGAAAATGAATTGAATAAGTATACAAAAATTGTCAACGGATTTTTGTCACCGGATTTATTTGTTTGTTTGTTTGTTTGGGTTTTATGGCATATCAACCACTGTGGGTTATTTAATGCCAAATCCAGTTTATATGAATTTTAAATGTCTATTTTGTATGGAATAAAAAATGTATAGCTGGCAACATTATTGTTTTAAAAACGTATTATTGTTTCAAAAAACGTATAGCTGGCAACATTATTTCTTACAAAAAACGTATAGCTGGCAACATTATTTTTTACAAAAAACGTATAGCTGGCAACACTGTTTCAAAAACTTATAGCTGGCAACATTATTGTTTCAAAAACGTATAGCTGGCAACATTATTTTTCCGAAAACATTATCTGAGACCTTACTGTTGGATGTAGTTTATCGCCGTACCCAGGACGCGGATGTAGTTTACCGTCATACCCAGGACGTACTGGATTTATGTAATATTTACAAGGGGCCATCCTAAGAAAATGTTAAGTTCTAACAGATTACTGGTGGACACAGTCTTAAATGCATAAGATACACAAATGGCACTGTATTTGTAGAAGGCTGTTATATAGGAATAAAGTGTCGCTGCCGACACTTGAGTTTGAACATAGATTGCAAGTTAGCAAACACAGGCGATCCCATTATTGGATCAAATAGATCACGTGACCATAGAGGAAACGTATATATGGAAGATAGCGTGATGCTTAATTGATCTGCATTTCTAGTCTATCTTCTATTACTATTCGGATCACTACTTCTACTCTATCCTCTATTACTATACGGACCGCTATTCTCTACTCTAGTCACTATACTATTTCTCTGTTCGGATCACTATATGGGTTACTTGTCGAGCGAGTATTATGGAGCAAGTACTATTAGTGAGAATGATATTCGAAGGCGTCTAACACCAGTATTGTTCAACGGCGTACTATAGTTGTATCGGCGATTACCAAGTCTCTGCTACAACGAGCCTTACGAAAGTGACAATGAGTATTCGTTGGCATTACAAAAGTGGCAATGAGTATTTGTTGATATCACAAAAAACGACACCGCAGGAACTCTTAGAGAAAGTAATAAAGGAAAGTGTGAAGAAAGGACTAATGAGCCATTGTAAGAAGACGGAATGTATGGTCTTCAAGAAGGGAACCTGCTCAAGATGCAAGCTACAAATTAGAAATGTTAAAATCAAGCAAGTTCATAAATTGAACTAGCTTGGAAAATTTTTAACAGAAGACGGATAATCTGACAAAGAAAGGTAATGGTGCATTGTATTTAACAAAAGATGCCCCCAAAAGCTAAACAAAGTATTAAGATAGAGGAAAAGTTAATCCGAAACAAAGAAAAGATGGCTGAAATTGTATGTAATATGAGTCTTCCTATATGGTAGTAAATGGTGAACAATTTCCTCACAGATGAAGAAGAGACTTAAGACAAGAATGTTGCTGAGAATACCATGAATTGATCATGTGAGAAACGAGGAAGTATTAATGAAAATGAAAACGAAAAGGATAATTATGTTTAAACTCAGAAAAAAACGTTGAAATTTCTTAAAGAAGTCTTGGGGAATTTGATCGTCAAAGGAAATAATAAAGGCCCAAGAGAGGTGGAGGAAAAAGGCGAGTAAAATATTTAACGAGTTTCTGTAGACATAAGTCAGAATAAGTAATGGGATGGCTAATAAGGGACAAACATTACTTGGAGCTACAAAGATGGGGGAGTTGTGGTGAGCTATTAATATTCACGTTCTCAATTGACATAGCACATAAAAAAGAAAGATATCTATCAAAGACCAAATTTTCGATATTACTAAGCTCTTAAATATATTTACAAAAATAAAATATAGCAAAATTAGAACTCCCAATAGAAATTTTCTCGTCAGAATCCATCTTGCACATTTACAAATCTACCATTTTTCCGTGCATTGCATACTGTTGCCATATCTGGTCTGGTGCTTCTGCTATTCATCTCGTAGTTCTTGACAAAATCCAAAGAAGGATCTGTAATGTATTCGATCTTGAATTGGCATTTCGACTTCAGTCACTTTCTCACGAGCCTAAAGTGGCTTCCCTCCGTTTATTCTACTGCTCTGACGAATATTTTTCCCTGGAGACCTGACGGCATGAATTTAAGCGTGCTACTGAATTGGCATCTAGGTTACACCGTTTACTGTTAAAATAGCTAAATGCAAAAGCCATTTCCATTTCAACAGTTCCTTTTCTCGCACTATGCACCTGTTTACTTGCCTCCATGATAAATACATTCTTCAACAATTTATAAGCAACGTCAATCGCTATGTTCTATCTTCTTGAATCCCGTTCATCTTTTATCCTTTCATCAATCCTCCTTAAACTCAGTCTTTTCTCTCACTTTCACTCCCTGTAACCCCATTGCGTATTAGTGGCATTCCCACCTTGCTTGGGGTGAAACGATTAAAAAACTGTAATCGGCTCTTTTGGAAATTGCTCGGAAAATATAGAAATAAAAATAAATATAAAAGTAAATATTGCCAATTCAGGTTTATAGAGGAAATAATGTACAGTGTTCCTTTTGTCTAGGTTTCATAGACAGACAACTTCGAGTCATGACCTATATTAAAAAGACTTTTCAGGCGAATTTGAATTTATCGAGGTCATATTCGATTGGTTAATCTGGTTAGTTACGGTAAGCCCAGGAATCTATTTTTTAAAGTATTCTCCTTTTTGAAATTAAATTAATCCTTCACTCGCCAGTAGTCTAACATCGCTTGAGGAAACATATTTATGGTGTCGAAATATAATTGTAATTGTATAGCGAGTTTTAACATGTTTTAATATCCTAAACTAAATAATATTTAGCTCTATGTACTGATCCATATGTATATATATGTTGTGGATTCCGAGTTGAAATCCGGTACCAATAAATAACGAACGCCAGGAATGAATATATGAAAATAATGTATTAACATAATAATACAAACTGGTAAAGCAGGTTAGTAGTTCCAGGAATACGGGTTAGTAGCAAAAATATATATACAGTCTTTGGTATTGAAGTATCGCTGTATGACTTCTTACTGAGTCTACGTGCTCGCTCACTGTGACTCCTCCAACATTGTTACCTTACCCTCACTCTTCCCATTACCTACAACCTTTTACTCTGTCACTCTCTATTCCACTCTTCGGTCTTGCCCTCGTTTTACTCTTGCAGTTGTATATGTATATGCTGGGTGAGTTCACTTGTATAAAGGGGTGGACCCTTATATATATATATATATATATATATATATATATATATATATATATATATATATATATATATATATATATATATATATATATATATATATATATACAGGGTGCGGTTAGTATTTGAGGACATATTTATTTTATGGATTAGTAAAAAAAAAAAACTTGCTGAACAAATGAATATAATTATATTTGATTACAAACAAGTAAACATGAAATTTGGCTAAGTATTATTTAATTCTATTCAATAAAACCACTACTAGGATCAATAACTGTCTCTACACGCGGTCGAAATTGGCTGCAAGCTCTGATTAATTGGTCCTTATTTATATCAGACATTACTCGAAATATTGCAGCTTTAAGAGAGTCTTTGGTGTTATGAAGCTGTTTATTAACCTCCTTCTCAACAACGCGCCACACATAATAGTTTAGTGGATTGAGATCTGGAGATTTAGGAGGCCAAATGTTTGATGTGGTCGTATAAATGGTCAGCCATCCATTCTTGTGTTCGTAGAGCCTTGTGGGATGGAGCCGAGTCTTTCTGGAACATGTAAGGCCTGCCGTTGCATATGTTTTTAATCCACGGCTTGATAACTCAATGTAAGCAGCAGCATTTACTCTAAGGACCTTGTGGAAAAAAGTGTGGTGGCATAAGATGTCCTTCATTGCTAACAACACCAAATATCATAACACTTGAAGGAAATTTTGCGCGCATCACTCTTGGCACCTCAGAAGATTGTGAACAAAGCTATCTGTCATTTCTTCTGTTAAGTTATTGATCTTGAGCAAAATCTTTCTCATCTGAGAAAAAACAAATCACACCAGCTTCTGAAGGATTTTTAAGTTTGATTAAAAGCCTTTTGGATCTGTTTAAATGATTTCATTTTGTTTTTTCCGACATAAATGGACCTCTCTTCATCACGTAGGACTTGTATCGAATGTCTTCATGAACACTCCTTCTGATTGTTTTTTTCAGACACATGCAGCTTTTTGGCAGTTGACCTCATCGATTGACCTCGGTTTTCATCAATTGTCTGTGTGACTTCCTGAATAAATTTGGATGTTCTTACTTTATCGGTACGTGCAGAATGTCTTTTACATTTTGATACAGACATTGGGGAACTATCAACGTCTTCTCACTCTTTTCGTATCTTGTGGACAAGCGATCTTGCCACTCTGAGGAAACGTGCAATATCCAAATCGCTATGATCAGCCTTTAATGCCACAATCACAGCATGCCATTTCATTTCTTATAATAGGGTTTGCAATTCTTGATTTCTGAAAAATAAAAGCATTAGATGTTAGTGGGAAGCAGTATTAATCTTAAATCTGTATGTCCTCAAATACCAGCCGCACCCTGTAGATCTCACTGCCAGGAATATGACTTCTTTATAATATCAGCCAGAGTATAAATCCCACCACGAGTTGACCTAAGCTTTTTGAGTGAAATTCGGTACCCGACAATGGTTGAAAAGCAAAGTTTGCCAAGTCACAGTGACCGAGGGTTTGAGCGTACTGACCTTGATCAAACAGCTGATCACACCTGATTATACCCTCTCTTAGAAACTGTAGCTAAAGTCCGCTCAACATCGTAACAATATGTTTGGGTTTTAAAAAAACAGAAATGTGACTGAACAGGCGTCCGCAACAGGGATTAGCTAGCCAACCTACCAGGAAGGCATACTTGTGTACGAGTGGCCATGCATAATATATATATATATATATATATATATATATATATATATATATATATATATATAATTGTGTATTTGAGCAGTAATCCCTCTTTGATACAAGTTTCATTAAAAACGACTGACAAGGTACTACGATTAAAAGTTCATCAAACTCCATTCGCTACATACTCGTTGACAATACATCATGAAAAAAGGCTAAAAATTGTGGAAGCATTATTAATAAAGAAAGAAAAAGTCAGCACTCAATAATATCAACCATGAACACGGCCACAATGTGCTGACCATGTTTGTAAAATAGAATATTCCTATAACTCTAGATACATACATAAAACAATGCATACATTCAGTTAAAGTAAAAAATAAAATCATCCTCGTAATGGCTAAAAAAAATCCGAAAGTACCCCGATAAACAGAACATTCGTACAATTTCTACATAATTGAGGTCCAGAAAAGTAGAAAATTATACGAACATGTAACCTAGGTAAGGTTACTGAATAGAATAATCACACGAAGGTTGTTAATGAACGATTATACTTAGGACCAGAACAACACATATAAGATACACCAGCGGCGCGTAGAAGTAGTAGTCAACTGCTAGAAGTGAGTCAAGTGAATTCAACAATGAATTTCTAACTTTAGACCAACATACACTATTTACTACTGTATTTATGTGAATGGAGGCATGCCCATTATCGTCCGTAGATATGCTACAACAGAACACAAGAAAAATTAAATCAAATCTTATCTTTTAAGAGTGTTTAATATATATATATATATATATATATATATATATATATATATATATATATATATATATATATATATATATATGCAGGATGTATCAAATATACTTTTATAAACTTTGGGGCGGCTCCTCACACCAAATCAAGAACAAAAGTTCATATAAAAATGTCCGCAAATCCTTCGCTTTTGATGGTAGATGGCGCTGTTTTAGCATTTGGCAAGGTTACATTTGTCATTCGTATATATTTCTGGCTAATCTGTCTTGGACGTTTAACATGTGTAGCAGTGAATTAATAGAGAAGTGTTCCGTTTAACAATGGCAGTATACTAATATCGTGAGCAGATCGATATGATTTTTCCATACGGCTGTGTGAATGAGACTGCACGGCTATTTCATATTGCATTTCCAGATCGAAGGCAGCCGAGTCATCCAAACTTTGCTATTGCAAATCGTCGCATTGCTGTACCACAAACTATGGACCGAGGAAGATCTAGATCAGCTCGCACGCCTGACCATAAAGAACACATTCTACAGGCTGTCAGAGACGATTCAAGTATCAGCACATTTCGTGGCCCTAGCATGCCATGCATCTCATAGTACCGCATGAAGGGTACTTCAAGAGGAGCTCATGTATCCGTATAATTTGCAATGTATGCAAGGTCGATTCGCCTTCTGATCACTCATCACGGGAGAACTGCTTGCCGATCCTTTATTGCACAAACTGTCGATCTGTTGTTTGACACGTCAGTCTTTTTACGGATGAAGCAACATTTGGAAGAGATAGAATAACAATTTTACACAATCAACATTTGCAGGAGGTTCGGAATCCTTATGATACAATACAGGCTAGACATTAGCATCAGTTTAAGATTAATATGTGGGCTGAGCTTGTAGGTGACTGTCTGGCAAGTCAATATGTTCTCCCAGCACGTCTTGCAGCGGCTGTCTACAGGGATTTATTTCGACCACATTTCCAGACCTGTTAGGATATACTCCTTCTATTAGGTTGGTGCAAAAATAATGTCGTTTTTTGACGTTAAAAATTACGTCAAAAACCGACATTATTTTTTGCACCAACCTAATAATAAGAACTAGCGTGTGATTCAGGCATGTTGAGGCTCCAGTACATTTTAGTCAGATTGTTCGCGATGCACTTGCTGACATGTACCTTGAAAGATGAATAGGTAGAGGAGGACCGGTTCCATGGCCTGAATGTTCCCCACCGACCTCAATCCTATGGATTTTTATCTGTGGGGCTACCTAAGACAAGTGTTTTATGCAGCAGCTATTAATAATGCAGAGACGCTTCATCAACGAGTCATGGGGCCTGCGACACGGAGTGGGATTATTTGGAAGATCCCGACAGTCATTGATCTCAGGTGTACATGCTAGTGTGGAAGAAAGCAGAGGACACTTTGAACATATGTTACGACATGCTGCGTTGAGGTACAATGATGGCCTTTTGGACATAGGTTTATAGTGATTTTCCAAGCGTAGCTTAGATGTGGCACAAGGCCAAAATCAGGGAGCACCCAGTGAGGATCGAACTCACTACTCAGTCGTAATTGTTCTAGCGAGCCAAGCCCCAGGACATATGTTTATATGAACATTTTAGCTTGTTTTGGTGTCAGAACCCATCCCCAATGTTTCTAAAAATATTTTTGATGCACTATATATATATATATATATATATATATATATATATAATGAGTGAGTGAGAGAGAGAGAGACACAGAGAGAGGGAATGTTTATGTAAATACTGAGATATCGATATAGAAAGAAGACCGAGGATGAGAGAATTGCTTCGTAGGTATTTTAAGATGTAGACGAACATATATATATATATATATATATATATATATATATATATATATATATGTGTGTGTGTGTGTGTGTGTGTGTATCTCTGGCGTTTGGTAAGGTGTGTCACGTTCATTTTCATGGTTGGGATCGGACCCCCTTCTCTTTTAAAGGAGAATCCAGGATCTCGATTTTAGTTGCAAACTCTGGTAAGGTAATTATCTACGTCTTGAAGAACGTGGAAAGAAACAATGCAAGAAAAAAAAAAAAAGAGAAAAAGAAGCATAGAAAAGAAAGATGAAAACGGAAGGGTAAAAAACGATGGGACGTAAAAGGTGGGGAGAAAAAAAAAGAAAGGGTGAAAAAGAGACAGAAACGAAAAAAGAAAGATACCAAAAGCAAGGGAAAAAAGGATAAAAGACAAAAAATATCAAGATAAAAATAGAGAGAAAGAACTCATTATAAAGCCAGGAAGAATGAGAGAAATGGAATATATATATATATATATATATATATATATATATATATATATATATATATATATATATATATATATATATATATACATATATATATATATATATATATAAAGAAAACACAAAATATTTAAACGAAGAGTAAATGAAAAATATATGAAGATAAATGAGAAAAATGAAAGTACAGAAAGAAAATCATTTAAAAAAAAGAAAGAAGAAAAAATAAAATAAAATGAATGAAAAAAGAAAGAAAGAAAGAAAGCATGAATAAAAAAAATTCAAAAGTAACCGGAAGAAAAGACAAATCTGAAAGAAATCGGGATGAAAGAAAAGATGGAATAAAAAAGAAATACGAAAAGTTAAGAGGAAATACAATTATGTTTAAATATAAAAGAAAAGGAGATTTTGGTTGAGAGAAAAAAAAAAAAGTATGTGAGAAAGAAAAAAATAAAAAAAGGCTAAATATTAAAAACTCAAGAAACAAAATAAAAAATCGAACGAACGTTCAAAAAGGAGATGTGTAATATGGCAGCAAGGACAGAAAGGTCGAGCGAAAAAAAAAATAACAAAAAAAAAAAAAAGTCCGAAAATGAATAGCAAAAATGAATGCAAACGAAAGAAAGAAAAACCCCGTCGATTCGACCAACCTACATCTCTGCGAATAAGACAGGGTCGGGATGGGAAGTAGAAGGGTGGTTGTTAGTTAAGTGAATGGCGGTAAGATAGGAAAAGGGCAAACGCAGGGGTTTATTCATTGTCATCCACTGCGGCCGCCATTTTAAGAATGGCATGTCAGGATGGGAAAGTAAGAGAAGAGACAAAAAGAGGAGAGAATATACAGGGTAAAAATAACGAAGGTTGGGGAAGAATGCGGAGAGTCGGGGTTGGAGTGAAATAAATGGGTTTTCTCCAATTCTTGGGAAAGTTCCCAAAGAATGAGATGGAGAGTGAATCAATTGGATCAACATGGAAAAATCATCGCTTATAAATATATTGTATATATAGATATATCTGTGTATATGAGTGTGTACGTATGTGTTCAGGCATCTGCGAATATGAATACATGAATTTAAACATGCACACACACACACACACACACACACACACATATATATATATATATATATATATATATATGCAATGCATGTGTGTATGCAGATATAAATATTTGTATACATATGTGTAGATATATATATATATATATATATATATATATAGAGAGAGAGAGAGAGGGGGGGTATCAAAAATAATTTTACAAACTTTACGGGTGCGTTCCTGATACCAAAACAAGCTAAAATGCCCATATAAACAAATGTCTAAAAGCAATCGTTGTACCTCAACACAGCAACTTATAACAAATGTTTAAAATGTCCTGCACTTGCTTCAACACACGCATGCACCCGTAAGATCATTGACTGGTGGACACTTTTAAATGCTCCCACGCGGTGTCGAATGGCTTCGCCGGCCTTCATATCACGTTGATGAAGCATCTCTGCATTATTAATCCCTGCTGCATAAAGGTGGCCCCACATATAAAAATCCAACGGATTGAATTCGGGAAACGTGCTGGCTATGGGACTGATCCTCCCTACCTATCCTTTTTTCTTGATACATGTCAACGAGTGTATCGCGAACAATGTGACTAAAATATACTAGAGCATTATCATGCATTGGCCACGCGTATTATCAGGGGCACATTCTCTAGCAGGTCTGGACGTGTCATCGAAATAAAGTCACTGTAGTCACGTGCTGGGAGAACATATAGACCTACCAGATACTCAACTAAAATTCCAGCCCACACATTAATAATAAACTGATGCTATTGTCTAGCCAGTATTATGCGATGGGGATTCCGAACCACCCACAAATGTTAGTTGTGTAAATAATTTATTTTATCTCTTCTAAATGTTGCCTTATCCGTAAAGACGACTGACGAGACAAAAAAACGGATCGGTAGTTTGTGCAATAAACGATCGGCAAATGTACTCCCGTGGTGAGTGTTCAGAGAGCGAAAGACCCCGCGCACTTTTGCAAATGATAAAGATACAGAGCTGCTCTTGAAGTACCTTTCATGTGGTACTATGAGATTCATTTATATGTTAGGGCCACTTGACGTGTGCTGATACCTGGATCGTCTGCGACAGTATGTAGAATGTCTTCTTCGTGGTCAGGCGTGCGAGGTCTTCCTCGGCCCTTAGTTTGTGGTGCTATGGATCCTGTCTCAGCAACGCGACATTATTCATTAGCAAAGTTTGGACGACTCGCGGCTGCCTTCGATCTGGAAATGAAGTATGAAACAGCCGTGCAGCCTCGCGTCCATTATCATTCGCGAAGCCGTATGGAAAAATTATATATATTTGATAACGATATTAATATCCTGCCATTGGTAAACGGAACACTTCTCAGTTAACTCACTACTGCGCACATTGAAGACAGACTAGGTACAAATGTACACGAATGACAAATGTAACCTAGTCTACATGGCTACACGGCTCCATCTACCGTAAATTTTCTTTCAACTTAACTAAAAAACGAAGGATTTGTCGGTCATATTTTTATATGAACTTTTGTCCTTCCTTGTTTTGGTGTGAGAAACATGCCCACCAAATTTTGTAAAAAGTATTCTTGATAAACCATATATCCTCAATAATAGGATTGGTGTATACGGAATAAATTCCAATAACTAAAAAAATAGAGAGTAGAGCAAATATAGTTATTTATTCGAAAATTATAACATAAATATAAATATGTTATAAAATCACTACAAAAATATTCATTTTGTTTCAACACTTTTGGTGTCTTATCAAGTGATGGTGTTGAATGTAGAATAAAGGGTTTTGAAAAGTTCAAATCAATCAAACACCTGTTACATCAGCTGGAATGGCCAATCAAAATACAAGTATATGAGAATTCAAAAAAACTTAATGCACCTTGGTTATAAGAATTAATTAATATTTTAATGTTAGGGTTAGACTAAAAGAGAATTCATTCTAACTAATTAATATTAATTTTTACTATAAAATTCAAAATAACCAACTTTAAATTTTAGATTAAGTTTAAAAAAATATAAAATTATTTAAAGAAGAAACTGAGGAAAAATATATGTTTTGTTATTTATTTTGTTTTTATTGAAAGGCCACAAATTCAGTTAGAATAAACGTTAAAATCTAATGCTGCTCTGAGCTTCGTTACAACTTAGATGCATTTGAAGTGATGATATGGGCAAGGAAGGATGAAATCTCGCAAAAGACAATACATACACAATCAAATTATAATACACAAACAGGTAGACATATTTAGATATATAAACACGCAAAAAAACGATGAAAAAGGAAATAGGTGTCTACGACATATATATTATATTATATTTCTTTTTCTTTTTTTTTCTTTTTTTTTTAAGCATTTCACCCCAAGCAAGGCGGGAAGCCATTAGGATGCAAAGGGGTTACAGAAAATTTAGAGCAAGATCAGATAGGAGTGATAGGAGAAAGGATGAGGAGAAGGGTAGTGGATAGATCAAGGCAACTGGAGATGTCGATTGACTTGAATAGCTGGAGATTATAGCTCTCAGGGAAACTGGAATAGGGAAGGGAGTTCCACAGGCGAGAGGTGCGAGACATGAAGCTATTGGAGTAGAAGAGATGGCTACATTTAGTAGTTTCGACAGTGAAGGGGTGAGAGCGGGATGCCAGCCTCGTAGGGCGCTTGAACTCATGAAGTCTAGGAACCAGCGAATGCAGCTCCTCGGAGCAATTTCCATGAAAGTATTTGTAGATAAGACAGAGAGAGGCGACGGCGCGTCCGTGAGAAAGTGACTGTAGACGAGATGCCAGAACAGGGCCAGTTATATTGCATATCCGCCTCTGGAGCCTATCAAGAACCCCGAGGCAAACAGAAGGTGCTTCAGACCATATATGGCAGCAATACTCCATGCAAGGGCGAATTGTTGATTTGTATATCTGAAGGATCGATTCCGGAGAGAAAAATTTCCTGGCGCGGCACAGGGAGCCAACTTTCCTTGCGGTGGACTAAGCAATTGACTCAATGTATTTGTTCTATCTCAGGTCAGCTGTCAACGTGAGACCGAGCAGCCGCAGAAAGTTGGTCTCGAGAAGTTGAGCGTCAGACATTTTAATGGAGGGCAGCGAAGGATCTCTGTGGTGATTAATAGAGAGCAGTTTCGTTTTTGAAGCGTTAAAGTTGACCAACCAATTCCTGCCCCAGTTCACAACCGATTGGAGGTCATTTTTCTATTCTATCCATATTAAATTTTATCTATTCAACCATTTTTATCTATATATCTTTGCTCGTATAAGTTATATTTTAATAGTATGTTTGAATTCGTTTACTAACACTTTCAAATTTTAATATTCCTTGGTGTGTATATGTGCGTGTCTTTATCAATGTATGTATGTATAATCGCTTATATGTGCTTGTCATTGTATGTATATGTTGTCTTTTTTTTTTCATTTGGTCAAATTTTAAAAAATGGGTCAGACGGATCATTTTTCAATCGAAACTCGTTGCGTTTATATAAACGTGCGAAAACCTGTATTTAGCGTTTATATATATATATATATATATATATATATATATGTGTGTGTGTGTGTGTGTGTGTTTGTGTGTGTGGGTGTGGAACCCCGTTTAAAATGGTAGAAACATCAGTAGATTTAAATAATATCATTAAAAATTTCAATACCGGCTCCCAAAGAAATCGATTCATTTTTTTTTTTTTTTTTTTTTGCAAAGCATAGACTCTGTCATGGGTCCTTATCTATAACTACAGAATGAACTCTTCCTAACACTATGTATACTACGCCTCTCAAGAGAGAGGGACGAATCGAGTCGAGCCGATAGTTGTTCACTCCAAACCAGACTGACAGTCATACTAACACCTTCCACATCGTGTATTATTATTTCGTGTAATACAGGGTGTTTCAAAAAGAATACGCCAAAATCATCACGTGATGTGTCAAAAACGAAAAAAATTACAAACCTCTAGCATGAACACATGTATTGTATATACATTCAAGTTTCATTTCATGTTTTATAAGCGCTCAATGTGGCCACCACCGGCAGCGCGGACAACATCAAGCCGATATGAGAATTCCTCCCAAACGCGCCTCAGCATGTCACGGTCCACCGGGTTGATTGCAGTTGTTATTCGATCTTTCAAGTCATCGATACTTGCTGGAAGTGCTGGAATATAAACTTGGTCTTTAACATACCCCCACAAGAAAAAGTCACACAGAGTGAGGTCCGGGGATCTGGCAGGCCAAGCACAGAGAGCAAGGTCTTTAGCACCTCTCCTCCCAATCCATCGCTGAGGCATGTTTTCATTCAGATAAGCTCTAACCCCGAGATGCCAATGGGGTGGTGCTCCATCTTGCTGAAAAATGAAGTCATTCGAATCTGCTTGCAGTAAAGTGAATAGCCAGTTTTGGAGAATTTCGAGATAGGTTTGTAATGGTGTTTCCTTCAAAGAAAAAGGGACCATAGACCTTGTCTTGAGACACAGCACAGAAGACGTTCACTTTAGGGGAATCTCTTTCATGCTCAACAGTTTCATGTGGGTTCTCTGTTCCCCAAATGCGCACATTGTGACGATTGACTGTGCCTCTCAAATGGAAATTCGCTTAGTCACAAAAAACTAAACGTGAAAAAAGTTTCATCACCTTCCCCCATCTCCAGCATTGACTCACAGAATGTCCTCCGCATCACCTTGTCATCATTAGTAAGTGATTGGACGAGGCTTAGTTTGTATGGTTTCATGTGTAATCGTGTCTTTAACACACGCCAGACAGTGGTATGAGGGATGGCAAGCTGAAGACTTGCTCGATGTACGGACTTACGTGGGCTGCTCTCAAATGCATCTTGAATCCTCTCCACTTGCTGCTCTGTGACACGTTGTCTTCCAGGACTCTTTCCTTTGCACAGGCACCCACTCTCTTTAAACTGTCTAACCCACCGTCGAATGCTCTCACGATGGGGCGATTCAATGCCGAATTCTGTTCTGAAAGCACGCTGCACCGTGACAATGGCGTTTGTTTTCGCGAACTCAAGCACGCAAAACGCCTTCTGTTGAGGAGTCGCCCTTTTGATTGATCTTCCCACAATTCAGCTGCACCGGAAGTTATACTAACGACAGCGGTGACACTGACACCCAGTCAAACTTTGATAACTACTCTATCAAATAACCACTGATTCAGTCCACTACAATGATATAAACCTGAAAAACCAGCGTTATGATTTTGGCGTATTCTTTTTGAAACACCCTGTATATCTTTGTATTTCGTGTAATATACCTACTCTTGTGTTCGTGTTGTTCTTCCTTGGTCCTAACCTGGACCATAACAGACTCCAAATTCAAATTTCCACATCTGCATTTATTAACCAATCAGCAGCATTATCTAAACACTGCCTTGGAAGAGGCGTTTAAATTTCAGACGATCAAATATTGTCTGCTACGAAATTTGAATGCTCACGCTCCGTCTGTTTTCCTATTAAAAATCGTCGTGTAAATTCACAAAATCAGTTTTTCGGCAAACCTTTTTTCCAGGGTTGTTGTGTAGTGCTGATATACACAACTTTCACATAATTATTAGGTTGGTGCAAAAATAATGACGTAATAATGTCATTTTTTAACGTCAAAAAACGACATTATTACGTCATCATTTTTGCACCAACCTAATAATTACTCAATCTTTTGAATATTTATTAACTTCTCGCAAATAGTTTTGCGATTTTGTAGTAAACTATACAACACGTAAAACAGGCGAATGGAGATATGTAGACAAACGAATGTTAATACAAGTAACAACAGGGCTCATTCGCTCACTGCTGGGAAAGTATACGCATAAATAAATCAATGTAAATATGTAACTCTCTGGTTAAGTCGGCGCATTCAGCTATTCAATCATCCTAACGCAATTGGGAACCTCGATGTGGTGTAATGGTTAGCTATCTTATCTCTCTAGAATAATTACAACTAAGTAGTGAGTTCGATCCTCACTAGGTGCGCCATACTTTCGGCCTGGTGCCACGTCTAAGCTACGCTTAGAAAAACACCTAACACGATTATTTCTATTTTGTAGTAAAAATAAACTATTTTTGTCTGTGATAATCTTTGTAATATGTTTCTTTTAACTTGAAAGAAAACAAATACTCAATAATAAAATTTATTTAAATTTTTAGAGATGTGTTTGAAGAATATGTCTTTTTGCATGCTTTTTCCTCTCTCTCTCCCTCCCTCCCTACCTCTCTTTTTGTCTCTGTATATATATAAATATATATATGTGTGTGTGTGTGTGTGCAAACAAAAATTTATATATATATATATATATATATATATATATATATATATATATATATATATATATATATATATATATATATATATTAACATGGTAGATTTAAACAGCAATCTTTCGTTTAAATATAAGCAGAGTGTGCATGGAGTTCATGTTAGTTTCTTTTTTTTGTTTTTTTTTTACAATGAATCTTCCTGGTCTAAAAGGCTACTATCCTTCATTAAATCCAATACACTGGAACCACAGAATCATAAACAAAGTACATAACTAAATAACTAATCTAAATCTCTTGAAGATTTACACCTGAAGAACATATTACACATAAATATAACAATATTATTACAATTGTTACATATTAAGTGGTTAACCTGAAAAGGCGTAATATATAGGCTCTCATATCCAGCAAAAATGGCAACTATTAACTATATACACACCTTTTCTCAGATCAATGATTAAAATGGCTTCAAGCGAATGAATCCTAGAATTTAAAGAAGATTATCTTTCATCAGATTTGCAGACTGACACTGTAGAATCGCAAATATAGAACTTTACCAAATACAGAAACCACATCACTTGAAGACTTCCAAGAGCAAAAGGCCTAAAATGTATAGCAGATGTATCTAGAAAGTAATATAATGATGTAATCAACATATTGACTTTCCACACTTGTTTAAACAAAAGGTTACGAACACTAGAAAGAACTATAATCGTTAATGGGCTGTAAATATCTACTGAAAAAAAACTCTAACTCAATTTAATTCTAATAATTATATTGAAGTTTTCGGCTCTTGTTTTTGAAACATGAGACCTCTTATGTAGCGTGTTGGAATCATATATATATATATATATATATATATATATATATATATAAACAGACACACGCTCATGCACATACAGGGTGCGATGGGTAAATTCTTAATTTTACTGCATGCGCGTTCTTTGTTTTTGAATTTGTCTACGTCACATTAGAGTAGGGTCAGTTTGGCATCGTCTTTGAGAAATTCACTCCACCAGAAATTTTTAAACGGCATGCTGTACTGCTTGGCATTCCCACTAAACGCTCCAGTACGAACATTTCAGAGTGTTTGGGTGTTAATCCGACGACAGTGCAGAGGATCCTGAAAGAGTTGGATTAGTCTAATGGGGATTACGAAGTTACGGTAGATCGAAAAACTCCAAAAGTTGTTGGTAAGGGCCTCAGGCTCAACCTGGAGGACTAAATCAAGAGCCTTGAGAATCTAGTGTTACCCTGGGTCAAGAAGGTGGCTGCTGGAAGATCCTATGTCTGGCAACTATAACTCTGCACTATGCCACACAAGCAGAAGTACCCAGTGATGGCTGTCAGACAATTTCTGCATCCACTTCACCGCCTAACTCCCCAAACTGGAACCCCCTTGATTATTATGTGTGGGACGCAGTTGAGTGAGAGACTAAGAACATTTCTTGCAACACGAAAGATGAATTAAAGGCAAGGATTACAAGGATTTGAGACAGTCCAGAAGAGTTGCAGGAGATTCCGAAGTTGTCGTGAGGCCATGTGCCAAGCCAATGGTGATTTTATTGAATAAATCTACTCTGTAGTATTTCAGGATATTTTTGTGTAATTTTTGATAAATGTATCTAAAAATGAGATGTCAGACGACAATTTATCCATCGCACCCTGTATGTATGATATTTTAGCAATATAAAAATATGTTACATATAGTCTTACTTTCTTAATACAAGGCACATTTCTCACTATCTAGTAAATGGATGTTTTAATTAAAGGGCGATCGAAAAATAATTTCAATGGTCATGAAGTGCGAAATTAATAAGGGATTGGTCTTGATAAGTTCAGATTAGGGGTCTGAAAAATAGGAATCAACACTGCATGTTAAATGTCAATTTCACGCCTCAACGCGACGTTCGGACCAAAGACTGGAACGAAAGAAACGCACTGAATTGATTCCTAAGTAATCTATCTCTGATACTTAGCACTCAAATTTAAAACTAGAGAAAGAGAAAGAGAGAGAGATAGATAGATAGAGAGAGAGAGAATGAATTACTGAAAATTTTTCGGCCTGAAATTTTTCATTCTTCATCGGTCCGTGAATTTTCATGACACAAAAGAGAAATAGAACCGTGCTTAGTTGGTTTCTGTGGGTGTGCACGCCGGGCCAAAGGGGAAGTCAGGTTCGAAAGTTCGAATCCTACCAAAGAGCACATTGTTCTTTATCAGAATTTCTCGAGTGCGCAAGCCGATAGATGTCACACACACTGTCTAAAAAGAAATATATATATATATGAAGATAAGAGCAAAAACTATTCTCAGCCACTGTTCTTTTATCATTTTGTTCCTTTACAGATACACTCTATCTGAAAGTATTTTGCATATATATATATATATATATATATATATATATATATATATATATATATATATATATATATATATATATATATATATATATATATATATATATATATAAGTGTATGTCTGTTAATATCTTCACAATTTGCTTTGTTAGCCAATGCAATATTTTTAATATTCAAATCCATGGTAATATCTGTCGGTTGTGTCTGTCAATTTATTATTTATAAAGTGCATTTCGTCTTCACTAGATAATCGGCATTCATGTTCCTTTTGTGTTTTGATCCTTTCATCTTCTCCAATCGGAAAATGCATATATTTACTACTTAAATACGAACCAGAGATTCAAGGCGAGCATCCTTTGCGTTTCTTTTCGTTCCTTGCAAATGTTTTAAGCATTTTTTCTTTAATTTCATTTCTGTGCATACATTATCCGAATTGGAATTATACTCCATTATATATTGTAAAAATTTTTAAACAGTTCATCCATCGCCAAACATGCTGTTTTAAAATTACGATTACGCTTCTGTCTATCGTATCATATTTTATCTGCTTATATCTATCTATCTATCTATCTATATATATATATATATATATATATATATATATATATATATATATATATATATATATATATATATATATACATAGAGTTAGTATATATATATATATATATATGTATATGTATATGTATATGTATATATATATATATATATATATATATATATATATATATATATATGTAGTAATCCGTATTTACATAGCTTAACTAAACCTTACACTTCTACCAGAACGTCTCAATGAGAACTGAGTTGAGCTTATCTATCATTATCATCCCTTTCTCTTATTCTCTCATTCTATATCTGTATCACTTTATATATATATATATATATATATATATATATATATGTGTGTGTGTGTGTATGTATGTACACACACATATATATATAGTGTGAGTATGTGGAAATAGGAATTAACACTTCATGTTGACTATCATACATACGTATATAGTGTGGACATAGGAATACGCACTGCATGGTGACTGTTAGTTTCACATTTCACCGCGATCTTTAGAGTTGGTCTCATTGAAGACTTGGCCTGGGAATCGCAACTGACTCTCATCATGCAGTGTTGAATCCTCTGTTCATACTATCCATATCTATAAACGTTTTAACTCCGACAATGAGCACTCTTCCTCAATAAATATAACAAATTTTAAACAATATATATATAGAGAGAGGGCGAGAGATAACCAGAGAGAGAGATTGAGAGAGAGAGAGAGAGAGAGGGTGTCTAAAACGAGAGGGATTTCTCTTAAATGTCTATTCCCCCTTTGCTTGATGAGTAAATTTTCTTCGTAAACGAGCGGTCTAAAATACGTAGGATGAACGGTGGTCACTCTCACAACGTCGGTTTCTTTTTTTACCTACTGATTGAGAATGAATGAAACGAGAAGGGTAAACAGGGACGTTAAAGGGACAAACGATTCATAGAGCAAGGAAAGGAAGTAATATAGAACCATGATAACTCAAAGACATGATCGTATAAACGATTAAATATTTGAAGACCTTTGGTGCTAAACAAGCAAGAAAGCGGAATGGAATTCCACAAGCGAGAAGTGTCAGAAACGAAAATATAGAATAGAATTTCAGTTCCCATTTGTCCGTTTTTAAAGCGCAACAATTAGTTCTATTTGCTAGTCTAGTAGTACGCTTATATTCATGAAATCAAGGCGAAAACAGAAGAATTGAAATTAAATTATTTACAGAAAAGACAGACGAAAGCTACATTTTTTTAAGCGTTTCACCCCAAGCAAGGCGGGAAGCCACTAGGACGCAAGGGTTTACAGAAGATTTAAAGCAAGATCAGATAGGAGTGGTAGAGGAAAGGATGACGAGAAGGATAGTGGATAGATCAAGGGAACTGGAAATGTCGATTGACATTACATTTGAACAGTTGGAGATTATAGCTCTCAGGGAAACAGGAATAGGGAAGGGAGTTCCACAGGCTAGAGGTGTGAGATATGAAGCTATTGGACTAGAAGAGACGGCTACATTTAATAGTTTCGACAGTGAAAGTGTGAGAGCGGGATGCCAGCCTCGTAGGGCGCTTGAATTCATGAAGTCTGGGAACCAGCGAATGCAGCTCCTCAGAGCAATTTCCATGAAAGTATTTGTAAAAAAGACAGAGAGAGGTGACGGCGCGTCTGTGAGAAAGTGACTGTAGACGAGATGCTAGAACAGGGCCAATTATATTGCATATCCGGCTCTGAATCTTATCAAGAACCCCGAGGCAAACAGAAGGGGCACCAGACCATATATGGCAGCAATACTCCATGCAAGGGCGAATTGTTGATTTGTAGATCTGAAGGATCGATTCCGGGGAGAAAAATTTCCTGGCGCGGCAGAGGAAGCCAACTTTCTTTTCACAGCAGTGGGAAAATGACTGATGTCGAGGTGCCAGGAAAGGACCAATAACATCACATCACTGTTCCTACTGAAAGTATAAACAAGAACACAATATTTCATAGCTGAGGATGTCTGTAGGAACAGACGAAAGCTTGTAAAATAAAAAGAACCAATGCGACGGAAATTTATAAAACAGGATTTTTTCATTCATAAACAGATTCGGGGTTTTTGTATATTATTGAATTATTCGCGAAGATGGATTTCTCGCCATTTAATCATTAACCTTTGTATTTGTTTTATGTATGAATGATTCATGAATATATATATATATATATATATATATATATATATATATATATACATACACTCGCGTACAAACATATACACACACACGCGCACACAAACACACACATATATATTGCTTATATTTTGGCAGTATGTTTTCATTGAGATATGTTTTATTGAATAATTTAGACAAGTTTTGTATACTTATTTTCTATTGGATCCTTTAATATTCACGGGCAAAAATTTTTTGTGTCATAATATCAGGAAGGGAAAATTACCGTGCTGATACATGTTATTTATTCCGAGTTCTTTCGACATAAGTACAATGTCATCATCAGGGTATTGTTTTTTCAAGACAAATATAGTAGTTTTCGTCATTTTTCAAGGACAAAATTGCTGTGTTCCTCAGAAAATTTTTTTTTTACCCATGATGTGAAGAACGCTAAATTTAGTACATTTAGCTGAGTAACGCTTCAGGGGAGGTAACTAAGTTGTGAGGAGTCAAGAGTTTTTTTTAAATAAGTATTAAAAAATATTGAGACAGACATCGATATTTTAAACTATCTACTGTACACATTTTAAAACATCTGTGGAGAATTCATAGTTAATTTTAATAAGGTTTGGTTTCAATTTTTTATAAAGATAGCTTCAAGAATTTTTAGTTTATGTCTATTATTTTCCTCAAATAGTATATATTTATTTTCAACAAGACTTCTTTCTGAATTGCGAATGTGGATAGGTATGCTATTGTAAATGTTTAACCCTTTGCATGCTAGTGGCTTCCCTCCTTGCTTGCTGTGAAACGCTTAAAAAACTGTTGGGCGTATCATTCAAATGAAAACTCAGCCGCCGAGACAACCTGGCCGTAGTGTGGCCACCATAAATATGATTTGTCCGTCTCAGATACATTCTCCCAGAGGACATTTGAATTTATATATAACGTTAGTTTGTGGGGAAGAGTCATTACTAATAATTAAATTGGAAATACTGGATTTAGTGTAGTATATATATATATATATGTGTGTGTGTGTATGTGTGTTTGTGTGTGTGTGTGTGTGTGTGAGTGTGTGTGTGTTTACGGGTGTAGACATTTTATATATACAATATTGATTGATTGATGTATTTTTACAGTTTATCAAACCGTTGCAGGTTATTTAAAGCCATAAATATTTTAGACTGTAAGAATTTTTGGGGAAGGGGGAGGTAATGATACACGCCTTACTAATTAATCCATAGATGGGGGTAGGAGGATTGGGTTCATACGTTTCCCAAGCATATTTTCACGTAAGTGAATATAACGAACCCGACTTGAATTGGAACTGTGCTCTCCGATTAATAATTCCGTGTTGTTATCCATTACACAACCTGCACATCGAAGTTTACAGCGCCTGGGATTTCCAAGCGGTCAACCATCTAGGTACTAACCAGACCCGACGTTGCTTAACTTTAGTGGTCGTATAGGAAACTGTGTTTCAACGTGATATGGCCATAATCTAATATACACAAAAGTTCAGCTTTAGATATATGTGTGTGTAAATGCGTGCATGTTTGAATGTTTTTACGTGTGTTTGTCTATGTGTGCGTAATTGTGAGAGTGGGCATACAATATATACCATAATACTGACGTATACCCTTATATATATATATATATATATATATATATATATATATATATATATATATATATATATACTCGTGCACACTCACACCCACACATATATGCACAATATATATACATTAATACTGATGTAAACCTTTGTATTCACACACAAACACACACACACATACACACACACACACACATATATATATATATATATATATATATATAGTGATGTAAATTCATATATATATATATGTGTGTTTGTGTGTGTGTATAAATGAGAGATATATTATACGTGGGCACATATACAGACATTTCTTTCTATTTATCTGATACATAGATATAAATATATATATATATATATATATATATATATATATACATATATATATATATATATATATATATATATATATATATATATATTAGTATCTGTGCGCCTCTGTGTGCCTCTCTGTGTGTGCGTGTGTGTGGATACATGCGCTGTTTTATGTATTAGATGTATAAGCATTAATATCTACATATTATACATGTATTATCTTATATATGAAGCCCTTCAAGCGTCAGATGCAGTGTTGGAGACTTCTTTAATTATGCCTATTATATAGGCAAAGAACGTGCCTGGCTTTTCACGTTGTCTTGCACTGTAAAAAAAGGCATAATCACCTCCCATCAGAGAACGTTAGAGTTTTGGTAATGGCCGTGGTGCCAAGCGAGTTCTTTCGTCGTTTTTCTTTACTTACCTTTCTCGTTTTTTTACTTCAGCGCTTTCGAATTTTTTTTTTCTTTTTTTTTTTCTTTTTCACTTCTTTTTGGTAACTTTTTAAAATATTTTCCTTCTTTCGAGATTTTTTTTTAATATTATCTCCCTTTGCCCTTTGTTCACTTCCGACTTTCCTGCCAATTTTATACGCGACTTTTCTCTCACTTCTAAATTTTTGTGTGTGTTTGTGTGTGCGACAGTATGCAGAGATACCGAAATATAATATTGGAATGTTGCGTTACCGAGTGATTAACACATTCGCTTTCCGACCATGATACTCGGGTTCGAATCTCACCATGTCAAGGAATTGACATCTTTATGGGCTTGTGAACGTGATACCAGAGTGAGGCATCGCTCTATAGGAAAATAAAATATACCTTATTGATATGAAAATATGTAGGAAATGATATAATTTTCGAAATAGCCGATATAGCCACGCAGCGACTTCCGCATCTTGTAGACTATATGTCACGTCACGCAACCGCCGTTATTTGGGCAAAGGGAAAAGTGATAAACCTCTACTCATGTACAAAAGACAGTCGAGTAGTTTGAACCGGAAGATCGGTGAATGTCTCTACTTCTGTTAAATAAATGTGTGTATACCTTTCCCAAGGGGATTTGCACGTAAAAGAATGTAATGAACCCGACTGGAATTCGAACTCTGCTCTTCGATTTCTCATTCCATGACCCACCTCCTTTTGATATATAGATTTTGGACATAATATTTTTCAGTTGAAGAATATAGCTACTCCATACACAACTACTTATGTGCTTGTGTGCGAACTTGTTGACCATTTTTCACACACACACACACACACACACACACACACACACACACACACACATATATATATATATATATATATATATATAAACAGAAGTGACAAAATATTAGATACATCTACATGACATAATTTATCCCTTTGCTCAAATAACGGTGGCCACGTGACGTGACACAGAATCTACGAGTTGCAGAAGTCGCTGCGTGGCTATATCTATGCAGACATGATCCAGTATAGCCCATAACTGGGTTTTATTTGGTGTCTTTGTCGGGAATGTAATGGGATCTCCATTATATGCCATATTTGTTCAATACGGTTTAAATCTGGCGTGTGCGGAAGCGAACTGAAATTCAAAAGTCAGTCGACTGTTCCTCGCTCATTCGGTCTGCAAATAGATCTGTGTGTAGCACACCTGTCAGGACTCGTGGTTCTTGCAAACTCCAACAGAACATGCTTCATATCATTACAGAGTCACTACCGTAGCTTGCACAACACACTGCTAACATTCGGTCTCCTCCATGCACAAACTCGAATGTCGCTCAAAAGATTTATACATAGAAATGTAACTTTTCACAACTTGACACAGCGTCTGTCTTCGACAGTCCAATGATGATGTCTTTCCTAGTTCAGGTGAAATAAGTGATGTTATGATTCAGATTCAGAGTCGGCTCTGAAAATGGCAGTTCTTGTGAAAAGGGTGCATTGTTGAAACTTCTTACATATATTTGGAACATGGGGAAAATGCGAGTGATGCGACGACTGGAAGTGCCAGGGAATGTTCAAGCTGTAAACGTCTCAGTAACAAACATTCATGACTAAGCTGATTGATTAATATCCAAGGAAGATAAAAGAAAACAGATAGATAGATAGATATGAACAGACTAAGTTAGATCTCTATCTATAAAAGGCAGGATGTGTGTGTGTGTGTGTGTGTGTGTGTGTGTGTAACGAATGCACGGCCACAATTTTCGATGGATTTGCACCAAAATTTACATGTACATGCTCCAAGTTAGTGGAAAGGCCAAGGGCGACTTTGCATTTCCCAACTCCCATCGATAGCGGAAATAATCGATTTTTTCATGTTTCTACGGCAGTTTTCATGTAGTTTGCGGCCATTTTCTACTGGCCAGAGTGAGAGCCAAAAGCTGACTGACACGAATGTTAACTAGCATGCTAGTATGCAAAAAAAAAAAAAAAAAATTCGATAGCTGCATTTGTCACAAGTGGGAAAAATTTAAATCTGCATGGCACTTTACTCCAATTGGCTCATTCACTTGATTAAACTCAACGTTGATTCTGATTCCGCAGAACTGGGTTGGGTGTGAAAAAGCATTTGTTGTTAACATTCTTTTTTCATTCGGTTTTTCCAGTTACGGGTCCTTTTTTAAAGCTGATCATTTTGTGTTCATTTTCTTTAGTAACAGATTTAATGTTTAGTATAGAGCTTATTAAAAATTCGCAGTGTGAGATAGGCAAGAAGTAAGGCATGTAGCAACAACAGCACTGCAAAGGGCACTCCTTTAAAGGCAAGGAAGGGCAAAAATATTTTAAGTCCAGTGATAGCGATTGCTGTATGAGTCGTACGATTTTTGAATCCAGTACGGGCAACGCCGGGCCATGCTGCTAGTAGATAGATAGATAGATAGATAGATAGATAGATAGATATGGGCAAAGATCAAAATATGAATTTCAATATTTTTTGTGAGAAGTAGCGAAAGTCTTCCTTTTTATTTTCACTCATATAAATCGCTAATTCTTTTAAGTCGATTAAAATAAACTATGTTAATCGTCAAGTCACTAACATATGGCAAAAAAGACCGCTTACATTTCCAAGACCAACTTCTCTGTTTACAAATATGAAGTGCAGTTCGAAAATCGAGACTGTCAAGTGGATAAGTATCAAATTGTAAACTAGAGGCGTGTACTCTTCATTATCTATCTATCTATCTATCTATCTATCTATCTATCTATCTATCTATCTATCTATCTATCTATCTATCTATCTATCTATCTATCTATGTATCTGTTCTTATCTAATCCACTGCGGCAGAGATGGTTAAACTGTTATATATATATATATATATATATATATATATATATGTGTGTGTGTGTGTGTGTGTGTAGAGAGAGAGAGAGAGAGAGAGAGAGAGATAGATAGACTAAGACATTATATATATGTGTGAGTATGAAAAAATAGATTGTTCATATCTATCACAGTCTCTTCTATTTACATATCTTAATCTTTTCAACGGCGAGAGATATAGTCTATGATGTATATATATATATATATATATATATATATATATATATAGAGAGAGAGAGAGAGAAAGAAAGAAAGAGAGAGAGAGAGATGAACAGACTGAGATTTTAAATACATAGATATCAACAGACTGAGATGGATAAATAGATAGATATATAGGTAGATAGATAGATAGATAGATAGGAATTGATTGCAATAGACGTAGTTATATTTCTTACAGTCTCTACCTATGCATTTCAATCTATCAATGTAGATTTCTTTCATTCTGTTGATTCATATATATATATATATATATATATATATATATATATATGTATGTATGTATCTACGATAGATGGATAAAAAATGTCTCTCATCGAGGCTGATTTTGTTATTCATGCTTAATGTTAACAATATTTTTATTTTGTGTCACATACTTTTCTTTTTATTTTCGCACACTCTTTTGAGTTCAAATGGGTTTAGGTGATAAATACTTTCAGGCATTGGTACTTTGACTCAACCCTATGTACTGTACGGGGTAACCTATGCTATCTATAATTAGGAATTCTTTTAGTCCGTACCTGAAAGGAAAACCTCCTGTTCTCTATTTGTATCAATGTCTTGGCTGCCCAATAGCCTCTCACCCATCCGTACCAATAGATAGCCACCACAACTCAATGAGAACATGTTATGCTCTTTTGTAAATAATCTGACCTATGTAATCTTCGGGCCTTTACAATATGCCCTTTATGAGTCATTCAATTTTATTTATTTTTTTCATAAGTACTTTAGGTTTTTCAATGATGCAGGCAACGGTTACAGGAGATTGTCTCTTATTCTTTCAACGTCGTTTCCCATCCTGTTTACTCTCGCTATATATAGCTGTGTATACAATAATGGATAGCGGCTCGAATTCAGTAAACTGAGAGTCGAGTTCGAATTCCAGTCGAATGTGTTACATTCGTTTACATACAAATACCATACATGGATCCATCTTTTTAAAAGTCACCTATGGGTAAATAGCATGACAAGACTGGGTCTATAGTCTTGGGGGATTTGATCTCCCCGTTGTTAGCCGTTATTAGTTTGTCGGCCTGTGTTTTGGGGAGGTCTTTTTTTACTTATTTTTTAAATTTATTTTCATCGCTAAAAATGGTGTCGTATAAACAGGCCACATTAAATATAAAATAATACAAAAATAAAATAAATAACCGTTACATATGACGTCACACTAGACCATTTCAAATGTCCAGCCTTCCAAAGAATACCAGAATGCAGACAACTGTAGATATATATTCTAGATAATGACTGAAAGTCGGATGTATGTATGTATGTATGTATTTATGTATATATACCAAAATACAAAAATCGATTAAACGCGGGCTTTCCGACAATTCCTCCAATGAATCCATATTTAACAAAGCTAAGAAAGACTACGAAACAGCCCTAAAAGAAAGCGAATTCGCAGCAACATTCACATACCCATCAGAGAACACAAAAAAACGGCCAACAGGAAAAGAAATATGGTTCAACTCACCGTACAGCAAAAACGTAAAAACAAACGTAGGAAAAATATTCTTCAAACTCAAACACAAACATTTTCTGGAATCAAGCACCCTACACAAAATATTCAACAAAAACAGTAAAAATCAGCTACAGTTGCACCGAGAACATGGTACAAATATTAAAAAAAGCACAACAGGAAAATTATCAACAAACCACACGAACAAATTAAACCCACTTGTAACTGCAGAATAAAGAACAAATGACCCTTAAACGGTAACTGTTTACAAAACAACGTGATATACCAATCACAATAAAATCACCAGATAATGAAGAAAAAGTATACATAGGAGTAACTGAAGGACCCTGGAAATAAAGAAATTATGCACACAAAACATTATTCACAAATAGTAAATATGCGAACATCACAATGCTTTCTAAGTATATCTGGGAAATTAAAAACAAAACGCACATCGCACCAAAAATATCTTGGAAATAAGGAAAAAATCATCAGCCTACGACAACCAATCCAAAACTTGCAAACTTGAAGGAAAAAATAGCTATCATTACTTTCCCAGACCAAAATAAATTATTAAATAAAAGACCCGAGCTCGTCTCAAAATGCAGACATCAAAACAAATTTTTACTTCGCTACTTAAAAATCGAAAACTGAAAAAATAAAATAAGATAAAAATAAATAAAATAAATAAAATAAGATAAAAATAAATAAAATAAAGAAAGAAAGAAAATGACAATAAAATAATTAACCCAAACAAATTACCCGTTAAAATAGACGAAATAGAATAAATAAATAAAAAACAAAATCAATGAACCCAAATAAATATATTAAATAATAAACAAACCATTATGACCAAAATATTAGTTAGACTATGAAAATCAAACCAAAAATCGGACGAAAAACATAGCTATAACTGTTGTATAACGATAAAAATACTACGTTACTTAAAAATCGAAAACCGAAAAGAGTAAATAAAAATATACAGTATAATAAATAATAAAAATCAAGTAAAATAAATGAATCTAAATTCATCCAAATAAACTAACAAGCCGATCCCGATAAATTAACCGTTAGAAAAAACAAATAAAGACAATCAATCCAAATAAATATATGAAGTAATAAACAAATTAAAAACTATTCCCGCCAAATTAATAGTTAGAATAAACTACAACAATCAACCCCAAAATCGAATAAATAGCTTTATCTTCCCAAACCAAAACAAAACCATTACATAAGCGATACAAACAAATTTTTACTACGTTGATAAAAACATCGATTAAAATAAAAATATAAGATAAGAAATAAAAAATAAATATAAAAATAAAAAATAAAAATAAATAATGACAAGCAAAAATAATTTAACCCAAATAAATAAAGAAATAAACAAATAAACGACTTGCGGTAAAATAACCGCCAAAATAGACTACCCACAATGCACCACTGACCCGTATATATAAATAGCCGAGAAAAATATCAGCACTCGTGGCCTGACGATTGCTTCTAGCATGAAACAGACTATCGCCTCTAAGTGTTGACTTCAATGTTCACTTTTATATTTGCACAAGCTCTATCTCTGATATTGAGCACTTTATCCCAGAAATATAGCACACCCTAAGACTATATTTCTTCATATATATATATATATATATATATATATATATATATATATATATATATATATATATATATAAAGGGTGTTTCACTAACTTGGACCAATTTGAAATGTGAATTAAATTTAAGCGTCTAATGATTTTTTTCTTTTTCTTTCAGATTTAACAACTTAAGTCTTTGGCAATTTCAACCATGGAAAGATTAACAATCAAACAACATGAAGCCTATTGCGAAAACGGACTTTCAAACAGAAATTTTCCTAGATTGAATCATCTCTCGAAAGAGCGATGTCAGTTGGCCACTACGATCGTGCTTCTTGACGCCTTTAGATTTCTTCAATGGAGTCATTTCGAAAGTAAGGCCAACAAGCTAACAATAATTCAACAGCTGAAGGATGAGATAATAAGCCATATTAAATGCAATGTCAGTATTTCTCTTTCCTTAACAATATTTTTAATCTCATATTCTCTAACACTCATTAAACCCTTGGGTCTTAGTGACTTTATTGGATTGTTTGGGGCGAAATGATTATATATATATATATATATATATATATATATATATATATATATATATATATATATATATATATATATGTATGTATGTATAGGGAGAGAAAAACGTGCGACGAAGCGCATTGAATGCTGGTGTTAATAAATTTAATATAATGGAGCTATTAAGTATATATTTATAGATATTCATTTGTCCTCACCGGTAGCACAACTCGGAGCTTCATGTACTATGCAATCTTCAGGTAGAATCTATACTCAGAACCTGAAGATTCTGTTGTGCATGAAACACTGATTGGTGCTATCGGGGGTGAGGAAAAAAGCCTATATTTAGAGAGAGTGAGAAAGAACCAAAGATAAACAGTGCTACAGATATGAATACACACACATAGTCACATCCGCACACTCATGCACATATATACATACATATACACATGTATATATGTGTGTGTGTATGTGTACTAACAACACATACACACGCATATATATATATATATATATATATATATATATATATATATATATATATATATATATATATATATATATATATATCCTCACATGCATATATACGTTTTTATGTATATTTGCATACCTGTATGCATACCGATCGAATGTATATCCTCGGACAGGATTCGAAGCTGTGTCACACTTTTGCAGGAGAAATTAACATTTGACCCGGTTTACTTTAACCCCTTACTCTCTCTCTCTCTCTCTCTCTCTCTCTCTATATATATATATATATATATATATATATATATATATATTAGGTTGCTGCAAAAACGACGTAATAATGTCGTTTTTTGACGTTAAAAAATACGTCAAAAAACGACATTATTACGTCATTACTTTTGCACCAACCTTATATATATATATATATATATATTTTCAAGCAATTGTTTGAAACATTTATTCGATGAATTTAATTTAACCATTTTTTTATGTAATCTATGGAAAAGCGTTAGGTCAACTGCATTTTCTTGCAAGGAACATATTATGTTGAAAAAGTATATGGTAATCGCCTATTTTACGAGGGAAATGGTTTTTAAGTTTTCCAGCGGATATCTGAAACCATGTATAGTAATTTTCCAAGCGTATCTCAGATATGGCACATAGCCGTAAATATAGGGCACCAAATAAGGATCGAACTCACTATTTATTCGTAATTGTTCTAGCAAGACAAGCTCGCTAGCCATTACACCACCTCGAGATGCCAATCCTGTAACCGTGTATAAGGACGGACCTTATATACACTGTTTTTTTTTCTTCTCATACATACATAATCATGATAAATTTTAAATTATACAAGAAGAGAGGATCAAGAATGAGTAATAATAACATTGATGAATTATAAAAATATATTTTAAATGTTCTTACCGTAGATCTTAGCAATAACTGTATTCGACTTTTTTTAGAAAAGTTATTACGGTTTCTACTTCGCAGATCAACATTGCTACTATCACTCCAGCTGTGCCATTTCTGGTATTGATTGTGAAAGGCAAAAAGCGGAAAGAAAAAGGATTACTCCAAATCCTTTTTGTCCTCATTAAGCAAGGGATTTATTGATGTAAATAAGTTTGCATGTAGCTCATGATATCAGCTATTAATATAATCGGTAGATTTATAGGATTTATCAAGGTAATACAATAATCTTCTCATTCGCTTTTGCGATTATGTATAAAACTAAATTGGGACCTATAATAGAACCCTACTTTATTTTTCTTCTTTATTCTGTAACAAGTGGTTCTCAGACTCACCAATCATATTTCACACATGGGATATCAGGTTTTATCAATTAAGCGACAATTCTGAATTTTTCTGTATTGCATTTTTTAACATTAAAATTTTATAATGTTAATTATAATTTCTTTAAATGTATAAATTTTGATTCTAACACAGCGGGGATAAGCGATATTTCTAGAATTACGTTCCGTAAGACACCAAACTCACAAATATCTTTAGGAAAGGTATAGACGTTTCTATTTCCCCTATAGGTAAAATAATAGAAATTATATCTGGAGAAAACTTTTTTAAAATTTTTTTTAAACAGAATTCACTCGGAAAAAGTATCCTTACAATTCAATATAAGTATCGATTTTAAATAATCCACAAACGGTTAATAATCGATAAAATAAGCAAAACAAATCAATCAATCAAAAAACTGGAAGATATTTTTTCGAAGTTGATGGTGTAGTCCTAGACGAAAATAAGCCTTTGTTCGATTTTTTGTAGTAGAGGGTGATAGCTCATACAGTTGTATATACTGTTATTTCATTTGATATATATATCATATATGTATATATATATATATATATATATATATGTGTGTGTGTGTGTGTGTGTGTGTGTCTGTATATATATATATATATATATATATATATATGTGTGTGTGTGTGTGTCTGTATATATATATATATATATATATATATATATATATATATATATATGTCGAGCACTGTGGGGAGTAAAGAACGAATTTGTAAACAGTCACTATTACTGCTGATAATGCATGACTCACCTAGCAAGGTTTAAGTTCTCTGAGTGGTGTGTTTATGAAAAAATAAATACGCCTTCGATGACCTAGGGATTAGAATCTCCGTTTGATACCAAATTGGTCCGGTTTCGGGTTTCGCTCGAAGGTCTATCACACTGATGTGCTGTGAAACAGCGAAACAGAAGGTCACTGGATTACGATATTAACTCTCGATAAAATAATTTAATCGGTCGAGCACTGCTGACTGGTGTGTTTATGAAAAAATAAATGCGCAAAAATTCCCCTTTCTCTTGCCGGGCGTCGATGACCTAGAGTGAAGAATCTCCGATTGATACCAAATCGGTCGTGTTTCGAAGCGATCGGATGTCTAGCCACACTGATTAGCTGTGAAACAGTTGTCTGTGGATGCTTATGTATATATATATATATGGTATAAATAAAATGACAATTGGAAAAAAGATCTTAGATTTTGCCGAGTAGTAAGAGATTTTTTTTTTTTTACTATAAAGGTAATTTACATTAACCAGAAAAAAAAGGCTTAGACAGAAGCGTCTATCTTTTTAAATTTGGATTTTTTAATGTAACTATAACAACAAGAACATTTCGATTTCATTTTTGCCTTGAAAAAGTCGGAAGACGAAACGCCTCGGCAAAATCTAAGATCTTTTTTCCAATTGTCATTTTATTTATACTAATCTGTCTTGTCCACAGAATTTATCTATATATATATATATATATATATATACTGCTTGAAGCAATGAAAGATACACTATTCATTACGAAAATCATAGCATTATGTCGCTATTTAATCACCGAAAACTTTGGCCGCTATGTAATCAAGTTAACTTAATTTATGTAAATTATTTAAACTGTAATTACGTATTTTAATTGTAGTTTTTACAGTTACGATTTGGATATTTTAAAACGTTGCTGTTATAAACCTTATAGAACTTTGCTGTTATACTCATAATTCACTTTATTTTTAGCTGTAATTTTCTTATATAAAGGGCTTCCAGAATTTATAGGTTTTTTTTTTATTATTTTCGTGGTGGAGTATATTTGTACTCTCAATAAATATTTCTCTAAAATACAGCGTTCAAGCTCACATATTCATAACTTATATTAATAGTTTGTCTTAGTAATTCACCCCCTGAAGAAGATCTTGGATGAGATTGAAAGTAATTGGGGAAATAAAGACCATATGGATAATTACGGCTTTTACATTGATCAATTCTGTACAAACACTAAGAAATTCATCCCTGAACTTGAGAGGATTAAAATAAAAATAGTCATATGTCTAGATTATTCAAACAAACACACACGCGCATGCGTGTGTGTGTATGTGCGTCTGCGTTTGTGTGTCTGTGGATCGATTCTGCCGTCGAGAAGAAATGATTAGCGTTCAGTAAATTTTAACGTTTTACTGAACAACCATCAAAAGTGAATTGTTTAAAGTGGTCGATCGCCTGTGCCATGCAATGTTCACCTTCTTCATCATAGCACCATGTCCTGTACTGGTGCAAATGTGTATTACATGTCAAGAATGATAATACAATAGCACGCGTTTTGAATAGGAGATTTCGACCTCTGAACTGCATGTTGGCCGTTGGTTCCTGTAAGAAGTGCATTCACCCTTTGAAACCCTTTAATTTGAATACAGTTTTTTCCTGTTGCATTGCCCTACCTTCTTATGCTGGGAGGTCTTGGTCAATGCACCAAATTAATACAGTGTTGTATAGCCACTTTCTTGGGTTGGTCTTGGGACGACGGCTTCAATTCCATAATAAAATTGCATTCTTCCCTTGCGATCTGGGATTCGGAGATGAAAGACATCAACAAAGATAATTCAAACGCTTGTTTTCTTTATTTAAAAAAAAAAATCCATAACTTCAACAAATAAATTTTAAAATTGTAAAATAACTATAACAGAGCGCATTCACAGAAATTTTTAAAAATCACAACCGAATGCAGATTTTATCGCAGTTACAATAATTTTTATTTATAATTTAATCTTGAGGATGATCTTACAAATGGTCGAAACTACTTAGATAAAAAAAACAAACTATAGAGCCTTCTTTGATAAATTTCATCTTAATATCAAGAAACTGATTAGACAACTGGAAAAGATCACTATAAAAAAAAGTAGACACAATATATGTTTATATTATTCGATGAAACATCTTTGAATGAAGATATACTGCCTATACACACACACACACACATAACATATATATATATATATATATATATATATATATATATATATCAGCACACTCATAGTACAATATGTACAACTGGATATATTCTATATCTATACAGACTATTAAAATACGTTTGCGTGTAGGTGTTCAAATAATTTTTATTATTTGATATATAGAATAATGTAACAACAACTTTTGAAGGAAGACGCTTGTATAAAACTAGATAATTGCGTGCACACATACACATAGATGGAGTTATGGATGGATTCTCCCGCCAAGAATGACGTATTAACATTCAGTAATTTTTTTTTTTTTTTTACTGAACTACCCTCACAGGTGAATTGTTTAAAGTGGTTAGCTGCCTGTGTCCTGCAATGAACACTTTCACCATTAGATCACCGCGTCCTGTGCTGTGTGCTAAATGCCAGATGAGGCTACAATTTTGATTAAGAATTTTTACACCTCCTACCTGAACTTCTACACCTACAAGAAGCTCATTTGCGTCACATTGTTGGCGTGTTATACTCTCTCTTTCTCTCTGTCTTTCTCTCTCTCTCTCTCTTTCTCACTCATTCACTCAATAATAATAATAATAATAATAATAATACAACAATTTCTTGATTGAAGTTGCCAGAATGTTGGATACCACTACTGTCTCAGTTATTATTGGGGCGTTGGAGTCTCTACCGTCGAAATTAAAGTATACATTGAGAAAATCAGAATAAAGCCTAATATTCTGTTGCTTCAGAAAACTGCTTTGCATTGCACTGCAGTTATTCTTAGGTGCTCTCTGTTTGAGTGTGTACGACTTGAGCACCTATAATGCAGCATCTGTGCTTGAAATCGAAAACCGTGCGAACGAAATACTACTACTACTACTACTACTACTACTAATAATAATAATAATAATAATAATAATAATAAGAAGAAGAAGAAGAAGAAGAAGAAGAAGAAGAAGAAGAAGAAGATTTTGTCACAAAGATTAGGGAACTGGAACAAGAAGAAGCCTTTGGGTACCTAAGAATTAGCGAAGGAGTTGTGCATCTGGTACTGAATACCGAGATGAATATTCAAACAGAATATCAGCCATAGACACCATGTTTCTTCCTGTGGTGCAATACAGTTTCAACATTCTTAACTGGACCATAGCTGTCATTAAGCGAGTGGACACCAAAACGAGAAAGCATCTCACTTATCGCTACATACATCATCCCAAGGTTGATGTTGATCGTCTGTATGTGCACAGATCCAAAGAAGGCAGAGGATTATTTCAAATAGAACAGTCTTACAAAAGTACAATTGGCCTTCAAAGATAACTGGAAACTACAGAAGACGGGATGATGATATGTGTTACAGGTGAAAGCAGTAGGCAACAATATTCTGTAATGAAAGAAGCCAACAATTTCAAAATGAAATTTCAAATGAATGAAGAAATATAAGGAAAGCATAATACCCCGACTGAAGCTGCAAAATGCTTAAAAAAAGAAAGCAAAGGTAAATGCAACCGACGAGATACAGAAACGATCGTAAGAAAAACCGCTTCACGGTCAATACTTTGCCGGTACCAAATAAGCTGATGTAGACAAACCCCGTACCTATCAGTGGTTACGTAGTGCAGGGATAAAAGCTGGAACAGATGGTTTTATTCTTGCTGAATAGGACCAATGCTTGCTAACTGGAAATATCTGTACTGGAAAATCTGCAACTTTTACGGGAAGGAAACTGCAGGAAACTGGTATGAACATCACTCTGACCCGGTTACAGAGATAGGGTCTGTAACAATTTTATGGAGTTTCCCAATACACACAAATAGAACAATCAAAGCTAATTGCCCAGACAATATGATTAAAGACATCAAAATCAAAAAGTGCCTACTTATTGACATGACAGTCCCTGCAGACTGTAATGTATCTTTGAAGATCTTCAAAAACTATCAAAATACAAGGACCTTGAAATTGAAATCTCAAAGGTCCGGCACATAAGAACATCAACAATTCCTGTCGTAGTTGGAGCCCTCGGATTGATTGGAAAAAAATTCCAATAGAGCCATTGAATGGATTCCTGGTAGGCCATGACTTAAAGAAATACAAACATTTGTTCTCACGTATAGAGCCCACACTTTATGAAAGGCTTTATACAAAATGTGTGTGTTATGTTTTTTTGGTTTGTTTTACGGCATATCAACCTCAATGGGTTATTTAATTTTTTATTGATGGTAATATTTTTTCCAAAAATGCATTGTTGCTAATATTTCTTTTTTCAAAAATGTATCGCTGGTAATATTTTTTTTCTTCAAAAATGTATTACTAGTAAAAAATTTTCTTCAAAAATGTATTGCTGGTAATATTTTTAAAAAATGTATTGCTGGTAACATTTTGTTTCAAAATTGTATTGCTGGTAATATCTTTGTTTCAAAATGAATTGCTAGTAATCTTTCTTTTTTTTTTTTTCAAAATGTGTTGCTAGTAATATTTTAAAAGAAATGTACTGGTAATATTTTTTTTCAAACATTTATTGCTGGTAATATTTTTTTCCAAAAATGTATTGCTGGTAATATTTTTTTAAAAATGTATTGCTGGCAATAATCTTTTACAAAAACGTATTGCTGGTATTAAAACCTATTTTGAAAATTTCATAGTGTTTTGACAGCAGTTTGGGGGGGGGTTAACTATTTGCCCATAGCTGGATCCCGAAAAGGTGCTACCACCCCGGGTCAGGGTAAACCTGGGAACTAAATTAAGAAGCACTTCCTACTCAGAAGCCTTGCTGTTGGATGTAGTTTATCATCTTCCACAGGAGACGGATGTAGTTTATCGCCTTTCCCAGGACGGTTCAGAATTTGCTACGTGGAAAATATCATGATGCCATTTCTGACCTTAGGTCCACACACCAGAAATCAAAGGAAATAAAATAATGATAATAATAATGATAATCAAAACGTTAGGTAAACGAGCTCCAGTATATAGTAAACAAATATCTTGTGCATGAACAAAAAAATATTAGAAATTTATTATTAGAAACCTTTTGGTTTCAAAATAGAAAAAAAAGGTAAATGAAATAACATTCATGTTGTGTTCAAGTAGTCGGAAATCAATATCTATGAGTAAAGTCTGGATAATTTGATTACAAATTTGTAGTTTCTTTGTTTAGTCCTTTTTTTTTACCTTGCCTTATTTATTCTGAATAAAAGTCTTTGAGATTTTTCAATGAACACAAAAAGGAAAACCGCTGACGATAACAAAATTCTGTTTATCACAAGATATAATTCCTATATGAGTTTTGGGGAAAGCAGCTTTGTGTGTGTGTCTATATATATATATATATATATATATATATATATATATATATATATATATATATATATATATGCATATATGTGTGTGTGTGTGTATGTGTGTGTCTATCTATCTATCTATCTATATATATATATATATATATATATATATATAGACGTTATTTTTTTATAGATATGAATATTTAAGTAAATGTTCTGTTTATAATAGACCCTATTAACAATATTTACTGGCCTCCGAGAAATTTCATAGAAAATATGTGTCCTCCGACAGGAATCGAACCTGTATCCTCACTTAAATATTTGTATCTATAAAAATAATGTATAAACAATAAATATATCAAAATAATTGTTGGACTTAGTCCATTTCATAATGACGTCATTTGTTTACGTTAAGATACGTTTCGAGCAGATATGAGACGTTCGAGAGAAATCATGAGAAATGTGTAGTTTAAAACCAGTAATTAACCTTGCCAACCAGACACTTCTTCTATAGCTAAATGGCTATATGACGTAAGGCTATATGACGCTTCCGTGTAGGATACAGATACTTTACATTTTGTATAAATAATTTTATGGCAACTGTTCGGATGAGTTCTTCGCCATGGTACTCTTTAATTAAAACATCTCATCAATATACAGTTGAGTTGGCTTGATGTAGCTGCATGTTCTATGCTGACAGCTTCTTCTCTCGCACTTCCCGCTCGTGAAACACTCTTCCGGCTCCATGCTTTCCAGCCAACTTTAATCTTCAAAAATGTAAACGCATTGTCAACCACTTTCTACTGTCCTCTTGATTATTCTTCCTTTGTTTCCGTTCTCTCTCTCTCTCTCTCTCTCTCTGTATATATATATATATATATATATATATATATATATATAGGTAACTACACTCGTCTCGGAAAACCTTCGGTTTCTTGATTTGCTGGTGATCAAATCAATTTCGAAGGAAAAAACAGTTTAAAAAAAAGAAAGACCTAGGAACATGAACGTCTGTCGAAAATAATCGTACAGCATACAGGTCCAAAACCCAAAGAAAAGATCCCTGATACGAGTAATCAACTAACTAAAAACTGCTCAATACAAAAGTAGAGCAGGCCTAGTCAAACCTAGAGAGCCAGACAAACCTACCAAGTTTTCACCTAAGCGGTTCATCAGGGAAAGCTGGCTAAAGAGGTAAAGAAAACAATATACTTATAGGCGATAAACTCTTATAGGGCCCACCCCTTTTTCATATAAGTGGACTCGACCGGAGTGTTACTGGGACTGCTGCCGTTAAATACCCTGAGTCAGTCAGAATATTCGAAGAAAGAGCTAGAGAGAGATTGGGAGAGTGAGCAGAGAGAGATTGTGATTGAGTTGGAGGTAGAGTAATAGTGTGAGGTAACCACTTGTAGAAGTCAGTTACAAGCACGTAGACCCTAAGGAAGTCCTACTTCGTGACTGTATATATATATATATATATATATATATATATATATATATATATATATACTATTAGTGTGACTAACCGCGTTCCTAGATTTGCTAACAATATACCCATTGTATTATTGTATAAATACATTTAATTTATTATCTTTAATTCTTGCGTTTGTCATTCCTTGGAGACCGAATTTCATCTCGGAATCCACAACATAAACATAGACTATATATATATATATATATATATATATATATATATATATATATATATATATAATCTTCTGTATTTTTGTAGACAGATTGTTGTAGTTTTGTAAGACAGTTCTAGTTGAACTAATCCTCTTTCTCCTTCGGATCTGGTCACATACAGACGATGAACATCAGTATTAAAGTGATGCATGCAGTGGCAAGTGAGAAGCTTTCTAGTTTTGACGTCCACTCGCTTAATGTCAGCTGTGGTCCAATTAAAGATGTTCAAATTGTTTATGGCTGATATTCTGTTTTATGAATTCAGCTCAATATTTAACACCACCCGCCCACGCCTGTAGTATTCTTTTCTTAATTTGTCCTTCATTTTGTATGCTGTATTCCATCTCCTTCGCTGACTCCTAGGTCTTTATAGGCTTCTTTTTGTTCCACTTCCCTAATCTTTGTGACAAAAAGTCTAAATCTACTGAGTGTGTTTCTGTAAGTCTTGAATGTTACTTTTGAAAAATCATCTAATCTGAAATCTATACCGATTTTACAAATATTTAGGAGAGCCTTCAACTCTTTGTTGTCTTTGGCAAAGAATTTGATATCATCCAAGTAGAATAGGTGATTAAACACTTTCGTTTTTACTTTGCATCCATAGTTATTGCTGTTTAGTTCATGCGAAAAGGGAATTAAGGAAATAAAGAATGGAGAGGAGTCTCCTTGAATAATTCATAGTTGTATATTCAAACAACTGGAAGTGGCATTGCCTTTGGTATGATTTTGATATAATGCGGTTTTACACAGTTCCATTCTATATTTAAGGAAATTTACTATCAGCGAGGAAACTTTGTTCGCTTGCAAAGCCTTAAGGGTACAAAAGTGTGACCCACTGTCAAAGACTTTAGTGTAAGCTATCCATGCTGTGCTGAGATTTTTCTATTTTCCGCCAGTTTTGTGGATCCTTTTGTTTATCAGTAGTTGATCTTTGCAACCATATGAACCCCCACTTACACCCCATCTTTTCCAGGGGAAGAATGTTGTTTTTTTCGAGAAAAGAATAAGTCCAGTTCATCAGGACAGACGTGATCAGTTTATACGTCGTGGACAGATATGTTATTGACCTGTAATTTTTCGGACTGTTTCGGCTGATTTAGCAGAATATATGTGATTCCTAATGCATCCTGGGACTTCATTGGGATTACTAATAAATATTGATAAAGTTTGTGCAAGGGTTTTATGGATTGATGATAGATGATAGAACCAAAAATGGGATACATTGTCATTTTCTGGAGATTCTATTTTTTTTTAGATTTTGTTAGCGCTTGCCTAACATTAGTCGTAGTTATATTTTCCCATTTTTGTAGAGGTTTATCCAGCATTCGTTCTTCTCGTTAGATTCAATATTCCTTTGAGAAACTCCAAATAATCTCCCAAATTCCTGCATTTTTTTCAATAGATGATGGCTTTTGGACATCTATAACTGCTGTTCAAATTTCCCTATAAAATGTCTTAGAGTTCGCTTGGATTATCTTATTTTGGCGATAGAAGGCTTTTCGTATCGTCTTGTTCTCTGTGCCTTTAACTACTGTTTCTATTTTAGTATTTCCTTGATTAATGGAATGCCATTTACCAATTTAATTTTATATCTCCGCTTGATCTTGCTGCATTTGGGTTGAGATATTTAGGTTTCTTGAGATCTCATCTTGTACCGATAACTCACATCTGATTTGCTTTATTTCTCGCTTCACTTTTGCCTTCCAAGATAGCTCTTTTTGTCTGTTGTTTGATCTTTTCATTTTTTGGTACCCAAGCTTCCCAGCAGCCTGTTGCGCATATAACATTATTCACTTCTGGGATGTTTCCCAGTGGTTTGTCCGTTAACAATATTTGCAGTGCAGCGTTGTATATATGCTCAATGTTTTTATTGGACATTGTCATATGAATTTTGGGGAGCTGGTCTCTGTTTGAGATTTGTGTGCGAGTTACTCTGCTGAGTACAGTGAATGATGTGTTTTTTGTTGTTGCTTCGGTGATTATTATTATTATTATTATTATTATTATTATTATTATTATTATTATTATTATTATGTCCTTGTTGTATACACATTTCCTCCATGGTACCAACCAGAGACCTAAGGTTAGAAATGGTTTCAGGGCATTTCCCACTGATCATTTTTGTAAAAAAACTCAGATCACACATATTTTACATATTGTTATCATTATTATTATTATTATTCTCAGTTATTACTTCCTTTTTCCTTTTCCTTTTCCTTCTTTCTTTCTTTTTCCCCTAACATCTATCCTTTTTCCACCTGTTTTTCTGCCTCTGCCGAATTACTTCATAAATTACCGATATTAAAAACGTACGCATAATAATACAAGCCTTACCGAATTCAAGTAAACCAAAGTAATTGCTTGATCTTTTATATATATATATATATATATATATATATATATGTGTGTGTGTGTATATATCCGTGTGTATATATATATGTGTGTGTATGTATGTGTGTGTATGTGCGCGCGCCGAGGAGTGTCCTTTTTCTAACATCTTATCGATTTAAAGCGTATGGTCGAGTTTATTAGGCGACCTTCCTCGCATATCAGCCGTAGTAGCCTCATGGGAATTAGTCTCTGATCTTTTCGAAATCAAATGATTTTCCCACACCCCAAAAGCCTGATTTTTATTCTGTTAGATTTATTATTTATCTCATTGTTTTGTTGTCGTTTTTTTTTTTTTTTTTTTTTTTTTGAAGAATTTTGAACGCAATATTTAGAAGCATGCACATAACTCTGGTCACGCCTATAATTTGTTTGTTGCTGCATGGGAAGAACGATTTTAACTCTCACATTGGAAGCTTCTGTTCCTTCCTCCTCTTACTCCTTGTTCTTCCTGAAGATCATCATCATCATCATCATCATCATCTCTCTTGTCGAGGTTTACGGCCAAATCACGTTCAAACACCGTTTCTCGTACGATCGCCGAAGACACGCAACGTCGAACCTGGTCAGTAGCTAAGATGGGTGACTGCTAAAAAAAATACCAGGTTCTGTAAGCTTGAATGTGCGTGTGGTGCAAGGGTTAAATGCTAGGTATTGTTAATCGAAGAGCCGAGTTCTAATTACAGTCAAGTTGATTATACTCATTTATGAGCAAATAACCTTGGGAAAGGCATGAATCCACCTCTTCCCCGCCAGCTATTAGGTTGGTGCAAAAATAATGTCGTTTTCTCACATAGTAACACATGTGAGAAAACGACATTATTTTTGCACCAACCTAATATTATTCAATCATTAAATCATTATCTTCCCACCCAAAAAAAATTTTCAATATATAAATATGCTGCAAAGGGTTGTTAAGCTGTAGAAAACTAATCAATCAATCTTGTCTTTATTTCGGCCCATGTTCATTTTACTATGCCATTACTTTACTTACAATGGCTTCTTGATTCCTCTCTTTTTCTCCAAGATAATTTTTGAAGAATTTCCACATAATAATATTATATTCTTATTCCTCATCTCAGCTTCCATCTCCTTGCTTTTTGTTTTAATATTTTTCCTGCTTGTAATTGTAATTCTTCTTCTTCTTCTTCTTCTTCTTTCACTGTATATACGTCTATGAATTCGACGTCTTTTACTTCTCTTTTCTTTTTAAATCTCTTTCCTCTGTTTTTTTTTTTTATTATTTTTCGAGTCATTCTCCTCTTCTTGCCTTTTCTTTCTTCTTTTCTTCCTTTCTTTTAAAATATATCCTTTTTTCTTTCTTTCTTTTTATTTCGCAGTTTGACACTTCTATTTTTTCTCTTACTTTATGTTTACATGTCTATAAATGCTTAAACTTTTTCTTTATTCATCTATAATTATTAGGTCGGTGCAAAAATAATGACATAATAATATCGTTTTTGACGTTAAAAGATACGTCAAAAAACGACATTGTTACGTCATTATTTTTGCACCAACCTAATGCCTTTTCGTCTACCTTTTCTTTTTTCCTTTTGTTTTGCTTAATCTTTCTTTTTTTTTTTTTTTCTTCCTCCTCGTCCATTTTTTCTCATGTCTTTATATTATATTTAGTATACGCAACGAATAAAGCAGCGGGGGTATAATTTTACCCTGATAATTATATTTACATTATTATTGCTAAAGAAAAAATTAATCAGAAGTCCTTTTATAATTCTATTTGTCCCTTCAAGTTATCAAATGCGCTATGCTCTGGGATTACCTCAGATGAATAATGAACCATTCCGTTTTGATTGCAAGGGAAGACGAAATAATAAAATATATGGGAGATATTTTTTGGTTTTATTAAAGCAAAAGAAAGCATACGTTTTGAAAAAGAAAGAAAGAAAGAAAGAAAGAAAGAAAGAAAGAAAGGTAGATAGGTAGATATAGGAGGTGATAACGCCCTGATGAGTTTAACGTCTCATTCAGTGAAATGAAAAACTATGTCAATCTTGAATTATATTCATTTGTATACTTTTACTTGATTAAATATTTAACGATGTTATAGGTGAATTTCAACTGGTATTTGACAGTCATGGAGTTTGTTCAATCGTTAACTTAAGAATTATGGTGCACCAGAAAATTCAAATAGGAAAAGTGTGAACATTTCCCGAGTTGTAAATAAATTTAACTAAGGGAAAAGAAAAAGAAAAGTAATAAAAAAGAAGAACAAAAGATAGGACAACTAATTTCTAATAAATTCTATGAGGAACTAAAAAAAAAATGAGAAAAGCAATCTCAGTCCATCTAGAAAAACAGAAAATGGAAGGAGATGATATACAACTCTATATATCAGACTATCTTGTTTGATTGATTCGTTTTTTACACTTTATCAACAGTTCGCAGGCTATATATAGCCAGGAATATTTTCAGAATGTAATATTTTTTATGTTATTTTTGGAGATAAGAATAGATTAGTGATACAAGTATTACTAATTAACCCATAGCAGGGGGGACGGAGAAGTGGGAGATTCATACCTTTCCAAAGGTATTTGCACGTAAGCGAATGCAACAAATCCAACAGGATTTCGAAATCGGCTATCCGATTAACAATTCCGAACCTTTATCCATCACACTAATCGCATATACAAGCGATTAACCATCTAGGTACTAACTGACCAAGCTCGAGCTGGCTAAAATTCATTGATCTTGTGGGAACTGGTGTTTCAACATTATATGGCAGTAAGCCTATATGTCAGACTAATGGATAATTGAATAGCAAAAGCTGTGTTACGTATATCTATATCTATATATATATATATATATATATATAAGGTAGGATGTGTGTGTGTGTGTGTAACGAATGCACGCCCGCAATTTTCGACGGATTTGCACCAAAATTTACATGCACATACTCCAAGTTAGCGGGAAGCCCAAGACCGACTTTGCATTTCCCAACTCCCATCGATAGTGGAAATAATCGATTTTTCATGTTTCTACGGCAGTTTTCATGTAGCTTGCGGCGATTTTTACTGGTCAGAGTGAGAGCCTATAGCTGGCTGCCACGAATAGGCAGGAAGATTCTATTCTATTCGTTTTTTGTTTGAATGATTCATGTAATATATATATATATATATATATATATATATATATTATATGAATCATTCATACAAAAATCAGATATAGAAGTTAATGATATAAATGGCGAGAGTACATCTTCGCAAACAAATTTAATAAAGTACATTAACCACGAACCTGTAGATGAATGTTATGATCCCAGCCACATTGACTGAAAAACCTACCAGTACAAAAGAATTCTCCTATTACCATATTAGTACAAAAACGCACAATCTTAAAATTTAAAAATTCAACCTCAGCGTTGCGACCGCACGCTCCCAAAAATTTTCTTACAATTAACGATAACACACTTCTAAAAACATATTCCGGATTACATGTATTTTTTTGTTGTCCTGTTATTACCGAGACGTAAAAAACAAAAACAAATCTATTTCCATACCTGATGATGCCTGTATGAACAGATGAAACCTTGTAAAAAACTAAAAAAAAGACCTTATGCAACTGGAAATTATAAACAGGGATCATAACATTCATCTACAGGTTCGGGGTTAATGTACTTTATTAAATTTGTTTGCGAAGATGTATTCTCGCCATTTAAATCATTATCTTCTATATCTGTTTTTTGTATGAATGATTCATGCAATGTAAATTGAACTGCACCACATATTTGCTATATATATATATATATATATATATATATATATATATATATAAAGGTGCAAATTAAAAAAAATAATGTTTTCTTATGAAAGTATTTATTTATATATATATATATGATATTTCAGATCGACCTCAATCTTTCTTGATATATATATATATATATATATATATATATATATATATGTGTGTGTGTGTGTGTGTGTGTGTGTGTGTACAAGGTGGTATCAAAAAGTTTCCGGACTTGTTCGCACCAACAAATGGCAACACTCGGTTGCACGCACAGTAAAAGCTAGGGGTGACCTTCGTGGGCCAATGTGTCAAATGACATCGATGTGTTCACTTCGCAAGTTGTGAAATGTGTGTTTTTGTGATGCCGTAGTCTGCGATTTTGCCCTGCAAGAGCATGCTCACCGTTTTTCTTTGTTTTTTGTTTTTCGACATCCGCGGTATTGTGTATCGAGAAAACCGCCAAAAACCGTCAATCGAGAGTTCTACTGCAATGTTCTGAGACCTTTGAGGGAGGAAAGCGATCAGATATGTGGAGCGCGAAAAATTGGATTCCTCACGACGGCAATGCATCCCGTCACCGACCCTCTCCTCACGAGTTTCCAGTCAAAATCAACATTGCGCCGCTTCCGCGCCGCCTTATTCGTCAGATTTTCACCTCTGAACTTCCATCCCCTATTCCAAGCTGAAAATGCAGCTCAAAGGTCGCCGTTTTAACAGCGTTGCCGAAATCCAGAGCGAATCGCAGAAGGACATCGACTCGCTTACGTAAAACGACTTCCAAATGTGGCAGGAACGGTGGGGCATGTGTATTGCTGCGCAAAGTGACTATTTCGAAGGAGATGATATTAAAACTTAGGTAAATATATTAGTGTTTTTTGCATATAACTAGTATTTTTTTATACCACCTCGGGCATATCTAGACAGAAGTGAACGTTCAAAATACAACAAAAGCTGTTACATAAGGAAAGGCAGAAGATTCAGGATGCCTAACTTTAAATTTAAACATTTCCCATCCTATAAATCCCGGTGTATAGCCTAGCCGACTTCATTCACCTCTCTAAAACTAATGTTAATATTTTTTTAATGTTGTTGGTTTTAAGCATCCCACATTGTAACAGTTGTAGCTTAGTTAGGAGAAGAAATATATTGTAGGATCCGGGAGGTAAATTTACACTGGAAGTCTCCAAAAGTAGTTCATTTTCATATCATTTTTCTGTTAAGAAATTCTTTTATCTTGCAATTTCAATCGACGTGTCTTTGATTTCGTTCCCTCTTCCTACAGATATTTGATTCCAGTGGTAAAAAGGATTATTAATCTGAAGAAGTCCCATTGAAGTAGGAAACGTGTAACATAAGTTCTTTTAAAATAGAAACTGAATAAAGTTTTATTCCGTTTTTTTTTTTTTTATTTTCATTGAAAATAAAATTTTTCACACACTTAATTGTATGATTTAAAATGATGCATTGACCCATTTTAATGTTGACTATGTGCGTAATTGCCCATTAATGCTTCTGTCACGGTAGGTAAACAGCTATGGGAATATAAATTCGCCAAATGCTCGTTCACACACTGTCACAGCATGACTGTTATGTAAATGTTTTATTAATAGAGAACAGGAAAATGCTGATTCATGCCTGATTCAAATGCTAAAGTTCAACGTTAACATAAGAAAATTCTAAACTTCTGTCTGGATGTTTGGGATGAGTAGCTAACATTAGTTACATTCGGACTAATGTCCTCATCTTCGTTGTTATTGCCATAAGGTTTCAGCAGTTATGACCTCTGATCTTTTTCAGTTGTCTCTCGTTCCGAGTAAACTTCAAGGAATTTTGAATTGAACCCTAGATTATTCTCTTCCCGCTACCCATATGTATTGATTTTTTTTATCTAGTGAATATAGTCTAGTGGATTGAACCGTTGTTTCGCGAATTTTGTGGCATAGTAATTGTGAGTTCAATCCCTAGGTTGAGCAGTACATACTTCGTGGAAACAGGGCAAACAATAACTGATAAGTACCAACTAAGCATTAGAGGAGATATCTCTTGATATGGACAGCAGAATGGGGACAATCTACCTACGAAGATTAAATAACGGACTAATAAAATCGCACAAGGTTATCCTGATTAACAAACAAATGAAGAAAGCTCGAGAGCACAACGGTTGAAATCGGTCTGTTACGAACCACTCCTAGCGCGTTCATTTCTTACTATATATATATATAGTTGTGGGTCACCCAGGGAGGCTCGAACTCACTACTCTAATAATGGTCTGATGTACTAGCACGTTAACCATTACAACACGCAAAGCGTCAAAGAGATACTCTCAGCTTATTCCGGAACAGAATCATATGAGTAAGCAATCCCATGAAAAATTCAACCTTGTAACTTTAGCTTTTACTTTAGTTTGCCACAAGGCCACATATGAAGAGTAACCAGTGAAAATCGAACACACCACACAACAAAAATGATCTGCTAAAGTTCTTAATCATAACCCCCTTCAATATTCTTTACCCTAGTGTACATCTATGTGTTGTGTCTCTTCAGGACGTGGACGGTCACTGATCTCCACAACTTTCTATCCCTTGTGGCCCTTAGTAGTGTTTGCCAAGCCTCTCGCACCTCGCTCCGTCACCAATTATATATTCATATCTATTTGCTTATTCGTCCATTAGACGGGCACAAGCCCGTCTAATGAATGGATCGCCACCTTCACTTATCTCTCTTGTCATTGATATCCCCTTTGTTGGTTAAGTTTTCCAACGCCTTCCTTCCTCAGTTTGTGTTTGTTAACACTAACGAGTATGTTCCAATCCTCATAAAGACGTAGGACACTATTGTAAGTGGGGGTAATATGCTGTCTAAGTAGTCCACCACTAGCTGTGGTTTACCTACTTCACGCCGCTGGCGAATATTGTATTTTCTTGATGTTATAAATATGACCATTTCTTTTCCAACCTCCGTTTTGGTTATTCCTGATTCAGTAATCATTTATAGGTTACAATAGATAGATAGATAGATAGATAGATAGATAGATAGAACACACTGATAGTAACTGACAGAGACAGACCGACAGACAAGCAAATAGATAGATATGAACATACTGAGATAGATGTATAGGTATAAATATACTAATTGTTATATACTGTACCTATGAGCACTAATGGATATGTCCCAATCCTCATAAATACGTTGAACACTATTGTAAATGGGGCTAATACGCTATCTAAGTAGTCAACTACTAACTGTGGTTCTCCTACTTCACGCCACTGGCGAGTATTGTACTTTGTTAATGTTATAAAGATTACCATTTCATTTCCAACCTCCGTTTTGGTTATTCCTCATTCAGTAACCATTTCTAGCTTACAACATTATTTTCAGCTGTCTTTTTCTGATTCTGAGTATAAGGGTTCTTTTTGTTACCATTTTCTTTAAGACTTCCTAGTTATTTCTTCGCTCCGTCCATAAAATTCTCATTATCCTTCTATAGAACCACATTTTCGTTACACCCATCCAAGCGGATTGGCATCACATAGCAATACAACATTCTTTTCTGTGTTTTTACTGAAATTTTCCTGCTTCTTACTTTATTTTGATTATATATAATATAATAATATATTTGATATAAATGCGTGTCGCCTTTTTTTATTTATTTCAGTGTCCCTTCAACACGTAAGTAATTGTGGCTTTCCCAAGATTTCTTTTGCTTTATTATGAGTAAATTGATATAGGTCCTTTTTCTTCTTTTAGGCTGGCTGCCAACCAAGATTAGAAAACAGCGTCTACGTTAAAACGAATTTCTGGTACCCGGAGAAAGAATGTAGTCGTGCCTCTTTCTAGGGCATTAGTGCAACGTGAACGCAACAGACAAGGCCTGAACACCGCTTTGCCTGTGACACTTTCGATATTGATAACTGTTGTACTGAGCCTCGTATTATTTTACTCGTCTTAAAGGACCAGAATATATTTTTTCTTACTTGTCTTGTCTTCCTACCGGACAGTTATCATTACGTTCTAGGATAAGCACATACTTCTAGGAGATGGCCTCTTTTACCCTAAATAGAATATTAGCGAGCAAGAGGATGAAGGAAGTTGGCATTTTAACGCATAGATAATGGAATGTTCTTGTGTTGTCCTTGTAATATCTTAAGTGGACAATCAGACATCTACGGCAAACGTTTAAGCGTTTTGGGAACAAAGGAGTTCTACTCAAACGTTGCTGCAACAGCTCGTGCGACACGATACAATTATCGATTGATAAACTTTCCATATATATTCAAAACGTATAAAAGGATTTCAATAATATTTCAAAGAACTGATACCAACTCTCTTTTACTTGGATACGCTTTTGTCGAAATATCAGTGGAGAGTTTGCTGAAGGGCGATTTTTAAATATTGATAGGCAAACCGCCTGCATACAGATAGAAAATAAATTCAATAAATATAAAAAAATAGAAATTGGTGTAAGACAAGGATGGGTCTTCTAATCGAGATTATTCAAACTACACAGTGCGACGATTCTGTAAGCATTAGAAGTCCTATCAGGATTAGCGGCCACAGTCTTAGCAACATAACATTATGTAGAGGAAACAGTGTTGATAGCAGACACAGAAAAGAAACAACAAGGACTCTTACAAAAGATAGTGGAGGAAAGCTAGAAGAAAGGACTAAATTTAATTTGCTCGCAAACAGAATGAATATCAATATGTACTAATTTTAAAATGAGATATGAACAAGCGTAAAATCCATATGAAAAGTAATAATAGAGTAATGGATAGCGGCTCGGATTGAAGAATCGGAGAGCCGAGTTCGAATTCCAGTCGAATCCATTACATTCACTTACGTGCTAATACTCTTAGGAAAAGTATGAATCCTCTTCTTCTCTTCTAATGGATAAATAGCAGGACAGACCTGGTGCTATAGCCTTGGATGGCAACTGGTTTACCGCAGAAAGAAATGACAACCTACCGTGGGAAATAAATCTGCCTCCTCGGGTCTATCATGAATATAACCAGAAATTTCGAAAGGAAATACCATTCCAACTAATCGATTCAGAATAACGCGTGTAATGCAGGAGAGTTCATATCTTTGACACGTGGGATGGCTGCAGGATGTTTTCTTGGGGAAGTAAAGAAATGTAGCTTCCAATTTCATCATCAAACCATGGATCATATCTATTGCTTTAGTCTTATCACAGAAAAACGTAAGACCCTGTCTTTACCATTTATATTCTGCTTACTACTATTTTCGGTTTGCGCTACAAGAATTCTCTCATACTGATTTCACACTGTAGAAGGCTGTTGAATGAATAAACTGAAACGTTTTTTTTACTAGTATTCTCCCAATGAAAGGCCCAAGAGCCATCCAAGGTAGAGGGTTATTGCGTGATGTTGTATGAGCTTAAGAACGGACAAGTGAAGTTTATGGGATTATGGAGGAGAGACAACGTTTAAACCCAGATTTGATGAGGACAAATTTGTAGTGATTAGGGTACCGTCATACCGTGGATCTATTCCATAAAGCAGCAGTGCTTGGGAAGAAACTGTCCTAATGGAATAAGAAGAGAATGCGAATCATTCGCACTTGTGTCGGTGTTAACAGCAAAAGCAGTCAAAAGGATGAGTTTAGTACTCCGGGCGTCTGGAAAATAGTAAGTGGTGAGAAATTATTTACATTATTCGGACTATTGTCCTCAACTTTGTCGCCATATTTATTACAACGTTTCGGACGTTGTACGCCCCGGACTTCTTCAGGTGGTTGGAATTTCGAACTGAACCCTTTATTTCGATCCCTGGGGTAGACTGTTCTAGTTCCACGTGCCATCTTTGATGGATGTCAGTTATCAGTTATCTCCTGTTAATTTCCCTCTGAAAGTTCTCCACTGCCTTAACCGGGTATTGAACTCACACTCTTTGGGTCCTGTCACTGGATCTAACCAACGTCTTTATCCACTGTGCCATGTGTCCTTGTGGATAAAGGCGTTGGTTAGACATCCATCAAACATGGCGCGTGGAACTAGAACAGTATACCCCAGTGAGCGAAATAAAGGGTTCAGTTCGACATTCCAACCACCTAAAGAAGTCCGGAGCGTACAACGGCCGAAACGTTGTGATAAATATGGCGACAAAGATGAGGACAATAGTCCGAACAATGTAAATAATGTACATAATACTTCATCTCAGACATATAGACAGACTCTGGTAAGAAATTGTTACGCCAATTGCTTCAACTCTAAATAAACTTTCACTTTGGATAAAAAAATGTAAAATATATTGAAAGAATGATAGTCGGCTTTGAATAAGAGAGTAGAGGATATTCTCCAAATTTAATATCCCTTCAGTTTTGTTACAATGATTTATAAAGCAATAATTTCCTCAGAGATCAACCATAACAGCATTAAAACTGTAGGAATATGAAATTTAAGTGTTACCTGAGAAATCATCTGATTTATTCTCAAGTAAAAATCCTGCTTTTTTTTTTTGCTTTATTTATTTATTTTTTTGCATACAATCCCTCGCAAAAGGTGCTGGTTCCAGTAAGTTCCTGAATCTTTTTTGCCACTCATTTCACCCGAAGCAAGGCGACAATGCCAGAAAAACACAAGAAGTTGATGAGAGTGAAAGAAAGCGATGAAGAACAGAAAGGACAATAAAAGAACAAGTTTCAGGAAGACAGGAGTTGGCGATGGACGTTGCCTTTAAATTTTTGAAAATCGTAAGTAGCAGAGCAACAAGAAACTAGAAAATAGTTCTACAGGCGAGAAGTGCGAGACCAGAAAATCATAGAATGAAAGCTAAAACTCATGATTAAATTTACCTATTTCAACAGTAAAAGCATCAGATGTAGTTACCATTCTGGTAGTACGTTTAAATTCATGCAGTCTCAGTACAAAGAAGTGGCGGGAAAATGAAGAGATGCCAGGTCAGAACTGATAACATTACAGATCCTTCTTTGAATTTTGTGGAGAATCTTCAGATATATAGCAAGAACACCAGACCAGATATACGGTCCTCGAATTGCTGGCATCCCGGACAAGCTGAACTTCGACGACATTATAAGTATAATTTTTTTTTAAATTTTCACAAGGAGCAAAATTGAAAATGTGGATCAATGCGTTTATTACAATATACAACTTAATATAAGCTAAAGAAAACATTAATTATTCTACCTAAAAACATTTTTTCTCGCCTTTAGATCTGCAAATCTTTTCATGGCACATTCTACACCATTCTTCTTTACAGGATCATTTTCGATTATCAAAATCTTGTCATGGACGACCGCAAGTATGGTTTTATAAGCTTTAGTTTTGGAAGATCCAAAACACATGAAATGGCGGCATGATGGCGCCCTCGGTCTTGATGGCACCCCGGCTAAACTACCCGGGTTGCCAGTACCTTGAACCGGCCCCGCAGATATGGCAGCAATATTCAATACGCGGACGAATGGTGGATTTATAAATGAACAATATCGTTTGTGACAAGAAGAATTCTCTAACATGTCACAGTGAAACAATTTTCCTAGCAGGAAACCTAACAGGTGATTCAATATAATTACTCCGCAGTGGAAAACGTGAAACCAAGAAGGCGCAATTAGTTGCTTTCCTGGAGGTTAGCATCAGCCATATGCTGATGGAATACCAAAATGGCTGCCAATGATGATTAGCAGATGGTATTTTCTGCTTAGAGACGTTAAAATATATGAGCTATTTCTTGTCACATTTAATAAATGATTCAGGGTAATTTTTGTGAGAGGCTGCCCGTTCTACTTTGTCCTTCTATGACCTAAATTGAAGCACTGCTTTATCTGGACTGGAGCTGTCCGGTCTTAACTTTCCTGTCTTAGCAGAGTGCAAAAGTGTCTACGTGGAGTCTTGTGGGAGAATCATACTCTATTGCTATTTTCGGGGTAAATGTTCTGACGAACTACATTCTTTAGTTCCACCAACTTCGCAGCTAAAACCCGCAATGCCACGTAGACTGGAATGAGCCATCAACATCCCTACGTATTCCATTAGTAAGTAAGAAGTGCCACGCTAGCAACTTCTTCCTAAGAGCCGCTACCTTGTTGAACAAACTTCCGAGGGAATGCTTCCCTGATCAATGCAGTCATAACCTCTTCAAGTTTTGGGTTAACCGTTATCTTTTTCACGTATCCTCATAAATTTTTCTTACCTCCTACTATTAACGCTTATACAACATCCTCCGTCAGTAACCCTCTGCCTTGAGTGGCTCCTGGGACTTGTATTGAGTGATTTAAAAAAAAAAAAAAAAAAAAGCTAGAACTATTCTACTGAAGTAAAATATGTGGAAGTATAAAAGGATGGTTTGCGAAGATTGTCTAGTGTCCAATATCGCGATTGCAGACTTTTTTAACACGCCATTGAGTATAAAGACTTCTGAAATCAAATGAAAGATATTTTATTTATGAAACGGAAAGATATAAAACGTTTAGATGTGAATGGCTACTGTATTTGAAGTAAACAAATGTATTGTACAGACACATAGATAAGCAAAGTACTTGAGATGGATAAATGGGGCCGTGAAAAAAAAAATGGAAATATTAAAGTCATTCTTGGATAGGGTTGAATTTTTTGCATGAGTAACACAGGATTTTTATCGATACAATTAACTATGTTGTGGTATGTTAGAAAGAATTCTGTTTTACAAAACATTAAAAGTGGAAAAATAATGAAAGAAAAGAAAATATTTATGTTTTTATTAACCGTTTTCATGCAAAATGTATTCGGCTTTCAATTGGCGTTACTCTCGGTTGAAATTTATAAAATCTTTCTTTAAAAACAAGCTTTTCAATATAGTAGACTCCTCAAACCCACTATTAACGGTGTTTCTCGTATTGATGGGAGTTTCCTTTCAAACCATTTGCTTAAGGTAGTGTCGAAAATCAACATCTTATTTATATTATTATTTTCTCTTATAATTACATGTGTGTTCCATTTTGGTTGTGGTTGCTGCTGGCAGATTTCAAGTGATGTGTTTTTAGTTATTTGGCGAAGTCCTTCATGATTTTGTAGAACTTGAAGCTATTTTTAATGCCTGATATGGGCCTTAGAGATACATAGAATGGAACAAAATTAAAGAGATAGATAGATAGATAGATAGATAGATAGATAGATAGATAGATAGATAAGCGTGAGAACGAAATACTTTCATACATACGCACTCATTTCTCCACGCATAAGTCATAAAAATTACATGAGTAATATATAAGTAACATATATAAGTAAAACCAGTGAGTCGGTTAACGGGCATCTCAATCGAGTTGTCTTTCCAGCCCTCCATTATTGCAAAATAAGTGAATGAAGCCGATTATCCGATAATCCCATTACGCCTCCCACACGCCCACTCGACCCTGCTTTACTCTAAATCTGCTTTCATTTTAAGCGAACGTACACATACATACACAAAGCACACTAGCAATAAGTAATCACAAAATGAACATATATATGTGTGTGTGTATGTGTTTGTGTGTGTGCATGCATACGTAGTATGTATCAGCTTGTTTTTGTGTGTAATTATGAATGTAGTTCTGAACTCGATATATATATATATATTTATATAAATATATAAAGAGAGAGAGAGAGAGATGCAAAGATAAAGAGTGATACAGATATGAATACACACACATACTCACACACACACACACACGCACACACACACATATATATATATATATATATATATATATACATGTATGTATGTATGTATGTACTCACAACACACACACACGCATATATATATATATATATATATATATATATATATATATATATATATATATATATATATATATATGTAAGCAAATATATGGATATAGATCCGACAGTATAAAATATAAAACTTTCAGTTATCTGTTTGAATAAGTCTTGTTCTTATGTCCATCGTCTTTGTCATGTTGAATTGATAATGTTAATTATATTTTATGAATATGTACTGAAGATGGTTTATTAGACCAAAACGTCCGACGTTCACATTATATTAACATTAAAATAGGATAATTGCATATAAGGATTTTTGTTTTTTTTTCCGTATATTTTTCTTCATATATATATATATATATATATATATATATATATATATATATATATATATATATATATATATATATATATGGATATTCTCATATGCCCATATGTGTCTGTATGTATATTTTTATGCCTGTATCCAGTACCAAGCAAAAATTTACCCTCCCACAAGATTTGAAGCTGTGACATTCTTTGCCGAAGAAACAAACATCTGACCCAGTGTGCTTTAAAAATCCACCCCCGGCGATGGAGAAATTCACAGCCCATCCGTCCTGGGTATGACGATAAACTACATCCGCGTCCTGGATAAGACGATAAACTAGGTTCAATTTTATTGATGGTTCTATTAGGTTGGTGCAAAAATAATTTCATTTTCTAAAATATGTTACTATGTGAGAAAACGAAATTATTTTTGCACCAACCTAATAGAATGTGAATATATTTCGCGGCATTGTTTGCCCAAGTACTTCCAGCTGCTTTGGCTATTTAAAAGGAGGGAATTTGTTTTCAATAAGGTTATTTCTTTTCTCCCTTTGTTCTTTTTGATAGGTTTTTAGTGTTACATTCATTTTTTGTTTGTTGCATCATACCATGCACTATGAGACAAAAATTTACCTCGATTCAAAACAACATAATCCGTGAAGATGGCCGAAGCGGTTTAAAGAAGGATGCATTTTGGGAAAGAAATCAATGATGGAATCCATACAAATACGGGAATACAAAAAGTAACTAAAAGAATACTTAAAACATATATATATATATATATATATATATATATATATATATATATATATATATATATGTATATATATATATGCACCTCGCTCGATCTTCTCATAGGAAGAAAGAGAAAGAGAGAGAGTGTGTGTGTGCGTGCGTGCGTGCGTGCGTGCGTGTGCATCATCTGTAATCATTTCCTATAACGTTACAGGAAAATGATCAATATTTAGTCGACCCGGTAGTGGTTATCTATTATCCGGATCATAACTCACACTGACACAAAAATTGATTGCTATGACTTTCTCTAATGCGCCAATTTTTGGTTGCCTCTTGTAGAGTTTCGTACATGACTCTCTATCGGAGATAAATTCGCTCCTCGTATAATAATCGTCACAATAATCCAATATTCGCTAGGACAAGTGCATTATCGAAGATAATCGATGTCCGGTGCTCTATTGCCCTTGTCAGTAAACCACACACATGCACCGTGATCAGCAGAGATTTTTTACTTCTTTCTTTCGTGTGCTATATCCCTTCAGTACGTAGGCGATAATGGCTCTCCACATCTTTCTGTCACTTGTAGTTCTTAAAAAGATTTGTTTTGTTATTTGTTACTTCTTCCAAACCCTGTTCTGCCATCCATTTACTGAAGCTCATCAAGTAT
>OZ010576.1:62017782-62030282 GCA_963932145.1 Acanthosepion lycidas
AACTACTTGTTTCAACATTGTTCTTCCCTATCTGTCGACAGTCACCTGTTCGTTTGTACACGGTTCTTTCCTTTCTATCGAGGGTCAACTGCTCGTTTCTACGATAGTATTTAGTGTTTAGATGGGAAAGCACGTGTTTCCTGGTATATATTTTCTACAACAAAAAATGGTGGACTCAGAATGTGAGTCCGTGTAGTAAACAACAAAGTAACAACAAAACTATATATATATATATATATATATATATATATATATATATATATTGTTGTGGGGCTCTCCCCTTTTTACACAAGATGGACTCGTCCAAAGTATACTTATACTGACAGAGAGAAAACCTTCTGGTGAGATACATGGAGATACGATGAGATACGTTGAGACAGGTTGAGAGATACGGAGACAGGCACAGGGTGTTCTCAGGGAGTTATACAAGAGTCCAGAGAGAGAGAGAGGGAGAAAGATGATTACGGCTTTACTTACAGAAACTTGTACATATACTTTCTACTAACTCGGATTACTTGACTACTAATCTTCACTTCAAGTCTGTATTCTTACGTTTAATACACTTATTTTTCTATTTCAATTTCTGGCGCTTTTTATTTAATTGTGCAGGATTTCATTCACGGAATCCACAACATATATAAAACAAATATATTATATATATATATATATATATATATATATATATATATATATATATATATATATATATATATATAAATATATTAATAAAACAAGGTTATATATAGACAATAGAATACAGAACAATGAACATGATTAAGAAAACATTTAAACTAGTGAATTTTTTTGTGTGTATGTAGTTTAATGTAGGAGAAAATGAAGTGAAAGGTGCGTGCTGGCGCGCGCGTGTTCCCCAGTGGGTAAGCAATTTACTCGTTTAACCTACATCTTAACGTCCCTGAGTGAGAAAGAGTAATACCCGTTTTTTTTTTCTCTCTCTCTGGCGACAATCTCCTGCCAGTTTGTACCAATTTCTTCATTCTGTATCGTGGGTCAACTGCCCGTTTCGACCTTGTTCAATCCTGTCTGTTGACAGCAACCCGATTATAACTTTCTCCCTTCTATCGACAATTTTTTTCCCTTTCTGCCTGTCCATTTTTACCATATTCTTCTTTTTCTGTCGACAGTTAGCTGTCCGATTTTGCTCTGTTCTTCTTTCTCTGTCGACATTCAACTGTCCTGTTCTAACTGGTACTTCTCTCTCTAACGACAGTCAATTGCACGCTTCATCCATTGCAAGATGATTGCCAAGTGTAGTCTGCTTAAAAGTTCGAATCAATGCCAACAAACTGATAAAATTTACTTGTATATGCACTCATTGTCAAAAGCACTTAATCACTGTCAGTGGGATATGTTTAACTGCAGAACGCATCTGAAATAATTTTACTGTCGACATGCTTAGTAATTAAATTTAAACGAATTTCTATTGCACATGCGTACTAAATGTATTTACTATAAAAATTAATTGCAAATAAGGTAAAAGTGGATTATCAGTGTTCATATATTGATGCAAGAGGACTATTATAAATAAATAAGTAAATTAGCAACAGAAAACAATTAGAAAACAATTCTGAATTATATTAATAATAAAAGGTTCAATAATGAATATGTCATCAACATTTTTTAATATAGATTTATTTTTAAATGGTGGTAAATTTCACTATTTTGCTGTTAAGAATTTTTGAATTAAATAATTTTTTCCCGAAAGCTGAATGCAAACTTCGCTTTGAACTGAATCAGGCTACAAGCAAATTCACAAAGAATAATCAATAACATTATTAAATAATAATAATAATAATAATAATAATAATAATAATAATACCAATACCAACACAATTCAATTAAAAGCGACTGTCAGTCTCTGTATTATCCTTCGTTTTTTTTTTTGTTTTTTTTCATTTCATTATTTTTTTTCTTTTTACTTTGAATTAAAAATTGTAAAGAAACTATTAAGAAAACATGAGTTAATTAATGGGGAGAAAAGAAATGCGTGAAAAATTACTTTCAGCGAAACTGGAATTAAAAATTGCAGGAAAAAAATTAAAAAAAAAAAGAAGAAATGAAGTCGAAAAGCAAATGGGAAAATGGACATAAAATGGCGGACGGAAAAATGCGGTGAAAAAATATGGCAGAATATGAAATAATAGATGACCCAGAAGTGAAAGCGTGGGTGGTGTGAAGACACCCAAGCGATATATAATTAAGTGATTCCTATGATTTTCTCTCTGTGTTGGGGAAATTACTGTTTTCTTCTATTTCATTCCACACACACACACATGCGCGCGCACATATATATATATATATATATATATATATATATATATATATATATGAGTGTGTGTGTGATAACATATAGTTTTATGGTATGCTATATTTATGAGTTAAAGTGGTCAATATCAGGCATAGAGCATGTGTAAATATAAAAGTGGACATGGATATAAGCAGTCAGAGGCGACGGTATGTTTTATGCTAAACGTACATAGCCTGATGATTGCGCTTAGCTTGAAACAAACTGTCACCTTTGGCAGTATGCCTATTAGTTGGCCACAAATTTCATTTCAAAGACGGATTCAAATTCAAAATTCAAAATGATTTCTCGTGCAAACCAGAGATTTTAATATGCATAATTACATGCAAAGGTTACCACGAGCATTGGCCAAACCGGCCAGTCACTCAAATTAGGGATCCCCACAGCAGAAAAATACACCTTATAGAGGAATGCGAAGGACAAAATCTTAGTGAGTTCCCATTCTACCAGTGCGACTACAGAACAGCTGAACAAAGGCGAAATAATAAAGAAACACTTTTTCATCAACAAGTTCAAACCAATACTTAATTCATTGTCTAAATAGATTCTACCAAATTTTCCTTATCATAAGCGACATATATAGCCAGTTACGCCCCTTGATTATCTCACTGTTTTCATTTCTTCAAAAATTATGCCTGACCATGTGGAGATATAAACAGTGAAAAAGCTAAGCTAATTAGTTTTCTAGGAAAAACACTGATAATCCAATTGCAAATAACAAAGTTTTAATTTTTAATATTTTTCTGTAAAAATACATATAAATAAATATAAATATTAAATACTTTTAATTCTTATTTTAGTCTACACAAGTTATTATACAGTTCTTCCGAAGAGATTATACAGAATCTTTCTAACAATATCCTTTCTTGACCTATATATATACATACATACATACATTACTTAATTAGGAAATTGAATTGATAAGAATGCTTTACACCTTTCCTACATATCTTTATGAAACATCTCCTGATGATTGCAAAATAAAAAGTTTCATCCATCATCACTGATTCTTTATGTTTTATCAAATTCACACAGATTAGTAACCTGATGTAATTCAAATTCTAATTTTTAAATGAATGTGTAGCAATTATTTGACAACTATTGTATGTGCGTGTAGTATATATATATAGATATATATATAGATAGATATATATATATAGATATATATAGTTAGTATATCGTCATTCAAGCATGTTTTATTGAATATTGACATATTATTTTCACTTAAATGTTCTTTGGGAGATTGTATATCTGACAAAAACTAATTACATATCTTGGCTTGACGACTACAAGATTATCAAGACGTTTGTCGTATACAAGTTCTATTGAACAACATCTACAAACGCTTTATATATATATATATATATATATATATATATATATATATATATATATATATATATATATATATATATGTATGACTTTGCCATCGTCGTCGACGCATAAGAGTCCAACAATTCACAACTGTTAGAACTGAACTGTCAGATTACCTTGATTTGATTTATGCGTTGAAGTCTTGTGTAAAACTATTCGAAGAAGCTGCTGTATAATGAAGATATGCTACACACACACACACACATATATATATATATATAAGGCAGGATGTGTGAGTGCGTGTGTAACGAATGCACGGCCGTAATTTTCGACGGATTTGCACCAAAATTTACATGCACATGCTCCAAGTTAGTGGGAAGGCCAAGACCGACTTTGCATTTCCCAACTCCCATCGATAGTGGAAATAATAGATTTTTTCATGCTTCTACGGCAGTTTTCATGTAGTTTGCGGCCATTTTCTACTGGCCAGAGTGAGAGCCTATAGCTGACTTACACGAATGTTAACTAGCAAATCGATAGCTGCATTCGTCACAAGTGGGAAAAATTTAAATCTGCATTGCACTTTATTCCAATTCGCTCATTCGCTTGCTCAAATTCAACGTTGATTCTGATTCCGCAGAACTGGGTTGGGCGTGAAAAAGTATTTGTTGTTAATATTCTTTTTTCATTCGGTTTTTCCAGTTACGAGTCCTTTTTTAAAGCTTTTTGTGTTCTTTTTTCGTAACAGATTTAATGTTTACTTTAGATCTTAGAAAAAATTCGCAGTGTGATATAGGCAAGAAGTAAGGCATGTAGAAACATCAGCACGGCAATGGGCACTCCTTTAATGGCAAGGAAGGGCAAAAATATTTTAAGTCAAGTGATAGAGATTGCCGTATGTGTCGTAAAATTTTTGAATCAAGCATGGGCAATGCCGTGCCATGCTGCTAGTATCAATATATATATATATATATATATATATATATATATATATATATATATATATATATGTGTGTGTGTGTGTGTGTGTGTGTGTGTGTGTGTGTGTGTGTGTGTAAAAAATGAAAATTATGAGAAAGATTCTGTACAAAAACTTGTATAGACTAAAATAAGGATTGGGAAAAACTGCACAAGAGGTTCCCAAAAATCCCACCTCAGGTTTTGAATTCAAGGTTGTCTGTCTCGTAGACTGGTTGCTAACCAAAGCTAAATGAACTCAGTCTTGCCTATTTTTAGCCCATAGCTGTAGTAAAATGAGATGGGTTCATACTTTTTCCAAGGGTATTTGTGCGTAGGTGAATGTAATGAACGCGATTGCAATTCGAACTCGGCTGTCCGAATTCATATATCGAGCGTCTATCCATTCCATACCACCGTACGTGGTATGAAATATATATACTGGGTGATTGAAAAGTAACTCCTTATTTTAAAATACTTATAATTTATTTATTAACTATAATCTTTACAAAAGATAGATATGAGAGGAAACGCAAAGCATGAGGTTTTATTTAAGATTTGATATGAGCACCAGATTAACCTTACAGCTTCTCGAACCGCCTAGAAATCGCATCAACTGATTTCACCGGGAACACTTGTGGTATGGAAGACATACATTATTGTATTCACCATTCAATTTCTTCCAAAGTCATTGTTTGACTTGTATACATCATGATATGGACAAAGTCCGACAATTATTTTTAAGACATTTTTATGTTTAACGTTCTTTTTATAGATACAAATATTTAAGTAAATGCTCTGTTCATAATAAACAGTATTAAACAACATTTAATATGATAAAGAAAGAAAGGAGGTTTCAAATAATGCAAAAAGAAAGAAAGAAAAGAAAATGGAATAAAGACATAAAAGAAAGAAAGAAAGAAAGAAAACTAAATAAAGAAAGTGAAAGAAAGAAAATAAGAAGTGAAGTATGCGTAATAAAGATAGATTTAAAAGTAGGTATAGATCAAGGTATCATGAGAATTATATTTGCAGAAAGAAGGAAAGAATGGGAAAGAGAAGAAAGAAAGGAAACCTGCCGAAGCGAAGATTATTGCCAGAAAATGAGGTAGATGTTGAAATGAATAAATGACGGTTCCGTATAGGATACAGGTTCGAATCCTGTGGGAGGACGAATATTTTCTGTGAAAATTTCTCGGATATTCAGGCCGGTAAATGTTGTTTAATACTGTTTATTATAAACAGAGCATTTACTTAAATATTTGTATCTATAAAAAGAATGTATAAACATAAAAATAGATTTGTATAGTAGACCATCCCCAAAGAAAATCTCACAGGGTGTTAAGTCAGTACTCCTGGCTGGTCACTCATACATAAAATAAGGAGTTAGTTTTCAATCAACCTGTAATATGATGTATTTGTGTTTTTAGCAGCAGACAGGATTAGAAGCTTAAAGGTAATGTGTTCCTAATGTTCAGGTGTTATTTTTATTAGTTGAGTGTTGATTTTGCCTTTGTTTATTTAGATATTTGAATGTTATCTACTGACATCTGCTTTAATCTGACAGCGATTTGCCACATTTTTAAGCATTGCAGAATAACAATAACTGAAGGAAATATAGGCTAGATAGTAGAAGCAGACGAGCGAAGCGATGAAGCCATTGATTGATGGACAAACATTGTGATTACGACTGTCCAATGATGAGTCTAAAATGAAAGGTAGAAAAGAAAGGCGGGAAAAAAACAAGGAAAATTATATAAAAAAAAAACAAAAAACAAGCGTCTAGAAAGCAAGCAAATAAAACAGAAAGAAATGATCAAGAAAGAAATAAAGATGAAAAAAAGAAAAAATTATTGAAACAAAAACGAAAAGAAAAGAAAAAGAAAAGAAAGAAAGAACGAATAAATGATAGATAAATAGAAAGAAATAGAATAAAGAAAGAAGACAGAAAGCAGAAAAGAAAGCAAAAAATGAAACAAATTAGAAATAAAAGAAACAAGAAAGAAATAAAGGTGAGAAAAAGTTAATTAAAGAAAGAAAAAGCAGAAAAAAATAACAAACAACGCAGTAAAAAGAAAAACAGGAAAATGAAAGAAAGAAAGATTATAGAATTAAATAAAGAAAAAAAAATGAAAGAAAGAGAAAGAAGAAAAAAACACACTGGGACAACGAGAATAGAAAGAAACAAGGAAATGAATCATATTAGGTTGGTGCAAAAATAATATCGTTTTTGGCGTATTTTTTAACGTCCAAAAACGATATTATTTTTCCACCAACCTAATAGAATTAAAGACATGGAAAAATACATGAAGAAAAAAAGTAACCAAGAAACTGAGGAGAACGAAAGGAAAAATAATAAAAAACAAAGAAAGAACCTTTAAGAGCAAACAGTAAGAAAGCAAACTAGCAAGTAATCAATAAAAAAGCGAAAATAATATGAGAAAAAAATTATAGAAAGCAACAAAAAAAAAAAGAATGAAAAAAGAAGTTTTAAGAACTAAAAGAAAAAAGAAGAAAAAGAAAAAATGACAGAGAGAGAGAGAGAGGAAAGAGAGACAACATGAAAGAAAAGAAGATGAAAGAAAGAATTAAAGAAAGATGTAAATAAGTTTTTAAAAAAATAGAGAAAAAATAGAGAAAAGAAACAGTAGAAAGAAAATGTTGAAAAAAACGAAAAGAAAAACAGGAAAAAAAGAAGCAATGAAAAAAGAAATAACAACAAAACAAATTAAAAAAAGAAATAAAGAAGCAATATGTTAGTAAATATAGAAAGAAAGAAAGGAGGTTTCAAATAAGGAAAAAAGAAAGAAAGAAAAGAAAATGGAATAAAGACATAAAAGAAAGAAAGAAAGACTGCAGGTTTCAGAAAATGAAAGCAAGAAAGAAAGAAAAGAAAGTGTAATAAAAAGTGTAAAGAAAGTTGGAGAAAGAAAGAAGGAAAGATAAGAAAGAACCAGCTGAAAGAAAGAAAGCAAGAAAGCAAGCAAGAAAGAAAGAAAGAAAGAAAGAAAGAAAGAAAGAAAGACTACAGGTTTTCAAAGAAAGAAAGAAGCACTGTAGGTTTCCAAAAAAAAAACCAAGAAAGAAAGAAAAGAAAGTGTAATAAAAAGTGTAAAGAAAGTTGGAGAAAGAAAGAAGGAAAGATAAGAAAGAACCAGCTGAAAGAAAGAAAGAAAGAAAGAAAGCAAGAAAGAAAGAAAGAAAGAAAGAAAGAGAGAAAGACTACAGGTTTTCAAAGAAAGAAAGAAGCACTGTAGGTTTCCAAAAAAAAAACCAAGAAAGAAAGAAAAGAAAGTGTAATAAAAAGTGTAAAGAAAGTTGGAGAAAGAAAGAAGGAAAGATAAGAAAGAACCAGCTGAAAGAAAGAAAGAAAGAAAGCAAGAAAGAAAGAAAGAAAGAAAGAAAGAAAGAAAGACTACAGGTTTTCAAAGAAAGAAAGAAGCACTGTAGGTTTCCAAAAAAAAAAACCAAGAAAGAAAGAAAAGAAAGTGTAATAAAAAGTGTAAAGAAAGTTGGAGAAAGAAAGAAAGAAAGATAAGAAAGAACCAGCTGAAAGAAAGAAAGAAAGAAAGAAAGAAAGAAAGAAAGAAAGAAAGAAAGAAAGAAAGAAATAAAGAAAGAAAGAAAGAAAGACTACAGGTTTTCAAAGAAAGAAAGAAGCACTGTAGGTTTCCAAAAAAAAAACCAAGAAAGAAAGAAAAGAAAGTGTAATAAAAAGTGTAAAGAAAGTTGGAGAAAGAAAGAAGGAAAGATAAGAAAGAACCAGCTGAAAGAAAGAAAGAAAGAAAGAAAGAAAGAAAGAAAGAAAGAAAGAAAGAAAGAAAGACTACAGGTTTTCAAAGAAAGAAAGAAGCACTGTAGGTTTCCAAAAAAAAAAACCAAGAAAGAAAGAAAAGAAAGTGTAATAAAAAGTGTAAAGAAAGTTGGAGAAAGAAAGAAGGAAAGATAAGAAAGAACCAGCTGAAAGAAAGAAAGAAAGAAAGAAAGAAAGAAAGCAAGAAAGAAAGAAAGAAAGAAAGAAAGAAAGACTACAGGTTTTCAAAGAAAGAAAGAAACACTGTAGGTTTCCAAAAAAAAAACCAAGAAAGAAAGAAAAGAAAGTGAAAGAAAGAAAGAAAGACTACAGAATTCAAAGAAAGAAAGAAAGAAAGAAAGAAAGAAACTGAAAGAAAGAAAAAATAAAGAAAGAAAGTAAAAGAAAGAAAATGATAGGAAGAAAGTGTAGTATACGTAATAAAGATAGATTTAAAGAGAGGTATAGATAAAGGTGTCATGAGAATTATAACCGGAGAAAGAAAGAAAGAATGGGAAAGAGAAGAAAGAAATGAAACCTGCCGAAGCGAAGATTAACACCAGAAAAAGAGGAAGAAGTTGAAAGCAGAGAGAGAGAGAGGGGGGGAGGGAGTGGGAGAGAGAGAGAGGGGAGAGAGAGAGAGAGGCGAGATGTGTAAAAGCGAGATAGAAAAAGAAAACATGAGAATTTGAATTAGAAAAATGGTTGTTTAATTATCAAATCACCGAATTAGCACCGATGGTAAACGGTACTAAACTTTATTAATACTTAAGCCCGTGATCGTTCGGAACATAAGGCATTATAAACAACTACTTATATCTCTGTGTATTGAAATCAGCCCCTGGCCTTGTGCCAAACTGAGTAGAAATTAGCAAAGAAATAAAAGAAATAATCAAGATAAAAAGAATGTAAAACACTGAAAGATCCCCAATGAGACACAAAGAGAAAAGAAAAACGGAAAAATAAAATAAAAAATAAGCAGAGATAGGTTTATACGAAGATCAATAAATCCATATCCTAACTCTTACTTGAATTTTAATCTGAAATTTTATGTTCGATATTTACAACTGAATGAAGTGCCTTACAAAAGAAGATTAAGCTGAAGAATAAATATTTGCTCAGTAAAATAAATGTTTTATTGCATTAGTAGGCTGCGAACATTTTGATTTACCTTCGTATACATACATACATACATACATACATACATACATACATACATATATATATATATATATATATATATATATATATATATATATATATATATATAATATATATATATATATATATATAAACAGGAATATTATATCAAATTTTAAACAACTGAGCTGAACCACGTATATATCTGCCAATGTATTTGATGAAGATAACGTTCTTATCTAATATATTAATATTATTAGTCCTCGAAGTTTTACGTGTTCTTCATTCATATATATATATATATATATATATATATATATATATATATATATATATATGTATATATATATGCTTATATGTGTGGTCAGATGTATTACGGTGAATCACGATGGCCTTTAAATTGTTGTTATGCAGAATATCTCTACGGTATTCATATATTTCTTAGGTGTCTGGATGTTTCTTGTTCCCATCTGATCATAGTAGGATTTTTTTCAAAACTGCAGCCAAATCTATTACGGCGAATCACTAGTGCATTCAGATTGTCATGTCTCCAAAGGTATGGGTTAAACAGTACGACGAACTGAGCCTGTATCCGTTTACAGATTTACATCTGTAAACGGATACAGCTCAGTTCATTTCTCTAATGAGCATACCGTTAGATGTTTATGAATAAAACAATGTGGCGTTCATTTAAAATATGAAGTATCGACTTTAATAACGTTTGAAGTAATATATATATATATATATATATATATATATATATATATATATATATATATATATATATATATATATATATATATCTGTCTATATTTCTTAGATGAGGTACTCTAATTATTTACATTATTTACATTGTTCCGACTGTTTTCCTCATCTCTTGTGTTAAAGGGACATGTCTGAGCCATCCGGAAGAGGCATACTACGTGGAACTAGAACAATCTACCACGGTGGGCGAAATAAAGGGTACAGTTCGAAATTCCACTCATCTGAAGAAGGTTGGAGAGTACAACGGCCGACGCGTCGTGAATATGAGGACAACAGACCGAACAATGTAAATTATATATATATATATATATATATATATATATATATATATATATATATATATATATATATATATATATATATATATACTGACTTGTAAGAAGTGGGAATATTGTTCTTCCTAGATCAATTTCAACTGAATAGCAAGTTCGATCCTCACTGGGTACCCATACTTTCGATTTTGTGTCATATCACTGGGTACCCATAATTTTGGGGGCTTGTGCCACATATAAGCTACGCTTAGAAAATTACTATCTTAAAATCAGGTGGGATGATTATCGGTCTAGAGAGACCATTTATTTTCACCTGTGTAGTTTCTTTGGGTGCTTCGACGTGATGTAATGGTTAGCCGACTTGTCTTGCTAGATCAATTACGACTGAATAGTGAGTTCGATCCTCACTGGGTGCCCACATTTTCGGCTACATCTAAACAGTGCTATATCCACACTGGGTGCCCACATTTTGTGCTACATCTAAACTAAGCTTAGGAAATCGCCATCAGTGGAGAAAGATTCAGACAAGGAAAAATGTCATCAGGACAGTTTGGTGTACAAAGAAAGAAAGAAAGAATATCTTTGATGGAGTAAATGGGTAACAAGGGCAAGCAGAGAGAGAGAGAGAGAGAGTGAAAGGAAGTGTCCTTTCACTTCCTCTTCTCTTTCCCTCTCTCTCTCTCTCTCTCTGCTTGAAAAAAGACGCGCATGGATCAAATGGAAATAACCGATAAATAATATGAAAAACAGTTGCCTGAGAAAAAGTACAAAGGAAAGGAATACATACACTCTTTCTCTCTTTCTCTCTCTCTCGCACACACATATAGATATATATTAAAACAAAAGCCGTCAAACGGTTTGTTTTATTTTAAACCAGCTTAAAAATGACTAATTCCAAAAGATCAGCGATTAAAACACTCTTAATCTCACGTAATCTTCTTAAAGCAACGAGGAGATTATCTTTTCATCCAAATAAATAGTACAAATAAAGTACAAACCAGAATTATTTCTGTCTATAAAATCTACAATTGAGGGTTAGTTGTCTTACACGTGAGTGCGACAATGAGTATTCAAGACCTAGGTCATGAGCGTCAGTATCTATAGGAATTCAAGGTATTCTCACGTGGACGCGAGGACGAGTGTTTCTAACGTTAGTGTTTTGACCCGGGTTCGAATTTCACCAGTGTCGATTTCTCAAGGTGGTGACTTCTAGATTATATCACCTTGAGCATCTTTGGAAAGTACCAAAAAACCACACTACGTGTTGACCCAAATCCTCAAAGTGGAATCTTGTAGATGGAATGGTTTAGAATCCGTCAATGATTGTGCTAACATGAAATTACAAGTCATCGTGACTGAGGGTTTCAATGTATAAAACTTTCTCAATCTTTGATCTCACTAGATTATGCGCTTTCTCCGAGGAACTATTACTAATGCCCGTTCAGTAAAGCTGCAGTAATAAACATTGTTTAGCTCTACAGGTGTTGGTGAACACAAATGTGCTTGAGCAGGCGTCTACAACATGGATTAGCTATTCACCTTAATGGACTCTATAGTTGCTCTACTACACTATTCCCTCACCCGCTTTATTTGACTCTCTTCACAGGCCCCCAATATATATTTCTTATTATAGTGGATAAATGGTATTAGAAATAGACGCTCCATTTTCATTTATTAAACAGCGTGCATTCCGTCTATCAAGCTGCACCCTCGAAAAATCTTAATAAAGAAAATGCGTTCCCCGGCAGTGATCGAACCTGCGTCACTCTTTTTAAAGGTAAAACACACAGGTTCGGTCCCTGACTGGGAACGCATTTTCTTTAATAAGACTTCTACAATGCGTTCCAGCGTTTCACTACCTGATTCAGTACCACACAACACTCCAATGAACACCTCTGCGACGGTGGCGTAGTGGATATAGAAGCTGATTAGA
>OZ010576.1:62037782-62050282 GCA_963932145.1 Acanthosepion lycidas
TTTGATATGTAGAACAGAATGAGATTGTATTAACTGTTCAGTTCGAAAATCCCTGGAGGTTACCCGGAGCGGCAGACACCTGAAGATGGCTGGAGAACACACTTACTGAATCGTTGTGATAGTAACAACAAATATAAGGATATCAGTTCGACTGAAAATAATCTAAATAGAAAACTCAAGACGTAAAATGCAGACTGACAAACAATATAGAAAGAGACGGAAGAATTAGTGGAAAAAAAGAAAATGGGAAAAAGAGAACCATTTCTCCTTTTCCTTTTCCCATTTTCTTTCTTTCACTAATTTTTCCGTCTCTTTCTAAAAGGTGACGTAGTGCTGAGGGGGTGAGATATCTCGAAGAAAATAAAGAAAAATTGACAAAGGAAGGAGAGAAAAAAGCAATGAAAGAACAAGAAGAATGTGGGGTTAGATTTGAATTTACTTATGTTGTAGGCTAGTAATTATCTTCCCTTTGGTAATTGGGATAGTGGATGGTTGAGAGGATTTTACTCTTTGTCATCTTAGGTCAAATTGATTTGAAAGGTCAGACTGTTATTTACTTGCTTTTCTTTCTCACCGTTTATAATATTTTGCCTTTTTTATTTCTTTGTTTTATTTTATGCTTAATATGGACGATTTTATTTGTCACCTCATTGCTTGAACTCTTTCAGTACAATGGTCAAACTATGGCGGCCAAAACTATGAATCCTGCACGTTCACTGGTGTGCAAATAGGCTGTTTTAATACCACTGTTTCCTAGAATACTACATTATAACCCCAAAATGTATATTTAGTGAATACAGTTACATTGTGTGAATGAATGTTTGCTGCCAATCAAAATTCTTACATTTGCCTTGATAAAGTCCATCAGAGGACGAAACGCATCGGCTAAAATTTTCTTTTTGCATTTATTCATATTGTCCTTTTTCAGATATATTTTTAGGTGTGTCTGAATTTTGACGCACACTCACATACACATGCACATACACACGCACATACACGCACACACGCGCGCACACACATACACACACACACACATATATATATATATATATATATATATATATAAATATATATAACTGAACATTGAAGTTAACACTCAGAGGCGACAGACTGTTTCATGCTAGATGCAATCATCTGGCCACATGTTTTGTTTTTCTCTCGAGGATTTATACATACGGGTCATATATACATCTTTAATGTATTAGACATCCGACAACATTTATATTTCTCTCAGTTAAACCTCTTCAACTCACCTCTCTAAAACTTCTCTCTGTTAAGGTTTTATCTACCACCTTCTCTCGTCTGTTACCCCTCTCTTTAGCTTTAACATTCGTCCCACACTCTCATACTTACTCTCTCTCTAAATTCTATTTTTATTTCCGGAGTTGTTTTTTCGAGGTTTTTTTTTTTTTTGAATTTGTAGGTCTGATGAATTGGATCATATTTACGATTCCAATGGAATAAATTATGACCATGGAATATCAGTGTTTAAGCCTTTTTATTATATATATATATATATATATATATATATATATATATATATATATATATATATATATATATATATATATGTGTGTGTGTGTGTGTGTGTGTGAGTGTATATATATATGTAATCCGTAGGTGGTAGGGATTATTCCAAGGAGATTTTTTAATATAAAAAAAAACATTAAAAAGTTAAATCCATGAAGTCTAACCATCCCCCATAACACAACATTTCCTACGATCAAGTTAATTTCGCAACATCATTTTTTATGTTTGATTTATTATCAGACTGCCTGTTTTTTTTTGTTTTTTGTTTTTTGCATTTCACGTCCAGCAAGGCGAGAGTGCCACTAGTATGCAAGGGGTTACAGAGTGAAAGTAAGAGAAAAAAACTGGGTATGGGGGTGGATTAAGAAAAGGATACAAAGAAGAAAAGGGATGAAAGCATCAGAAGATGTTGATTGACATTACATTTAAATTTTTGAAGATTATAATTATCAGGGAAGCGATTAAGAGGAAAGGGGTTCCACTGCCAGGAAGTACGAAAAAAAGAACCTAATGGAGTAGAAGAGGTTGTTACATTTAACTGTTTGTAAATAGTGGGACCGAGATGCCAATCTAGTAGAACGCTTAAATTCATGCAGTCGGGGCACCAGTGAAAACAGCTCAACAGAGCACTAACCATGGAAATATTTGTAGAAAAGACAGAGGGAAGCCACATCACGTCTGTGAGAAAATGACTGAAGCCGACATGCCAGGTCAGGACTGATTACATTGCACATCCGACTTTGGATTTTGTCGGAGGCACCAGACGTTATATGGCAACAGAATTCAAGGCGAAGTGAAACATTCTCGTGAAGGTGAGCATCACTCATGCTGGTAGAAGACATGAAGGTTTCTCTATAGTGGGTAAATGAGATCTGTTTCAATTTGGAGGTATTAATATTTACAAGCCATTTCCTGGTCCAGTCAACCACAGATTGGATGCCTACTTGAGAACTGATGACATCAGGAAGATCAAAAAAAGTGTAGGGCCCAGAATAGAACCTTGGGGAACACCAGCGTTCGTATGAAAGGAACTGGAAGGGAACACGTTCAGGACGACCTTCATTTCACGGTTTGACAGGAATGGTTGCATTAAATCAAATAATCGTCTTGTCATACCGTAACCATAAAACTTACGTAGAAGGTCGGCATGCCAAACACTGTCAAACGCCTTCGAGATATCTAGAGCCACAGCTCGAGCTTCGCCGTTATTATCAAGGGTTTGGTATACATATTCAGTTATGGCCGTAGGCATATATATATATATATATATATATATATATATATATATATATATATATATATATATATATATATGGATGTGTATGACAGTGATTTCTAGACATTACGAAATTTGGAGCCATTAAATATAACTTAATATAATATAAATGATGAGAATTGCACACGCACATATACAGAAATATGTGTGTATACACAATAAGTAGAACATTTATGTTAATAAAACACACATACAAACACACACACACACACACACATATATATAATAAAAAACGTGCGCTCAAAATGTTTTATATTGATTATAGAAACATGACAATAAAAACATATCAGTACTAAACGTATCAATATCTCAAATGTTCAAACAGTTTGACCCCCCCCCCGACCGCCATTTACATACTCCTCTTTATCTGCAAAATATTTATTATTTTATATTAAAAAATAAAAATTCTAATAAAATTATTATAATTTAATATCAAAAATGATTTTAATGAATTGGATGAATTCTAGTATTAAATTAATCCTGAAAACACTATTATAATACTATCAATACTAGAATAATACTTACGGTAAACTTACTTTTGCATCCCCCTGTATAGATATATGAAAGTTGACACTACGGTCAACAGCAAGCAGCGACAGTATGTTTCATGCTTAAACGCAAACTTGAAGCCATCTCTGATATGGAGCATGCATTAAAACTATATTTTTATCACACATACATACATACATATATATATATATATATATATATATATATATATATATATATATATATATATATATATATATATATACATTCGGTTTGAAAATTTACCTGAAATGAAAACAATATTAATAACTAACGATGAAGGAGGGAATTTGTTCGAAAGTACTTTCCGATTAGCAAAACATATTTCTTGTAGAAGTCAGCAGTGGATTCGGAATTAAATTTTGGTTTAAAAAATTGTCCCAATATAAATCCATTAATTCCTACTTATATTTTCCAGTCAGATGCTCCGCAAATTAATGCTAGATAATTAGTATCTAGGTGTTAAGTCGGCAGGCAGTTGCCGACCACTGTACTAGGTCAGAGTTGGGGTTTAATTTCATTTCTTCGTATCTATTAAACACACACACACACACACACACACGCACACACAGACACACACATATATATATATATATATATATATATATATATATATATATATTAGGTTGGTGCAAAAATAATGTCGTTTTTTAACGTTAAAATATACGCCAAAAACGACATTATTTTTGCACCAACCTAATATATATATATATATATATATATATATATATATATATATATATATATATAAATCTTTCTCAGTAAGACGTTTGATGTCAGTGGAAATTGTAAATGATCTTGCTCAAAGTATGTGTTAATATTCGAGTAACTTTGAACCTCCTTGGTCGTTTTCATCTGAAAGATGGTATGAAGTCGAAAAGTAGCCATTTACGTTCTTCAAGGTCCAAATTTGAAATTAACGTTGATTGATTGACTGGATCGTTTTCTACAGTTTATCAACCTTTCTAACGTGAATTTACCTGGAAGCAAAATTGCGTACCTCCGAGGATCGTTCAAAAAGTTCTAAGCCTCAGAGAGAAAACAGAGGTGGGAGACAGAGAAGTGTCATATATACCTAAAGACCAAATATATGACACGAGGGCCGTTCAAAAAAAGTTCTAAGCCTCAAAATTGGAGAAACAAGATAGTTTTTCGCTATTTTTTAATATAGTCCCCCTTGATATCAATGCATTTGGTTCAACGATGCTTAAAAGTTGCAATCCCATCACAGAAGAAGGTAACCTTCCAGACCTCCAAATACACTACATATGATGTCTTCGTTGATACCAAAATGGCGAACACGTATATGCGATTTGAGTTTAAGAAACAAGAAGTCAGATTATGCTAAGTATGGTGATTAAGTGAGTGGGGTAGTAATTCAAAGCCACGACAAGCTGACTCAGATACTAAAACCTGAGCAGTGTGAACGGGCGCGTTATCCTGGAACAAGAGCAAACCTGCCCTCAGCTTCTCTCTGCGTTTCTACTTGTTTGCTTCCTTCAGTTGTATTAATTCTGGTGCCTGGGGCTTTTTGTTAATAGTTTTTCTCTTTTCCAGGTAGTCTATTATGATTACGATTTCAGAAACACCAAAAATAGAAGCCTTCACTTTGCTGACAGATGTTTCCGACTTGAATTACTTCCGGGTGGATAAATAGATTGTTTTCACTGTTTGAGTTGAATATTTCATTCAGGTTCGAAGCGAGTCAGAAGTGTCCTGAAACTTTCAACTTCTGCTTTGGTACCCATTTTAGAGGCACATTTTGCAGACAGCTTGCTCATCCCCATGGTCTCAGTTAAAACAGTATGGCTTGAACCAGAACTAATGCCTATAGACTTAGCTATCTGCTGGACTGTAAGATGTCTGTCATCCAAAACCGGTGAACTTGTTCATCAGTGGGTGAGGGTTTTGAACAACGGAATGTCATCTTCTGTGATTCTCTGCTTGAATTCTACATCCCACTTCTTGACAGTTGGAAGAGGAGTCACCGGCAAGTCCCTGTACAATGTCTACATGGATTTCCTTGTGTATTATACCTTTTTTTTTTCAGATACTTTATGGCTACTCGGGCCTCTGTTGTGTCCATTTTTAGATCTGTCTCACACTACTCACATTTCTCTGGGCCTCACCAGGAGAGAAAATAAGACAATAAATCTGAATTTGTTTTTCTAGTTTTATAAGAAGTGGTAGTGTGTTGTCACACCAAAAATGTTCAACTATTAATCAATTTTCTGGGGGAGGCTTAGACCTTTTTGAACGACCCTCGTAAAATGTGCTTACAAATATTTTAACGCATGCGCACTAATCTGCATATAAATATAATTTCGATATCCATAATCCTTATAGATATAAGGATTATGGAGATCGAAATTATATTTATAATTAGGTCATCAAATGTTTCTATCAAGAGTTATGATCATGTCTGTAAGGATGCATTCAGTTATTTGCCGTGCGTGATACACGCGTAGGCGATCATGTATCTTTCGATACATGACTGACAAGGCAGATTTTTCCCTCAGTAGGTTGCCATTTCTTTCTGCGGTTGCTATCCAAGGCTGTAGAACCCGGTCTGTCCTGCTATTTAGAAGAAGAGGATTCATACCTTTTCCAAGGTTATTGGCACATAAGTGAAAGTAATGGATTCGACTGGAATTCGAACTCTGCTCTCCGATTCCTAAATCCGAGCAGCTATCCATTACTCCACATTTTGAAAACATCTCGTCAGTTAGTTTGCATCCTACAATCAATACATATGTATGTATGTATGTATGTATGTATGTATGTATGTATGTATGTACGGGAGACTCTAACTGAAGTCCGGGTTTCTTGGGGAGCTGGTATTGCTGACGGCTTCAGGATCTCCCATGAAGCATCATAAATAATGCAACACTGAAGAGAGGGGTTCAGAATGGGTCCTTGAATTGTCATGAGGGTCCAACCTGGCTATGTGTTCAATGCAATCGGATATGTCTGTCCAGGGCGGGTCTGTTGAGTCACTAGCGCTTACATCAACATCAACCGTCTATTGTATATAGCGATTTCGTAATGGCATGCTTTGTATGCCCGACCTGCAAGTCCTGGTCGGGCCTGACAAGGCATATGAAATGGCACATTGGAAGTGATGATGATCAAAGTCTCCTTCCACCACTCGATGATGATTTGATATGTCAAATATGAGACAGAAAACGCAGATCGATGGCTGGCTTTATGAGCCAATGTCGCTCACACAAACGATGAGAGTTGTGGGGGGAGTTTAAGTGAAGAGCTAGATGTGTCAGTGATGGTCATAGTTGCTTTGCGAGTCGACAGGCACCATGTATGTATGTATGTATGTATGTATGTAGTATTATTAATATTATTATTATTATTATTATTATTATTATTGGAAAGGCTGCGGGAGAGAAATTTACCTCAGCGTTCTCCCATGAGGATGACTATCCGATATGACAACGTTTATTGACATAGGAGAAATGCAAGTAATGACATGCATGATAGAAAACACTTTATCTACATATTGAGAGAACTTGAATTCGACAATGAATTGTTCAATACATTAAGTCAGTAACTTTGTTTCGGTTGTATCAGGCGTGAGTAAATGGTGACTTGGGTTGATGAAATTAGCTCCAACTCACGAGGCGGCATATGTTTCAGGTTCTAGCCAGACTGTCGCATTTCTTACTGTTTGAGATGTGCATAAATTGTACCTGGGTCAAGGGCAGACAACTAGGTTTTATAAGGCTACATTATTATTATTATTATTATTATTATTATTATTATTATTATTTGTATCATCGTAACAGAAATATGGTGGTTCATTTAAAGTAAAGAAATGTTTCTACTTGTTTAAATAAGACCAAGGTCTTCACAGTTTCACTTCCTGTTCCAATCCTTAATTGTTCTCGTTTTGCTGTAAAAGCTCTAATTATTTATCCCCGATTATCAAGACAAAACCATATATTTTCATCTGTTCGGTTGTCTTCCCTATAGATTAAATAGAACATTAGTCTATAGACTTTCAATACTAATTGTGCATGGTTGCCGAAACGGTGGACCTAATTACTACTCAACAACACACAAGAGCCTATTAAATAATTACTATCCGAGATTTTTTTTACTCAGGTTAATTTTAGGGTCTAGTGTTGGTTTTATACATTAAGTGGCTATTACAGTTGTAAGGGATATATGGGTGGGGATGAAATATATTTTATAATTAAATCATTAAAATATTTTTTCTCATGCGTTTCGAATGGAAGAGAAAAAAAAGAATGATGAAGAAATTGTGGAAGGTTTGATGCGGAAATAAATTACATTGAAAGAGGTTGAGAGATAAGAAAAGGCAATAAGATGTTGCAGATGAGAAAGCAAGCAAGAAGGAAAAAAGGTACACGTAGAAAAAGAAAGAAAGAAAAGTTAGATTAAGAAAGAAAGAAAAAAGAATACTTAGATTAAGAAAGAATATTTAGATTATGAAAGAAATAAAAAGAATACTTAGATAAGTAAAGAAAAAAACTTTGATTAAAAAAAAGAAAGAATAATTAGATTAATAAAGAAAGGAAGAATAAATACTTAGATTAAGACAGACAGAATAAAGTATACTAAAACTAATAAAGAAAGAAAGGATAGGATAAGAAAGAAAGAATACATACATTAAGACAGAAAGAACAAAAGAATACTTAGACTGAGAAAGAAAGAAAGAATACTTAGATTAAGACAGAAAGTAGAAAAAATACTTAGACTGAGAAAGAAAGAATACTTAGATAAAGAGAGAAAGAAGAAAAGAATACTTAGATTGAGAAAGAAAGAAAGAATTCTTAGATTAAGATAGAAAGAAGAAAAGAATACTTAGACAGAGAAAAAAAGAATACTTAGATTAAGACAGAAAGAAAAAAGAATACTTAGACTAAGAAAGAAAGAAAGAATCCTTAGATTAAGACAGAAAGAAGTAAATAATACTTAGACTGAGAAAGAATGAAAGAATACTTAGATTAAGACAGAACAAGAAAAGAATTCTTAGACGGAGAAAGAAGGAAAGAAAGAAAGAATTCTTAGATTAAGACAGAAAGAAGAAAAGAATACTTACACTGAGAACAAAAAAGAAAGAAAGAAAAAAAGAAAGAAAGAAAGAAAGATTACTTAGATTAAGACAGAAAGAAGAAAAAATACATAGATTAAGACAGAAAGTTAGAAAATAAGAATTTTTAGATTAGGGCAGAAAGAAGAAAAGAAAACTTAGACTGAGAAAATAAGCAAGAATACTTAGATTATGACAGAAAGAAGAGAAGAATAATTTGACTGAGAAAGAATGAAAGAATACTTAGATTAAGACAGAAAGAAAAAAAGAATACTTAGACTGAGAAAGAATGAAAGAATACTTAGATTGATAGATAGTAGAAAAGAATACTTAGACTGAGAAATAAAGAAAGAAAGAAAGAATTCTTAGATTAAGATAGAAAGAAGAAAAGAATACTTAGAATGAGAACGAAAGAAAGAAAGAAAGAAAGAAAGAATTCTAAGATTAAGATTAAAAGAAGAAAAGAAAACTTCGACTGTGAAAGAAAGAATACTTAGATTAAGACAGAAAGAAGAAAAGAATACGTAGACTGAGAAAGACAGAAACATACAAACAAACAAACAAAAAAGAGAGAATTCTTAGATTAAGACAGAAAGAAAAAAATTATACCTAGACTGAGAAAGAAAGAATTCTTAGATTAAGCAGAAAGAAGAAAGAAATAATTCTTACATTAAGACAGAAAGAAGAAAAGAATACTTAGACTGAGAAAGTAAGAAAGAAAGAAAGAATACTTAGAATAAGACATCAAGATGAATAGTATACTTAAACAGAGAAAAAAGGAAAGAAAGAAAGAATACTTAGATTAACACAGAAAGAAGAAAATAATACTTAGACTGAGAAAGAAAGAAAGAATTCTTAGATTAAGACAGAAAGACTGAGAAAGAAAGAAAGATTTGTTAGATTGAGACAGAAAGAAAGAAAAGAATACTTATACTGAGAAAGAAAGAATACTTTGATTAAGACGGAAAGAAGAAAAGAATACTTAGACTGAGAAATAAAGAAAGAAATAATTCTTAGATTAAGACAAAACGAATAAAAAATACTTAGATTGAGAAAGAAAGTAAGAATACTTAGATTAAGACAGAAAAAAGAAAAAATACTTAAACAGAGAAAGAAAACAGAATACTTAGATTACGACAAAAAGAAGAAAAGAATGCTTAGACTTAGAAAGAAAGAAAGAAAGAAAGAATTCTTAGATTAAGACAGAAAGAAGAAAATTATACTTAGACTGAGAAAGAAAGAAAGAAAGAATTCTTAGATTAAGCAGAAAGAAGAAAGAAAGAATTCTTAGATTAAGACAGAAAGAGGAAATGAATACTTAGACTGAGAAAGAAAGAAACATTTCTTCGATTAAGACAGAAAGAAGAAAAAATACTTAGACTGAGAAAGAAAGAATACTTAGATTAAGACAGAAACAAGAAAAGAATACTTAGACTGTGAAAGAAAGAAAGAAAGAATTCTTAGATTAAGACAGAAAGAAGAAAAGAATAGACTGAGAAAGAAAGAAAGAATTCTTAGATGAACACAGAAAGAAGAAAAAAATACTTAGACTGAGAAAGAAAGAATACTTAGATTAAGACAGAAGAAAAGAATACTTACTTTGAGAAAGAAGGAATGAATGCATTCTCAGATTAAGACAGAAACAAGAAAAGAATACTTAGACTGAGAAAGAAAGAAAGAATACTTAGATTAAGACAGAAACAAGAAAAGAATACTTAGACTGTGAAAGAAAGAAAGAAAGAATTCTTAGATGAAGAGAGAAACAAGAAAAGAATACTTGGACTGAGAAAGAAAGAAAGAATACTTACATTAACACAGAAACAAGAAAAGAATACTTAGACTGAGAAAGAAAGAAAGAATACTTACATTAACACAGAAACAAGAAAAGAATACATAGACTGAGAAAGAAAGAAAGAATTCTTAGATGGAGAGGGAAATAAGAAAAGAATACTTAGACTGAGAAAGAAAGAAAGAAAGAATTCTTAGATTAAGACAGAATCAAGAAAAGAATACTTAGACTGAGAAAGAAAGAAAGAAAGAATTCTTAGATGAAGACAAAAAGATGAAAAGAATACTTAGACTGAGAAAGAAAGAAAGAAAGAATACTTAGATCAAGACAGAAACAAGAAAAGAATACTTAGACTAAGAAAGAAAGAAAGAATTCTTAGATGAAGACAGAATGAAGAAAAGAATACGTAGACTGAGAAGGAAAGAAAGAATACTTAGATTAAGAGAGAAACAAGAAAAGAATACTTAGACTGAGAAATAAAGAAAGAAATAATTCTTAGATTAAGACAAAACGACTCAAAAATACTTAGATTGAGAAAGAAAAAAGAATACTTAGATTACGACAGAAAGAAGAAAAGAATACTTAGACTGAGAAAGAAAGAAACAAAGAAACAAAGAAACAAAAAAAGAAAGAATTCTTAGATTAAGACAGCAAGAAGAAAATTATACTTAGACGGAGAAAGAAAGAAAGAAAGAATTCTTAGATTAAGCAGAAAGAAGAATTCTTAGACTGAGAAAGAATGAAAGAATACTTAGATTAAGACAGAAACAAGAAAAAATACTTAGACTGAGAAAGAAAGAATACTTAGATTAAGACAGAAAGAAGAAAAGAATACTTAGACTGAGAAAGAAAGAAAGAAAGAATACTTAGATTAAGACAGAAACAAGAAAAGAATACTTAGACTGAGAAAGAAAGAAAGAAAGAAAGAATACTTAGATAAAGACAGAAACAAGAAAAAAATACTTAGACTGAGAAAGAAAGAAAGAATTCTTAGATGAAGTCAGAATGAAGAAAAGAATACTTAGACTGAGAAGGAAAGAAAGAATACTTAGATTAAGATAGAAAAAAGAAAAAAATACTTAAACTGAGAAAGAAAGAAAGAAAGAAAGAAAGAAAGAAAGAAAGAAAGAATTCTTAGATGAAGACAGAAAGAAGAAAAAATACTTAGACTGTGAAAGAAAGAAAGTAATAATTCTTAGATGGAGAGAGAAACAAGAAAAGAATACTTGGACTGAGAAAGAAAGAAAGAATTCTTAGATTAAGACAGAAACAAGAAAAAAATACTTAGACTGAGAAAGAAAGAAATTATACTTATATTAAGACAGAAACAAGAAAAAAATACTTAGACGGAGAAAGAAAGAAAGAATACTTCGATTAAGACAGAAAGTAGAAAAAATACTTAGACTGAGAAAGAAAGAAAGAATACTTAGATGAAGACAGAAAGAGGAAAAGAATACTTAGACTGAGAAAGAAAGAAAGAATACTTAGATTAAAACAGAAACAAGAAGAGAATACTTAGACTGAGAAAGAAAGAAAGAATTCTTAGATGGAGAGAGAAACAAGAAAATAATACTTGGACTGAGAAAGAAAGAAATAATACTTGGATTAAGACAGAAACAAGAAAAGAATACTTAGACTGAGAAATAAATAAAGAAAGAATTTTTAGATGAAGACAGAAAGAAGAAAAGAATACTTAGACTGAGAAAGAAAGAAAGAATACTTAGATTCAGACAGAAGCAAGAAAAGAATACTTAGACTGAGAAAGAAAGAAAGAATACTTAGATTAAGACAGAAACAAGAAAAGAATACTTAGACTGAGAAATAAAGAAAGTATTCTTAGATTAAGACAGAAACAAGAAAAGAATACTTAGAGTGAGAAAGAAAGAAAGAATACTTAGATTGAGACAGAAACTAGAAAAGAATACTTAGACTGAGAAAGAAAGAAGGAAAGAAAGAAAGAAAGAAAGAAAGAAAGAATACTTACATTAAGACAGAAAAACGGATATAAATAAGAATTAAATTAATGAGAATAAAACAGAATCATATGTAGAAAAATAAAGTAACAAATGCGAAAGGGAGAGAACACAAAAGCAAAAAATAGAGAAGAGAAAAATCAAAAAGAAAGAAAGAAAAATATAAAAATAAAAGGCTGAAACATAACGACAATCAGAATAATGCGTAAAGAAAAAATCTATTGAATAATAAATCAATAATAACAAGGAAGATAAATTGAAAACAACTGCCTAGCTAGACAGCTGAATAAACCCATATATATATAGATAGATAGATAAATAGATACTGATATA